>CM055842.1:16456016-17056016 GCA_029490765.1 Euthynnus affinis | reverse complement strand
AATCAAATGCACAACTTTTTATTGGGAAGTGAACATTATAATTGGGTATTAGATCCATGTTAAAGTGAAAAGCTCTATTCAAAGCAACTACAACACATTGATTTCACCCTGCAGCTTTGACTGAGAGGATGCAGCGATGTTTATTTGTCAAATATTAATTTCTCAGATTGACATTGATGTACTAGTTTTTTGTCCATTCCTCCTATCTGCCTAATGGCAGGTCCGTGTGGGTAGACGAAATACACAAATTCTTGGTTTTTGTTCAAGAGGAAATATTCTTATACTATCACCTTCTGAGAAAAAGAAAAGAAATATTAATTTGTTGTTGTTTTTTTATTCAAGCAAGGATTCTGAAGTGTTAACTGTTTAAAACAACAAGTTCAATGTGTACTGAAGGGTTTGTGTTCTGGACTATACTTAGTTTGGTAATTTATGACACCTGCTGGATGTTTATAGCAGCCTCTCCCAATTCCTATCACAATTATCATCGCAGGAAAAGCACAGGTGTAACTTATAACACTTATAATGGCCCTCTTCCATTCAAGTGTCACTGTAAGCCATGCCAGTAAGCCAGCATGCAGAGTAACTAGGGTCCTGAAGTTGGAGCACCTAAATGCATACAGCCATTATTCATTTATTAGTTGCGCCTGTGCTTTTCTTGCTAAAACAAGTCAAATATCTGCTGTGATAAGGCTTGAAGGCTTAAAGCATTTAGACTCTTCTAAGTTTGTCCTTTGCATCTTTTTTCCCAGTTTGTAAGATGCAATATCTGAAAAATCTAAAACACTTAAATACAAGTACCTTAAATGATGCACTTACAATACTGTATGAATGTCAGACTGGTGTCAATCTTATCTTTCCCTTGCAGTGGTTTACCTGCAATGTTGATTCTCTAAACACTTGGCTATACTGTAAGTCAAGAGAAACTCTGCTGTAATGAGCTATATTCTTTTTGTCTCTTCCCTTGTACTGATCCACTTTTTCTCAGCAGACAATACATGTAATCCAAACACCTGGCAACTGTGATCATGAATCTGGCAGCCACCTCAGTGTTTTAATCTACAGCAAAAGATGTTCTACTATCAGTTAGGTTTGGAGCAGTGGGATTGAGGAGGAGGAATAAAGAGGAGGAGTGGGAGTAAATACTAAAATAGTCATTTATTTTAATTTGTCTTCTTACGGGCTCCAAGATACAGCTAAGTAGACTGTAGTATATTATGTATGCTGTTGAAAAGAGAGTGTAAGTGTTACTTCAGGGAATATGATTGAGCTTTGTGGGCATGGATCCACATATGTGTGCAAAGCTGTGCAGATGTGTGTGAGCTCATTTGCACGTGTTGCTTGTGGGCCTCATCGTCCTTGTTTTCCCTCCTCATCTTAACTGTCTTGTCTGCAGGCTCTCTCTCTCACTGTCTTACATACAGACCTCCTGCAATGTTGTGAAAGCAGCATCTGTCTCCTCAATTTATCAATATGAGCAGTAAATGTGGATCACCTCCAATAAAAAATGCGAGGCTTAAAAGTCTAGTACTAGCCACTCCTGTGTTTCAGAGTCAAGTGGTGTATGTGTGTTTGTGTGTGTCTAAGGATATGAGGTGTCTCAATAGTGCATCAACAGCTATTTTCCACAACCGAGCTAGGAGAAGCCTCTGAAAGCCAGGGCTAGGTCATAGTGTTTATCACCAGGCTTTTCCCATGGTTTTTCAAAAGCTTAGGTACTAACATAGCACCAGGCAGGGTGCTTTAGATACTCAAATAGCACATTGGCGTCCTTTGGGAGCAAACATAAGACTATTAGAGCCGATTTAGAGTCCCTATGCAAGGGATAGCAAAGTTTCTGAGAAGCGGAACACAAAGGGATTTGGATATTGTCCTTGTGTCTCCATGTGAGTTGTCCTTGAAGTAGTCTGATTATGATAGTTATGTAGCTTTGCAAACAATAGAAAAGACAACCCTTGACAGTACAACTTAGAAAGTAATACTGATGAATGAAGTAAAGTCAGCGAACAGTCACATCATTTTAAAGTTGCTATATGGTTACATAAATGTTGTTTTTTGGAGAAAAATGCTCTCATTTTTCAATGGGTTATTTAACAGAGATAGAGAAGAGGAGAACATACTTTCAAGATTAATCCTCTTTTGTCTCACATATTTGCTCCTCTCCTCTAGGCTGACAGTTAAGATTTAAGGAAATGAAAAAAACATACATTTTGTGATTAAACTAAATTTCTTTTCTCAATCTTTCCTGCTCTCTCATTCTCTACCTCCAGCAAGATTCTGCAGACTCTGGCAGAGACAGATACATAAATCATCTCAGGAGGCTCGTTGCCCAGAGAAACAGACTGGAAGCATAGGAAGGATTATATACAACTCAGTGGTATAGCCCTGGGCTCTCTGATAGGCTGGTGCCATAGCAACCACAAGTTAGTGTTAACAAGTAGTTTTGGTGTGAGCAGTCCAAGGAATTTTGCTTTGTAATGAATGCTTTGATTGGATGGGTAGGCTTGCATCAGCATTTGGCTAGGATGAGATTACGTAGGAGTCCTTGCTATCTCAGATAACGGTTTTCAAACTGTGTGCTAGCAAAGAAGCTGCAAAGAAGTGAAACTTGGCAGGCGCAGGAGCATACAGGGCAATATGCTGGGATGAGAATGCAATTTATGGGTAATTAGATAAAAAGTATTTCACAAATTATAGAATTTCTGACAGATAGTAATATCTCAAAGCCACAGGGAGGAGGTAATAGACAAATTTGATTTCATAATTCATATAGTGCACCAATTTATCACAAGTATGACTCAAAAGAACTTTATACAGAAAGAAAATCCTACCTTTAGTCAATCAACCATCACAGAACAAAATTATGATGTGCATTAACAAAAACCAGGGGGTGTAATACATTACATTTACGTTTGTTACTATACCAACATTTTTTGTATACTTACCTTTACATGCATGTTTTCATTTTTAAAGATCGGTAATTTCTTTTCAAGTGTTCAATTGTAAGAGCAAGTCACATGAAAAATATGATAAACATGTGAAAATGGAACAAAAGAAATATGCCAAATAAGCAGCTTTTCCAGAGAGGAAGCTGCTGGTGTTACTGCAGCCACAGGAGGACAGGACTTGACGTCCATCAAGGAGCCACTTGGCAGTCAGCTGACGTTCCTTAAAAGACACATTTTCTAAATGTATACATTCAATGTTGGAGTTGTGGGGGATACATGGGGTGCAGTTACACCTGGCCCAGAACTAGTAGTTTATAAGCAGTGCAAAAATGTCATTATGGGTTATGGTTAAGTTTAACATTATTGTTTCTTGGCATAGGTTTAAAAAGAAAAAAGGAATAAAAGAAATAAAATAAGGTTGCATCTACCTTAATTAATTGCTGATTTAATAAACCACCAAACAAGCTTGCTAAGTGAACCATACAGGTACATGTTAGGTTTGGCAAAACGGGAACTTAGACCTACCTTAGAACTTCTATCATCAGGGGGTTGTGCAAGGTCAGACTACTGATTTCAACACTCCCTGTTGCGGTGGTGACATGAGCCAAATGCTCATTCAGCTCAAAATGCACAGTGGGACAAGAAAGATTGAGTGGCATGCTTAAATTATGCATTAGGAATGAATGAGCAGGGAAGTATAACCTAGAGCATCTTGTGGAGGACTTCACAGTGCAGACAGGACAGGTGTGTACAACAGCAAGCTCACTGATGGTTGCAACTCACTCTCCAAAGTAGAACATCATCAACCACTTAATGTGTGTGAACCCACTGCAGTTTCCGTAGCCCCTATTCTTTATTGTTGGTCGTTTTGGTTTAACTGTCTTGAGTTTTGTTCTCTTTGTGAGTTCAGGCAAGGCTATACTGAGGACGACAGTTATTTATAATGGAAAATCAGGTGGGCACACAGCTATAAAGTGGCAGTGACAACATGAATGACAAATAATGTTAAAGAAGAAAAATTGATCAACAAGAATAGAGCACAGACCAACTGAAACATATAAAACTAATCCACTGAATCAAAGAAAGCATTTATACATACACATGCACAATTTTATGAAAAATATGCAAACTGTTTAGATTGTATACTGTTCATACAAAAATCCACATGTAATACTACACACTGTGAACCTGGCATTCATCATAGGACCATGTTATTTGAGAAATATGTGCAGCTCTCAATGCTGTAGCAGTTACCTACTCTGGTTGCACTGAATATATTATATCTAAACAATAAATATTGCAGGAATGGTAAACAACAATAAAAAAAAGGGCTGTAAAAAAGACAGTGTTACATGCTAACCCAAGAGGAACTTGAAATGAAACCATGTTTATTGCATATACAGTACATGCTTACTTAGAATTGTGTTGCAATCAAATATGCCACGAAATATTAAATGATGTAAGCAGCAAAACACACGTTTGTACTCTTTGACTCATCATATGACCTTATTTTATGTCTCTATTTTATATAATCAACACTAAAACCTAGTATCTCCAAAATATAACCATTTTTGAACATATGTGAAAGCTAGTACATCATTGCTAGCAATAATCATGCACTTTCGCTATGGCTCAGATGCCAGTTCATTTAACACTTGTGGAAGATATGTTCAGAAATAAGGACATATAACAGATGTTTGGTCCTAATCTGCGGCTGCTGGCATTGAATGGCCTCTGTTATGACCTCTCTCACACAGATAATAACTGTCACTTTCCTACTGTTCACTATCCCTGACATACTGAAGATTATGGAGTAGTCAAGCATTAAATTGAGCAAACATAACAACTTGTTTTCTTTATAGTTCATTCCGATGCTCACATGCACCCATTAGAATGACATGTGGTGCTCTGGTTATCAATATGTTTGAAAGTGTGTGTGTGTTCATGTGTGCACCTTTGTGGGATGGCAGGGGGGTTAAAAAATCTAAACATCTGTAAAAACAAACCAAACATAAAGCAGAAACAAAGCAAGGGGAATTTCAGTACAATTAAATTCAATAAAATAGATATAGAAACACCTAGCAGAGAAGCTCTAATAAAGTGCACCAATAACCAAAGGAAAGAAGAGTAAAACTAAGACAAGAAAAGCTAGTTTATTGGTCACAAGAGCAAGCATCTTTAACGCCATACCTGCAGTCACTAAACTAAACACACCTCTTTCCACTCTCCCTTCTCCACCTTCCTCTTTTACTCATTGATTGTCTTTTCATCATCCTGGCTCATTTTTAGTATCCTAGTCAAATTTCTTTGGATATGTTACTTTTATAACAGAAAATTAGATTGGACCACATAACACATTTTTCTGATATTCCACCTTATGCCAAATCATTGAGTTCATCCCTTTGTGCCTTTTCTTATCCCTATGACAACGCTGTCTTCCCTACTTCTTTTTCCACACACATAATGACACTTGCATTCACATACTGAGGGATATGAAAATGAATGATTGAAGAGGTTGCAGCGACACGACGGAAGGAAGCTGAGAGCAGGGAACAGGCAGATGGAGAGATGGGTGGGGCAGTGATGTTAAAGGGAAATCATAAACGTGGGTGACAATGAATCCTTCAGTCCAAGGGTCCATCCTTCAGCTTATTCGGGGAGAGAAGTAAATGAAAAAAGTGGCAAAGAGATGGATGGATGGATAGATTAATGTGTAAATGGGTGGATAGATAGGCAGATGAGTAGATGAATAGATAAGTGAAGAGATAAATGGATGGATGGTTTGGATATTTAGGATTCACAAGTCATTACAGCTGCTCCTACCTTCAGAGGGAATGAAAAAACAGTTTGAGGAATGACTGGAGAAGTAATGGAGAAAAGGAGGGATGGAGTGAGGTATTTAATGAATGCACAGCATGTGGTGATATATTGATGAGTATATGAAGGAATGGATGCATGTACGAATTTTGGTTAAATGTAATGAGACCGCTAGTGTTTTCGCAGTTATATTTGGTTCTTGTGGTCTCATTTTCTTCTCTTTTCCTGCATGTTGGTTATTGCAGTAACTGAGAACCCTCTCCAGCCATTTCTAACTTAAAGCTGGTCACTTGATGCATTTTTCATTACCATTATGGACCTTTTTGCTTTTTCTTGAAATTTTAATTCACTGTCTTTTGTTTTATTTCTCTTCTATATTAGCTGCTATAGAGTAACCCATTCATGGTCTTTATCCTCTTTATTTCTTTTCTCTGTAAGGGAGTGACTGACCCATAGAAACCTACAGACATTTTTCGCTCCATTCTGCTCCATTTGACCCAATCATCATTAGCTTTTCTTTACTTAGCTAGCACAATTATATAAATTGACCGCCTTGCTTTCACAAATTTGCCCATCATACGGTTGCCGAGTGAGTTGTGAAATTGCTAAAAGAACCAAGACACAATGGATCAATTATCCTATATGTAAAGGGTCACATCAGCTTACCCTCACTTTGACACATGTCATTGTGATAATAGGTTGATTTTATTGCTTCTCATGCTTAAAGCATCTTTTCAGGCGCATTTTTCTTTCAATTGATCTATGCTGGCTTTTTTCTGGTAACTAGTATCCCTTAAATCTCATTACAATTTGTACAAAAATATCGAATGAAGTTATTATGCATGAGTTCTGTCAATACTAATGATTGCCCTGCATAGACAAATATACAATAGTAGACATAGAACAGAAAAATACATATAGTACATAGAGATGTATTTGCACCATATTTACATGTTAACTGTGGTGTACCAAATTATTTTTATGGACTTTTTAGAAGGTCATCATTTGCACTTGCAACATTTACTTTGCTGCATTTTTGTAATTTTTTGCATTTTATGTAATTGAAATGTCCCCACATGAAGATTGATGACTAAATTATTTAATTATAATACAGTATGACCGGCGATATTTCAGGTTAATATTTCAAAGTCAGTGAAAATGAAAAGGTTAATTCTAAAACGGGTGATAACGAAGTAACTGTTAAAAGACAGATATATCTGGTATATTCACGCATCACATTGCCAGAATCTGGACTAAATGACCAATTAAAAGCACTCTAGTTGTGGCAGAGGACCTTTGGGCTCAAACTGAGCCTCCATCACCTGTTACCATGGCAATCTGCAGGGTGAGAGAGAGGGAGGTGTGACAAAAAAAGAGATGTGCACATAGAGAGGACCAGACTGACAGACTGAAATGGGATAAATAGACTGAAAAGGTGGGATAGAAAAACAGAAACTATGTGTGTGTAAGGGAGCTCTGCATTGAGACAGTGACAGACAGAGAGTGAATGAGAGAAACAAAGCAAATCAGTGTTTAGTGAGTGCGCTACACTCATCAAGGATTCAGTCCTGCACCTCACACAATGATAAGGTTTAGATTGCAATATTCGATCCGTCAGATACAGTACACTCCATGCTATACTCTTTGCACCCCTTCACATTATAAGTACATTGGTTCCCATTTTAGAATAGAATATGGGCTCATCTGCTGGCTGAATTGTGTGTGTCTAAAGCACAATGGAGCGACTCTGTCGATATTCCATTACGCTGTATAATGTTAGGGCTCCAGAGGACTGAGAGAGACTGAAAGCGGGAGAGGTAGAGAGAGAAATAAGAGGAAGAACAAGAAGAACTCCTGTAATCCTTATGGTATTCGACTCACAGAGCTGTGTTACGCAGTACAATATCAGCAAATGGGATTTGATAGGCATATTATGGTTGATTTGTCTTGCTAATATTCACTCTAGAATAGAACGATCCCTGATTGTTTCACATCTTATATCTGCGTAACTGTATTTGGGAATATCTAATGCTTCTCTCAATTCTGCCCTTTTTATATGTCTTCTCTTCCAGCTCTGTGCTTAATGAAATGTCCATGGCTTTCTGTGTAATGGTTTGAGGGAAGCTTGGCTGTTTCATATTAGGGCTCCATGGCCTGCTCACTCCCCCAGTCACACACTTACTTCTCTGATTCAGTGGGTGAATTTTTCTGCTTCAGGACTCTGAAGAGCCTCCTTCCATTTTCCTGCAGTGATGAAGCAAAGTCCAAGTAACGTGTTTGTATGTGTGTAGTCTTCCATGAGTATACATGTGCAATCAAGGAATTGATTTGGTGGAGTGTGTTTTGATGAGAGAAAGTGAGAGAATGATAGTAGAAAGTGAAAATCACCAGAACAGAATAGATCTTTGGTGTGTACTCTGTTTCCAAAAGATATATGAACAACACATATTTGGAGTGGAAATAAAAATGAAGAGAAAGACAGCTTTGAAAACAGTGTTTGGGGAAGCTAATCAGTCATTTCGTATGGTTCATGATGATTATCATAGTTCAGCTGCCAAACTAGCATGCACACACACCCCAATAGCAAATGAGAGCATTCTGTCTTTCTTTTTGTTGTGTGTCACTGTCTACTTTTTTCCCTCCTCTTCAACCCTCCTGCTCACAGTCCTCCTCCCACACCAGAAGGTTGTTTATAATTTTCTAGCATGGTAAGCAGTGGTCACATTAGCATGAAATTGACTTGTTTAAATAGCCATAAAGCATTCATGGTTGCAGTGATGGCACTGTTGCCTCTCATGTGCTTCTCCTTTCATTACATGATATATCATCATTTATGCTGTGTGTGTGTGTGTGTGTGTGTGTGTGTGTGTGTGTGTGTGTGCGCGCGTGCATACACAAGTGTAAACACAGTATTGTACACTATTTTCCTCATGTACTGTTAGTGTATGTGCAGTTGTGTGTTTGTGTGTGGAAGCAGGGAAGTTGTGATTGTAGTCAGACAACCCCTACCTACAAATCATCCTCTTCTTATTCTGCTACCTCAATCCTTTACTGCGTGTATGAACATATACATCAATCTTCACTTTTTAATTAGCTTTGTTAAACTATTTTATTCTTGTCGCTGCTTGTGGGAGAAGGGATTATTTTCTGTGTGAGCTCCCAGTGGAGTGATGCAGAGAGAAGGAGGGAAGGAGAAAAAGAGATGGATCCGCAATAATAATCTGCAAGAGTAGACCCCAGAGAGCCAAAGCAGGGATTGGGAGAGATGATCCCTCAAGGATGAGGGCAGAGAAATACTGCACAGGCCATCAAACTTGTTTCCTCTCACTTGTTCTTTAGAGAGAAAATTGACTTCTGTCTCAGTCAACCATTAATACGGTTACAATGACTGACTCCAGCTCTAGGTGACAGGGCCACATACTGTACATATGCATTCTCCTTACACATGTGGACACAAAGATACTCCTAAATATCACTGGTTCAATTGTGAAGTTATATTTCTTGTGTTAATGTGTTTTCCTTCTGGCTTCTGTCAGCAAGGTGAATTATGAATGAGGTGAATGGTCTGCTACAACTCACTTTATGTCCAATGGTACCAACTAAACATCTCTGTAGGACACTTACACTTAGGAAAAAGCAGGCATGCATACTCTCTCTCATGTCTGCACACAAAGCTGCACAAACGCTTTAGCAAATTACCTACAACTCTCTTTGTATGAATCATTTTTGTCTTGTCTAAATTCCTAAATGTAATTCTCCATGCCCTGAGGGCCTGTACTTTATTTTTAACTATTCTAATTGTGAAGCACTTTGTGACCTTACTCTCTAAAAGGTGCTATACTAAATAAACTTTACTTACTTTTCTCCTCTTTAAAAGAGAGCACTGGGTCACTGCAATAGCTGGTGTTGAATTTGAGTCAAGTTGAGTTTTTGCCAACAATTAAAATAATTAGTTTTTATGTCTAATGAAGGCTTACAAAAATTATGTTAAAGGTATTTACCAAAACCAAGATGGCTTATACATTATTTGCATGGGATAAGGTGAGTTGGAAGTGGAGTAATCTACTGTAATATTATATGTTAATTGTAGGATATTATTACATTATTATTATTGGCCTATTTTACCATTATGGACATAAGAAGATATCAGCAAATAAGAGCAGTCATAGATGCATTGAGGGATGTTATGGAGCCTATCAATATTTCATTCCGATTATTGTTTCTTATGGGAAGGATGCTACATGTGACATGTGCAACCTTTTCCTGTAACAGCTCATAAATACAACGGGCACTCCCTTCTCTGTAAACTAGGAGACAGATTCCAGAGAACTCTGATCCCATTTAAACTGGTCATTAACATTATAGATGTCCTGTCATAGCAGTTGCTTTACAGACATTATTCATATTCGTGCTGGACTAAAATTACCTGCAGGGATTCATGTAATTTAGGAATTTTGCTTAATGTCTGGGTTTCATGTGGCATATTAGCCAATAGATGTCTGCAATTAAGCCAAATTTACAGAGTTACTGATTAGATTTTCTGAATGGGTGATGATAATGATGAGCTTCCTGAGTTTGCACCAAAGATGCTATCAAGGTTTATATTCTAATTCCCACCACAGCTTTTAAATTTTTCAACCTGAAAGAAGAAGAAATTGTTTTGATTAAAAGACAACCTAACATTAATATATGAACATGTCAATTTACACAGGAATATTGATGACCAATTTTTCCCAAGATATTGGGAATTTGAATTCTTGCAGATTATGGATAGAACAGGTTCCTAGAAGATCAGAAACACACACAGACTATTTTTACAGGACAAATCAGGACTAGCAAACAGACACACATACACACCCACCCTCACCTGGAGGCTACCCTGTATAACCATTAGCAGCACAATTGAAGCAATTTGTGGAAAATAGCTTTGCTCAAGGGTATATTGGCAGTCATTTTTTGGAAGGATGGTGGGCACCCCTGGCTTCTTAAAAATGGAACAAAAGTTGTGTAATGACATAAAAGGAGCAAGGGAGGAAAGAGAGAAATGGAGGCCCTGTTGTAATGACTGTAATGGGTCAGGCAATCCATGCTGGCCACACTATTGAGATGGGGATAAGAGAGAATGAGAGAGAGATGGAGAGAATGTGAAAGAGAGATGAAGAATATAGGATTTGAGTGTGAAGTCTGCTGTTAGTGTGTGTGCCTGTGTGTTGTGTAGCTAAAGAGAGAAGAGGGACATGAAGGGTGCAATATGGAGAGATGGAGTCAAAGTGTTTGTGAGTGAGTGAAAGTATTTTTCAGAAACAGAACACTGGTGCATTTAGCTACTTTTCTGACCCCCTATAATGCACTGTTTGAAGTGTAATTCTACTCTCTGAAGGAGGGAAGGAGGGTGGGACAGAAGGAGGAAATGAAGGATGGAAAGTATGAAGGAGGGCAGAAAACAGCTCAGTGTGAAGGAAGGGGGGGTGCAAGAAGGCAAAGGGGGAAGTAAGGAGGTGAGGCAGTAAAGGAGGAGTGATAACCAGAAGGTGCAGAAGAGGACACAGCAAGTGAGAACTAGTGGAGGAGAAGAGGCCAGCTCAGTGTGAACATGAACAAAGGACAAGAGAGGGAGGTAAAGAAAGCGGTGGCTCATGCTAAGCACAGACAGAAAGTCAGCTGAACTCACACCCAGTGCGAATGTGCCTCAAAGCTAGAGAGGATATAGAAAATTGCTGGAGATGAGAACTAAGATGAGTGTGGAGACAAGTGAAGGATGGAGAAGAAAGGAGAGGTGATAGGCAGGGCAGGAATGCATGTTGAGCTAAGAGAAAGACAACCTCTCTTTTGTTGTCTTTGAAGTAATAGAGGGAGATGGGAGGGTATGGAGCGTGAATAGTTCAGTGTGAAAGTGACAAGAGAAATGATAGTTTTCTATCTGAAATGACAAAGGAAGAGAAGTAGGGGCAATGAAAATGAGGGAAGACAGGATGAAACCCAGGGAGAAAGAACACGGGCTGATCAACCACATCTGGTTTTAGAAGGATGGGGCAGAAGAGAGGAGATGCCATTCCATTCATGCTGAGATTTGAATGACTGACTTGAATTCACATGGTGGTTGAAGACAATAGAGATGGAAGCTGCTCAGTGTGAACAATACAAATAAATAGCTAGTAAAGAGAGATGCAAGAGAGACGCAAGGGTAAAAAGGCAAAAGCAATGAAAGAGGATAGATGGAAGAAGAGTAAGAATAAGAATAAATCCAAGGAGAAAGGAATGGCAGCAAAATAAACAGCAAAGTGTCTTTTTTCCCCACCACATGTTGCTATTTCTAGGAGAGTCCACCTGAGCCTCATACGTCAAAGCCCCCCTGGGTGGGGGCCCTGGTGTTCCTATTCCAGCCAAGATGACCCATCTCCCATTAGGCTTTTCTATGGACTTAAAAAAAATCCTTTTTTGTCTGACTGCTCTTCTGGGAGAATTTTCAGTAGGAGATCCTACCAGGAGCTAATGCTCCAGACAACACAGATCCAAGGGTCACTGGAGCACTCAAACCTTTCAACTCCAGTACAGAGGACATCTCAGGAAGGAAGGCTTCTCTATCAGGTTACTCTCGCTGTTATGGAAAGGGGGATTTAGGAAGAGGACCATATTGGAGAAAGACAAGATGTGGAAGAGAGACAGCGTTTCCTGACAGAGAAGTGAGGGAAGGAAATAAAGAAGGGAGGGAAGAAGTGTGGTAGCTGAGCCAGAGAGGGGGAAAGGCCTGAAGCAAAATAAGCCGTGAGGAGGAATAGTAGCAGGACAGTAGTGCTCCCTTGTGAGATCAGAGTGAGAGAGAGAGGGGAAGAGCTGCCAGTGTGTGTATGCCTGGAGGGAGTTAGGGGAAGCCAAAGAGAGGTAAAGACAGGCAGGAGAGGGGGATGCAGAACAAGTGGAGGAAGGAGCAGAGTTCAGTGAGCTAGAGAAGGAAACGGGGCACAGTGCAGTATGAGTGAGAGGGAAAGACAACACGGCAGTCAGTGTGGTACAAGTGGGAGGGAAAGTAGACAAAGTCAAACTGTGTGTGTGTTTGCACCTCTGTTTTCCCAAAGAAATGTTTCTTGGCAGTGTTGTAAGGCATCTTAAACAGCATTTAGACCATATGGCACTGCCACTCTCCAGGGCAAGCACTACAAATTATGTTTTTTTTTCCCCCTAAGTTTGAGAGGCATCCAATTTGGGCACAGAATGCTTTCCTCTCCATTATAATGAACACTGACACCACTTGTCCACCATGAATAAAGAAATATTTCTCAAATTCATGCTGCATTCATGCTGTGTAACTGCCATAATAAGGGGTTATAATGTCTGTCAGACAGGCAGTATATGTGAAATACTTATTTATTTACATATCCATCTGTGTGCTGTGTATTTGCTGTATGTAAAGTTGTTTGCATGTCAGTATATGCATTTGTGGGTGGGTGTGTACATATAGACATTTACGTCTGTGGTGAAACTCTGCCAGTCCTTCAGATATTAACACTGTTAATTATGTTGACTATTTTCTATTGTCTATGAAGCTGACTAATTGTCCCAAGGACTTGTAGACAACACATATACATGCAATAAAATGAGGCTACTTTGTCACCAGAGATAAAATCTCCATTTCAAAAATTAAGATGTTGCTCTCATCAGCATTGTTAACATGAAAAACTCTGTCCCAAAGCTAATATCATACTGATGTGTACTCTGCCTCTGTTCTGCTCGAAAGATAATGTTTTGGAATGTTTATCTGGATTTTCATGTACGAATGAGTTCATTATTATAGTAGTGTTTACCAGACCCAAACCACAGAATGATCACTAATCACCAAGAAATTATGCAGTAGAACTTTTCTAATATAAGTCCCTGGTGAACGGAGTCCAGTTGAAACAGCAAAATGTTCTGATGACTACTAAAAACCGAGGAAATCTTTACTTAAAATGCAGAGCATGCATGCAAACACAGTTCAAAATTTACTAATTTCTACTATTCAGCATTATTGTGTTTAATTGCACAATCGTGTAAGGAAAGGTATATTAATGTGCTTTTCTTTGATAATTTTTTTTTACCATGTGGACCACTCCAGACTGTACTGAACTGACTAGACTACCAAGTACACAGTATGTGAGAATAGAGTAAGGCCTGTAAAGGTAGATGGAGGTGCATTGGGGACTCATTTAAGGTACCTTCAATTGGGCAGAATAGCAAAATGTTACTTACAATTTATCTCACAAACAGGCACAAAAACAATTTAGATTTTCTGCATTTGTGCTATGTGTGGGCCTGAAATATTGAAAGTTATTATTGGATCCGTTTTTGTATAGTTTATGTATTTTTATTTGACATATTGAGGAAGCTGTTATTTTGCTCTCTGTAGAGGTCAAAACTCCACTCACCTTTTTTAAATGTTCTTTATAATGTGGTGTAATACACCCCTGAAGAGAAAGAGCAAGCCAAAGCACTTTCGTCTAACAATAAAGTTGTTCTTTATGTACTACAAATGTTGCTAGAGTTTGGACCAGACTTTTCAAATTCTCAATGCACCTTTTGAAGTAGGTGAAGTTGTGCCAGAAATCCCTGCTCTGCTTCTTTTCTTTTCTTCTCTGGCTATGTGTTTGTGAGTGTCACTGGGGAGACTGCAAATGTTCCATTCAATCTCAGAAATTAGTTCACCAAAAATTGCTTACCCCCGTGTGTCGGGGCTCTTGAGTATTATGAATATTTGAAAAAAGACGAAACATACCTGACTCCACTTGAGCATGCACTGTAGGATCTCTCACCATTGTTCTCTCTCTGCACTTTCTGTCCAAATTATCTGAGAAGAAGAAAAAAAACAAGATTACTGACCGTCTGCACATAAATGCGGACTTTTACAGTAACAAGGTTGTTGCAGTGCACATACAATAAATGTGCTCTCTGTCCTAATCCCATGTCTCCCAATAACCTGGTTTCTCCTGTACATGTTATCGTAATGTGAGGGCTTGAATTTGAGAAAAAGAGAACACATTTCTGTTTCCACGTCCTTCCATTGAACGACTCCCTGCGGCTGTTCATGGTAGATAGGCCTACTCATTACCTGTTTTCTTGGCTTGGCTTCTTTTTGCAGAGAAAAAGACTTCCTTTATACCATTTGAAACATCAATGAAGATAGACAGCAGGATGGATACGTTTAATAAAATGCAAGGAAGTAATCCTGAGTAAAAGAAAATGAAAGGTACTAGGAGAAATAAGATGTAGTGTTTTTGTTTGTTCAGATGATTATGAGGGAAGCTAAATTCATTAAGTAGGAGACAGCTCTATTGGGCGCTATCTTCTTATTCTGCTCCTTAATGGCCTTGTCATTCTCCCATTCTTTTCTGCCTTTTCTTCTTAATTACTCTCTATCCCTTCCTCTCTTTTCTGTGATCTCTACTGGTCTGGATCTTAAGAAATCAAAACCCTTATGCATCAAAAAACATGAAATTCTCTTAATCATGTTAATCATACCTTGAGAATACTTCCATGGAGAGTTTTAAAAAAAGGGTGTAAGATCATTATTGGATCATTGCCAAGTCTAATGTGTGTAAAATCACAATCATTTTTATCACACACATACACACACACACGCACATTGCGTTCTTGGATGCTGTGATGTGAAGAATGCATGCATGACAACTTATAGAGTTATAATGATGCTCACAGCGATATAAAAGTAATTATAATTATGTGTTATCATAATTAAAATGCTACTGATGAAAGCAAGCAAACAACACACACACAGACACACACACACACACACACGCACACACACAAGTAAATGTATTCATATTTGCTCATATACATAAAAATATACGCACACACACATGCACGCATATGTATGGTTACATCCAATCTTCCTGCCCATCTCTGTGCAGTCATGCTTTGCAAGTTTTTGTTTTTAAATTAAAGCTCTCGTGTTTTCACTGATAAGACATCCAATCAAATGAAGAGTCCCCACATTGTTGAGATTCAGCTCATGTACTCAGCGCAAAGAGTGAAGAAAGCGGATGTAGAAACATATGGAGTGGAAGGAGAGCCGGATGGCGGTGGACACAAGAGAATAGGAGAGAAGGGAACACCAGAAAGTCATTAGGAATTCAAAGGATGGTACAAGATCTCACAAAATGGAGTGTTTTTTTTTTCTGGTTCATCATGTTTCATGTTTGTTAGATATGTTCGAGCAGCTTATAATTTGGGGGCAAAACACAATTTGCCAAGGTCCAGAACATAAAAAACTCAATTTACAGAATCTGAATTTGGTTTGGTGATACAAATATCAGCTTATCTGCTCAGTATGAATTTGTTGTCTGCTTCTTCCATCTATAGCACCTCTCTCCTGTCTATCTTGCAGCTGTCTATCCTTTAGTACCTGATTTTGTCTAATCAGGCACATGGCAATTGCAGTGTGTCCTGAAGTTAAATGTTGACCATTAGCTATCTCTCTGATATTAAAGACTAAATAAGAGGAATTGCAGTGGCCTTCAAAAGCCCATTCACCCATTATTGAGTGTGATTCAAAACATCATTGCAGCATCTGGGTAATGAAACTACTCAGGATGTATGTGTTTCCCTGTTCATCTTTGGGTGGCGTGAGTTTGTTTCCATTAGGTGTGTATGTGTGTGTGTGATTGCTTGATTGAAGAGACTGCTGTCTTAGATACGGTTGGTTGAAAGGTCTCATTGACCTATTATACACAAGCAAGGAAAGGTCAGAGGGAAACACACAACATGAACAATTGTACACATGCTCACAAACACACAGCATCTTATACACGTGTTTAGCGGTCAACTGACACCAAAGCCTTTCATCTCTAGAGAGGAGAAAGGAAAGATTGTACCTTTCCATTTACACCAGCCATGCTTTATATTCTTACTATCATATGTTCTTCCTCCACTTCTCTTCTCCTCTCCTCTCCTCTCCTCTCCTCTCCTCTCCTCCTTTTTTCAGACAGAAAAGCGCAGCATAGAGTGTGGCTTCTAAATGTCTGTTTCTGAGTGGAAGAAGCATAAATCACATTACAGCATTCTGAAAAGAGACAAAGGAGGAAATAAGTTTGAGAGAAAGAAGGGCGAAGAAAGGAAATGAATCTTTTTTTTTAAAGGTTGAAAGGCTGAGGAAAAAGGCAAATATGACTGAGAAGGAAAGACAGGGAGATGCAGAGACTTCCCTGTAGCCCAATAGCAGAAGCAAGGGGCAAAAACAGAACATCTGTTCATGTCATCTTCTGTCTGTTATGATGTTCACCAGTGAATTATTTTTTTAATTTATCTTTTCAATATTTTTTATTATTTTTCAAAACACACAAACATATTTTAAAAAATCACGACAGCACCTAAATCAAGGATCACAGCCATGTTACAACATACATTACACAACAAATATCATAACACAGAGAAAGAGTGCTTTCTATATGACAATGACAACCATCATATGAGACATGTACGCACTCAAACCCGCATTATATGTATTCATACAGGATGTTAGAAACACATACTATAGAACAATGGTTTCAGCTGTGGGGGCATTAAAGACAGCAGCTACCGAATAAAGGTTTAGTCTGCATTAAGAGCCATTTCTTTTGGTGATAGTTTGATAAGCAACAGTGAATGATCATTTTTGGTTGTGGTACAATTTCAGCCTAACAACGAATTAATCTCATTGTGCTCAACCCAGATACAAAACTGGATCCACTTGTGCATTTTCACATGCCTCCCACTTACACATTGCCTTGTGAGGCAGCTTGATTTGCAAGATTACAAAATCACACGAGAATCCATCATGTCAGGCTTTAAGTTATGTGCTTGTCTCTGAACCACTAGTTAACACACACAGCACAACCACACTCTGTAAAAGCATCACCATGGACACCGTCACACACTGATACACCAACATAAGCATGGGCGCATGAACTTGGATGCATTGATTGACACAAGCTGATTGATGACTTGAAAAAAAATTAATTCAATTACACACCACTCCCAATTAGAGCAAATAGGAAAATGTGTTTAGCAAAGAGCAATTACCAAAGTCTGTAATGATGGTTCTTATTTGTGTTCCACTACAAAAGGGAATACAACTCATTGACCTGAATGACCAGTTAAAATTCCTGAGAGAAACAGTGACAAACTCTGACAAGTGAGAAAAGGAGAATTGAAGTATACAGCAGAAGATGGATAGATTTCAGCGCTACAGTGTGAATAGATTTGCAGTCTCACAGTGCTTTGGGTACTTCAGGATAATGTTCAACTCTAAAAGCTATTTCCTTTTTGCCTGGCACTTTTTAATGGAGAAAAACATTTTCCATGTTCTAACTTCATATAGTTGCAAGGAGTCTAAGGGTTTCGGGATTTTGTAAATGTTCTGAAGGTGCAAGTATCTTATTTGAATTTGTGCTGTGTCATTTTCTGTCTGGTTCAAGCTGGGTTTCTGCAAGACTTTGGCTGGGCCACTGCTGTATTTAGACTACCTGATTGTTTTTCTGAAGCATTTCCGACATAGAGTTAGTGGTATACTTTGAACTATGTTCCTCCAGGGAACATTAATCACCACCCCAGACCAAGGTCTTCAGAACTAAACTTTCTTTCCAAGAATCAACCTGTGTTTGGCAAAAATTACTTCCCCTCTAAAAGGGTTGTGCTGATGATGAGCAGGGGCCAGTGCACTTTGTATTATGGCTGATAATACAGCTTTGGCACTGTAAGACCTTAAAATCATCAGCCTCTGACTCTTTCACACTCTCCTTTTTTTAAACTTAAAGCCAGAATCAGTGTTGTGCTGACTGCTGGCTGCACCAACTTGGACCTTGGTCAAAGTGGTCTTTTGAGAACTTTTTTTTCTTTTTGGTTAATTTGATTCAGTTATAAGCTCAAAGAAGGTTCTGGGTAATTATCTATGTTTTTGCATATCAATTCTGAATTCATTGCCCCCCAATGTTTTGCAGTCTTAAATGTTATTTCTCTTTACATTTAAAAGAGTTCTCTCTACCTTTTAAAGTAGTAAACATTGTAAATACAAAGATTCACTTTGTATTTAGGCCACAACACCACCAAGGATAAAATCATAAATACCATAAATAAATAAATCAAAAACAATCTTTATAAAATGGATCTTACATTCTCCATTCACTTGCCTTTTATTTTTCCTTTCTAGTTCACTTCCACATTCTTTGTTCCCAGCTGTGCTTGTTGTAGGCCATACAATAAAAATGCCATTTCCATGGAAACCCAGATCTCTCTTCCTCTTTTTTTACACTTGCTCTGTCTCTATTTCTCTCTTCATATACTCATATTAAGACATGTCATGTGACTTTATATCATTTCCACACATTAGTAATGCTGCAGAGGTGCACATGAACCCGAAAGGCAAGCTCCATGCAGCATCATGACTTTTGAGCATTCGAATAGGAAATCATCCATGTGATTTTTATTTATATATTCATTTATTTAGTTAGTTATTTCCCTAATGACTGTCTGCCTAATGTTTGTTTTCGACAAGGGTTGTCCCTCTGAGCTTACTGTCTTTGTTTGTGACTCAAACACATTGTGACACAAAGCAGTATTTTTATGTAAGCCTTTAAAAGCTTAAGTAATCTTTCTGCAATTAAAGAAAAAAAAAACAACAACAACAACAAGACAAAACAAGTGAAAACCATTACTTTCTGACGTGGCTAAAAAGCTTTGAATGTCTGAACAGGACATTTGGGGAAAAAGGGGTTGATGGAAAAAGGTGTTTGTGTAAAAGTCAAAAACAGATAAGATTACAGATTAGTCTCAGGGAGGGAAAAAGGGGCACACACCTGAAACAAACAACAGTGAACAGTACATTTATTTGTTTTATCCGTTAAGTTGCATTTCAATCAGTCAGCTCACATGGAGTAGATTATTATTTAAATGTAGTATATGTAGAATTGGTGTTTGGCATCTAGGGGACATTGATCTTACATAGCAGGAAGTGCAGAGCAATGATAAATCTGTGAATATTCTCATTTGTCCAGATCATAGTTATTTTTTCGTCAGACCAATGAGGACTAGTCAGACCGATGCGTTACAAACTGATGAAGCCGCTTGGATAAGAGGCGAAACGTCTTCATAAGACAAATCTAAGTCCAGTTGCCTTGGAATCATTGTTGCCTAGAAAGAGAGCAATGATACTAACTTCCCCCATTAGCAGAAGACTCAGAGCCTACAGATGCAGTGCTGGGGTGGAAGTGGGGCTTTTGAAAAACTATATCAATCTAGCAGCAGCAATAGTAGCAAGCAAGCATGTGACTGATGCGACAGCAGGCGTGCAGCAAAGTGGGAGAAGCGCACTGATGGCTTAAATAATCTACCATGATCATAAGGGTGTGTTGGATATGTGATACAGTGTGGGGAGCATGGCATGTGAGTGGAGTGTCAGCAGCCTGGAGCAGGCATTGTTTCATTGTTTCATTTGTTCATTATTTTTCCTTATAATTTTTTAAAATGAATTTATGTGATGTCATGAAATTTTCCAGTGGAACTGACAGAGTGGAAATGACAGACAGAGGTATTGATATCCAAACAGTTGATTAGGGATGTGTATATGTTTATTTATGGTTTGCAGATGACAGGTACAGGACTGTGACAGAAGTTTTAGGAAATCACTAGCCTTTTTAGCTTTGGAAGTGTTTGAGCCAAGTTCTTTTTCTTTCTATTTTTATGTGTTGGGTGTTACTTCCCTCCCTCTCTGCCGGCTGTTTGGCTTATCTGCCATTGACATTTGGCCTTTGCATGATTTCACCTTCTTTGTTATAAACATTGAGACACTTTATCAAACACACAAACACACACCAGCCCCCGGGTGACTGTCGACCTGCCCAAACTGAATCACTGAGTCAGTCTCTTTAGTGGGTAACGATTTAGTTGCTGCTCCATAATCTAACTAAGCTTACGCTTATGTTATTGTGCTTGGAGCATTTCTTCTATTCGTGATGTTTTGGACAAGGACTGCCTTATTAACTTGAGTTTCCTGCCTTGATGTCTAAAACTAAAAGAGAAAACTTGTTTTTCTGCTGTCATATTCAGAAAAACAACACACAAGGACTTAAGTGTATGTCAGCCATTACAAGCTTAAAACTTTATTCACAGGGAATAGAAAAAAAGGAATCGTAAGGTAAAAAGTTCCTTTTTTGGCCATAACATGTTGTGGCAGTTTAGAAAGTATCTTTTGTGGGAAGAAAACACATACACACAAGGAAAACTTTAGTAAAGTAAAATGGATTGGAACATAAAAATGTTAGCTTTCATTGATGCCTGAGGAAAAGGACATACATAAACACGGCACCTCTCCCTCTTTCTCTGCTCCATTTTCTTGCCATTTTTATCAGGCGCAATGCTTTTTTTTCCAGATCACACTGGATATTTGAGCCCAGAGGGAAAATGGAAGACATGGCTTTTCATTAATTGGTATTTGTCAAAATAACACTTAAAATTACCTGTAAGACTGTTAAATTTAATTTTTTGTTTGCCTACACTTGTTTGTGAATATTGATGTATGTATGTGCAGCTTGGGCATTAAACTAAACCTGTAATTTCTGTACAATGTTCTTAGTGCAAACACAGGTGTACTGAGTCATGCTAGTGGAGTTGCACATACTCATTCAAAATTTTATTAAATCTAGCAAACAAGCACATGTTCTTTCAAATAATGTCTTGGCTTTTCTGCACACTAGAGGCAAGTTTATGAGGAAACCTTAAAAAGGATGCATACATCCTAAAGACACTGATTCTGTTTTCCTGATTTAAGAAAATCAAGCAAATTTTCCACAATTACCTGCAAAATGGCTAGATCTTAAGCAGTTTCTTTTAGACAATTTTTTAGACAAGTTCCACAAAACATTTTATTGTTTTGAAAGTTAGCTGTGCAGATAACATTTTATTCTAAAATAACTTGCACACATTATTAAGCATCAGAAACATTGTGTCAGGCATATCATTGTCTCCTGATGTGTTATTCATCTTTAAAACTTCCATTATCTGCTCTTAGAAAAATATTCAGGCTGCTTTGTATTAATATGTGGGTTGCCGTATTTAAATTATTGGTAAATTTGCATCTTGGAACTGTGGGAACAAAAAACTCTTGCACAAAAAACATTAAATTCCTCTTTGAAGTTGGCCTGGATTCTCCTCTTGGTCGATAAACTGTCAGTACATCATGGTGGGGAGCCCTCAACTTTGAAAGACGATTAGAAGAAGCAATTTGATTGATTGGCCATTGTTGGAACACATCCAAAGTCCACCTGCTAATAAGGTCTTCCTACTAACAATAGAGTATATTCACTCTCTTCTAACACCTTTTCAGATAAGGCTGTACTGCCCCAGGGCTGTGCTTGCTTCTCTGGTAAACATTTCAAACACTGCACTTCTTAAACTGGCAGCATTAATTACATGAAATTTGTGCTGCCAAATGACAAATCTCTCCTTTTCTCTTTGTGTCTCTGACTGCCCTCCAACGCAACAACACACATACATGCAGTGAAATAAATAAAGACATGCACCCTTACGAACATGCCAACACACTCAAACAGCACAGAGGAGGAAAAAAAAAACGTGCTGTCTCACACACCCCTGTTTGTCTGAGCGGATGCCAGCATGCCCAAATTGGATCACAGTGTCTTCGATGGGACTAGGTGTACAAGTATCAAAGAGATTGAAGGGCTGACAGCCAGCCAAATTAAAGCATTAAACCTTAGCATCTGTCTGATTTTTGCACAGAGTGGGGCAGGGGAGGGGAGTGAGTGGGAGAGAGATCATAGAAGAGAGATTTTAGAGAGGGGGACAGACAGGTGGTAGGGAGTGGGAAGAGAGCAAAAAGGACAACAGTTGTAGGAGGAAATAGAGACAAAAAACAGTGAGAAAACAAGTGAGTTGGGGTGGGTGGGGGAGAGAGGGAAGGATAGAGTAGGGATAGAAGAAGAGAGAGGAAGAAGAAGAAACATGTGTGAGAAAAGGGTGAAAAGAGTAATGAGGCCAAAGCACTGGGACCCAGCAAATGTAGGTGAGGGCCAATTCTATTCTATGATAGAAACTGTACAAACATAATGTGCACACAATCACAGCATGTACACGTACACATTCATTTACTATTTACAACATGACAAAGTAATTTGTTTTGATTTGCCGGAGGCAAGGACAAAGGGATAAAACATCCATCTATCATATTGTGAATAATAGACATGACATGTACTGTACAAGGCTATTGTTTTTAAATTTCAGGCTTCAAAAATAACAGAGTAATGAGTGGAGTAATGCTACTTTAAACACATAACCTTACATGATTAAGGCGTTATGTTAATGTATATCCTCTAGGCCCCTTCTTTATTTTCTAAAAAACTGTCTTAAAAAGTCAATAGTTCATGTCATGCATTTTAAATTTACTTTTGTGGAAGTGAAGTACCATGAAGTGAACTTTTGAAATTTAAAATGTTTCTTATATCCTCATAAGGTCAATCAAAAAAAAAAAACTTCATTAAAATGTAATGAAATTTGCCTCCAGTTATACTGGGATGGATGTTCTTTATATGTTGCTGTCTTATTTTGTATTACTCACACATGTGAAGTTTCCAGCAGTTTATTCAATAGACCAAAATTAAGCAGTCTTAGCAGTTAAGAACTACTTGCCTAAAGGCTTTCATACAGCGAGTGGTTACCAATGTGTCTGTTGCCCAGAGACGTTGATGTTCTGTATTTTGAATCAACGGCATCAGAGCGTAACACTGCTGCCGCAGCTACAGGCAGCTGCCTCCGATCCTATACTAACGAGTAATAGCCTTTACCATACACCACAGGCTGCTGCACTTCGTCTAATCTAATCACTGAGCTAAAGAGAGCAGGTCGTTGCCTAAAATAGAGTAAATGGTTAGCAACATGATACAATTTATATGACATGATTAATAGAGTAAAGTATTGCTAACTAATATCACAAATGCTGTTTATTGGCCCTGACCTGATGATTAAACTTTGAAGCTGATTGTTTCTCTTCATTGATATATTTGTTCTCTGCTGGTGAAGAGGTGAAAAATTCAGAGAACACAGATACCTAAAATAAAGTATATATACAGCATCAGTCGAAAGTTTGGACACACCTTCCCATTCTCTTCAATGAGAAAGTGTGTCCAAACTCTTGAGTGGTACTGTAAGTAAAATAAAATTAGCTCCTGCATCATTTTCCTCACAGTGGTTTCTATGCTTATCATGGCCATACTGCAATCCATAGTATCAACTTGGAAAAAGTTGAGCCATCAGCTTAGACAGCAGCAAATAGCTGTGTACGTCCATGAGAATGGCAGCTGCCCTCCCTCTCCTTGCTGCTGCCGCTCAGCTGCCAACATATTTACACTGAAAATGATGAAGGCGGCAGAATCTGCTCACTGTCTGAAGACAGTTTAAGAGAAAAAGAGAGAAAAGGTCACATGGAATAAATTATATTCCTTGCTTTAGGAGGATATGTAAACTGTATACAGAAGTAAGATATGTTCTAAAAAAATTGTTGTTAAATTTGTTCCCATTGGAGATGATCACTTGCTCCATTAGAGACCTGAATGTAGCTGTATGAAAGTAAACCACAGTGTTGGAAAATATGAAGTCAGTCCATTTTCCCTGTAGGAATAAACAAACCAATATCATTCTCAGAAATGTACCTGTTCATTTGCAAAATTTCCCAGGCATGATATTTACATATATTATACATTCAGATTATATATTGGTATTCAAATGCTGTTGTTCATTGCCACAAAATCCATTTGGATTTTACTTAGACTGATGGTCCCTTGCTAATGTTTGATGTGTAAAACTCAAGCTATGTTTATGCCCTTGAGACAGAGAGATACAGTTGGAAATGTGCTGCTACACAGCAAGCAGTGTTGCATGCAAGCATTGAGCATTTTGTTATGGATACAGTAAACTTCTTCATCACTGTTGCCTGTGCCCCAAGTGCTTGCTTGTGGGGAAATGTTGGGTGTCTGTAAATTAAAGGTCTAGACCTGCTTTATGTGAAAAGTGCCGTGAGATACCTTTATATATATAAAATTGACTTACCTTGATTTGATTTGGCTGCTGTTATACACAAAGGGCCAAATCCCCAAAAGAATTGCGTGGCTTTTGTGACCGTTAAACCTGTGCAAATGAGACAAAAAGATAGCATGCAATTCACAAAGCAACCACAAAGGGTGAAATGCTCCACAAACTGTGCTGCCAAGTATATAGCGTCATAGTGAGTCTGTGCCATCTGCATGTATGAAAATTAGGTAATACTCATACATTTGGCACAAAATTGGCCCCTTTCTATGCAAATAAGCCTCGTTGCAAAAAGAGCCAGCACTAATTGCCACATGCAATTATAGTGGAGTTATTAGCGTCTTCAGATAGTTGGTGTTAACTGCATGCACATTCACTCCTCTCTCTCTCTGTTCAAATCTTCAGGCTTGTGAGCCATTGAATGATATTGAATTGATATTGAATTATATCAAGGACAAATCTTCAGTCAGACATTGGGGGGGATCAAGTGGGTATGGGGTCGTAGGCTTATCTCAGACTTTCAGCTTCTTAAAAATAAAAATGTCCTAACAGCTCGAATGGAGCTCAGAATTCAGCCGTAAGGGCTGTTTTATTACTAATAATTCCGCAGTATAAAGCTGGAATCTGTGTGTAACAGCTGATTTGCGTAGATGTGTAGCAGAACAGAGAACATTAATTACTGTGAGATCTTGACCGGTACTGTGTTAATGAAGTTACTGCTGTTGTGCCACATGTATAAATGCACACAGCCTCGTTTTCAGTTTGGAGACACACTTATACTTGCTGCAGCCAGCTGTGATACACAGCCAGCTGTGGGCAACAAAAAGAACATCAGCACTGATGTTTCTGTGAAATCCCAGATATATCCAGTGACACCTGAATAACATTAATGTAAGATTTAGACATTAATCTAACACATTTCAGACCTGCCTTAGTCAATAGCTGTATTTTTGTCATTTGACATTTCAGTAGATTATGTTATAGCAGTGAAATATTAGAGAAGTAAAAGAAGCAAAATACATTGAAGTTGGTTTGTCATTGTGGCAAGCATTGTGTGTGTGTACCTCCTCTACTTAAAGATACTAAATATGAAAGAGTTTCCATTATGGACCAATATGTGTCGTGAAATGTGGAGTAAAGTGTTAATCACTGGAAACTGCTCTGCTGTGATGTGATGTGAAGATGTGTTTTCTATTCTTGGTATATAATGTGAATCTATATGTTGTTCTGTTCATTTGTGTTTGTAAGAGCCCAGAATATGTCTCTTTGATCTCAATTTAAACGTTGTATTGACTTAAGTTACAGTGACAAGTGTAGAGTCTGCTTGCAGAAGATATTAGTGTGACAAATTAGGATGTCTCCTTAGAAACACAGTCAGTGTCTTTAATGTCTACTCCACACCCCTGCATCCATCATATAGTACCCCACAACCAACCATGCACACACATAGATGTATGAGAAAACAGGAAACATTTGCATCAGCTAGATTAACCGGCAATCTTGGTTGAAGCAACATAAGACAAACAGAAGCTGAGTCAGACTCGCCAAAAATCCCCCTTTTTAGTGTAAAACAGCTGGATGAATTATTCTGTTTATAATATTCTTGATTGATTGTGTTTTATTTGTACTAACATTCCTTTTCATTGATAACCTCTGACTTAGACTTTTAGCATTATAGTTTCAGGTTGTCCGTCTGTGACTTGTGAATGCAATATCTCAGGAATGTCTTTCGGAATTTCTTTCAAATTTGGAACAAATGTCCACTTGGACTCAAAGATGAATGATTAGAATTTGGTGGTCAAAGGTCAAGGTTACAAAACCACTTTTTTGGCCATAACTCAAGAATTTATATCTAATGATGACAAAGTTTTGCACAAATGTCTGATAGGATAAAATGATGCAGTGATGGCATTTTATATCCAAAAGGTCAAAGGTTAACTTCACTGTGATATCATAACATTCTGCAAAAACACTTTTCCGGCCATTATTCAACACTATAACTCAGGAACAGCAGGGGTGATTGTGACCTTATTTTACATTTGGCTGGATACTGAATTGGTGACACTAATCTCGGGTGCCCAATTTAAAACTGTGGTGATTGTTTTATGAAATTCTTTCAAAGTCTTCACTACAAATATTATGAGTCTGGATGTAATCTGCAACTTGAGTAGTTGGCAGAGGCATGCAGTCAAAAATGACACAATTTAACCCCTGTGACTTTTCATTATAGTTCACAGGAAAATATGAACTTTTACCATGCCTTCATTGCAAAAATAATTGTAATCTACAAATATGTAAAAAAGCAACATCTAAAAAGGCCCACTGATGGAGAATGGAAAGAGGGATTGAATGACAGAACATTAATTATTTCAATGATTAAGTAACAAAAAATGACATAGATAAAAACATAATTAATGAAGGGTAAGGCAGGGTGATAAAACAATAACAATAATTATCTTGATATAATTTTCCTTGATAGAAATATAACAAAAGTAATGAACATTGGATATAAATAAACTGAGAGGCTGGGTTGGCTCGTATTGGTTACTGGGGTCTGGCGAACAACAGCAGCTAAAGACTGGGTTTCCATGATGCGGAGCCACACTTTTAACTCACTGAGCCTCGCCTCCATCACAGTGCATACACTATTTATAACATGTACCATTATTACTAAAGGAAGCAGAGAAATAGCTAAACGTAAGACATACTAAGCAAGAGATAGCCAGAGAGTGCGAAGAGCAGAGAGAATCTCTCGCTAGCTGCTAAGCTAAAGTAATTAGCAGATCTGAATAGCTTGTAAACAACTGTGGGATTAGCGAGAAAGTCGCTAAAAGAAGGGGAATGAGTGTTTGAGCAGAATTAGTGTAAATTTAAATGTACAGCTGGTAATTAGCCACTGTAATGAAGAATATTGCTATATATTGTTGAGAGCTACCAGTAGCAGTAGCCTCCATATGAGGCTTTTGGGGAACATCAGTAAATTGTAGTGTCAACTGGTAGTCTGCCTGTGAGGCACTTAGGGGAATAAAATAACCTGTGCTACATGTAACTACAGTCTGAGCCATTTTACATGTATGCTGTATCACACTGCAGTGCTTAATTTTTCTATTAAGATGAAAAAGGGATGTTCTTAATTTTACTCATGCATATTTTGATGTTGAAAAAAAATTAATCTTTATAATTGTTTTGATGTTCTACCTCATATTTGTAAAATATCCAGCTGTTTGGAAAATGTTTGACCATAAACAATTAATTTTCACTCGGGAGCAAAAATCAGCCTTTAAATGTGAAAAAAATAATGATTTAACATTTATTGTGATAATTATGATATAACATATTTTACTATCATAATATTTTTGTCCATATTGCCCAACAATTTTTAATGGTTATCACTCTAGATTAAATGTGTTGTGTGTTCATGTAGTGCTTTGTTACATCTTTTACATCTTTATGTTCATTGTTTGTGAGTAAAATGTAAAAACACCAGAAGGGTCCAGAAATTTGACTTTAATTTCTCTTGCATATTTTTTTTCTGTCTCTCAGCGTTGTTCAGCTCCTGTCACATCTCACTCTGTGTATCACTACAATGTCACTGTGCTATCATTCTGTTTCTAACTCTCCCACCTGCACTCCTCCATTGTTTGTGTATGCCATTTCTCTCTCTCACTCACTTGTCATCTCTCTCCTTCACTGAGCTCCAGCTTTCTGTGCACCCGAAAGACAGACTCCAAGTCTGTCTTTTGTTTGTAGCTGAGGATGTAGTAATCACTCTCATCGATCTAGTGGTATGCAACACATCCAGCAACATTATGAGGTCATTAACATTGATGGAAAAAGAAACGACAGACTGGACTTTGAATTTATAGCCACTCAACATGGAATACAAACACAAAATGTGCACACAGAAGTACTATGATACATTGACTACAAGCTCCTGTATGCATGCAATGAGTCACTGAGAAACCAGTCAAAATTCTGCACTATAATCGCGTTTTAAATTCAGTAGATTTCGCACTTCTACAGCATTAATAGCATCAATACAACAGCGACATGACATGCAATACTAACCATAGATTAATTCACTTTGATCAATTCTGCAAATTGATTCAGGATATTTAGGTTTGGGATTATGGCCCTGAACCACTGGATGGATTTTTATTTATTATTATTATTTATAATTATACACTGAATTTACCTGACAAATTGGAGTAGTATACTTTGATGTATACTTTAAGTATACATCAAAAGTGTTTGGTCTGAAATAAAACCCAGATTCCCTTACACTATTGAATAATTTACTGTATTTCTCAGTTGTTTTTTATAGATATATTACATCACTGCTTTGTATTTGAAATCGGTTTACCTTATGTCCATTCAGTAACTTTATTTTGAATTTGAATTAATTCAATGAAGAAAACAACAACCATTTAATGATGCTACCTTTGTCCATAACGTCTGCAGAGTGAAGGAGTACAGGATGTTATGTACAGTGCAAAAAAACTATTTATAGCCACAATATTCAGCAATTATGTGTGTGTGATTGGTTTTGTTAATTGTTTTGAATTAGTCGCAGAGTCATAATAAAGTAAGATAAAAATAAGCAATTTTCCTCTCATATTTTCCCCAAGCAATTGTCGTTTTTTCCTTTTTCCACACAGCAATTCACTCCACTCATGGAAAACAACAACAAAAAGTTTTACAGTACATAGACACTATGGTATAAACTTACCAAAATCTAACTTCCCAATTCAGTTCTGCCAGAGGGATGTTCAAACAAGACAACATTTCCAATCAAAGTTTTATCCTCAAAGTCAATTAGTTTCCATCAGGAGGTCACACAAACAACCACTCAACAATAAGCCACTCATTAAAGCAATCAGTGTTTTGGTAAATGCATCAAATTATTTTTTAAGAAATGAAGTAACAAAAAAATACATTTGCTATTCTCTTTCAATACACAGTATGGTGAATTAACGTCATTTTTAATGAGGCTTTTCTATCCTTATGAGATGCAATTGCAATGTCTGTCACTAATTGGTGTGTGTGTGTGTGTGTGTGTGTGTGTGTTTGTGTGTTACTGTGTGAGTGCCCATGTGTGGGACTATGCTGTATGAGACTCAGTAGTGGTTTGCTCATGTCCTATTCCCAACAGGCTGCGCTGCCACTAAGCAGCAGAATGATAAAAGCTGATTTGTCATCGTCATCCTATTGTTGTTTGCAGTCACTGCTGTCTATTTAGTTATAAATATCAGTCAGCTGAAAACTGAACCTATGAAAACTCTGTTGTTATTGAGTGAGTTATTAGTTGTGTTGTCGTTGCTTAGTGACACCTTATGATTTTTAATCTTCTGGTTTTGTTTGTTCAAGGAAAATGATGACAATGTTGCCAATGAATTAAGCCAACATTTTCACAACTTTTAACATGCATATGCACTGCATTGCTCACATTACTACACATATGTAAACTGGCACTATAACACACAAGTATTTTCTTTCAATAGCTAAGAGCAACTATAGAAACACATAGAAGCACACTGTAACTCTTTTTACAGTACTCACTGTACTCAGCATGAATACAGACATTGCTGGTACTGTATGTCAAATACCATCCTATTACAGTTTTTAGAGGGGTAACTGTGGCTTAGCAGGTAAAGCTGTTTGTCAATTAATCACAGGGTTGGCAGTTCGATCCTCAGCTCCTCCTGTCCACATGTCCTTGGGCACGACACTCAATCCTAAATTGCTCCCGATAATTAGGCCACTGCCTTGCATGGTTGCTTTGGATAAATGTGCTATGTAAATGCAGTCCATTTACAATTTGGGAACATATTCAGCACCCTCTGAGTCTCTCTCTCTTCATCTCTGTCACTCTCTCTAATACAAAAACACACTCATTCGATGCAATTAACATTTTCCCCAAACTGTGCACAAGCTGTCAAGGCTCACACACACAAATCCACTGAGACACAGCCATCAACAAGCACATACATATACACATATACATCTGTGCACATTAATGCTTAATCCACTAAGCATTTAGCGTGCATTAGAAAAAGACAACCACCCACACATAGTTTCCTTTTGTTATAGTAGTTTGCTATAACACTTTATCTCAAAAAGATATGTGATGTCTTTTGGATACAAGGCTTTTGCTAAGTAACACAATTAGCAGACCACATTTATATAAAGAACAAAACAATCTAGCTTTAATCTCACAATCTCAAATCTTAAAAAGTTACAACTTTGGAAATAATCATGTTCCCTCATATTTCCAACAGTGACAATCTGCTTTATACTGGCACACTCAGAGACATATACACACATACACACATACACACACACTAGTGAAACACCCTTACATTGCTTATTTGACTTTGAAGCTCAGGGTCAGTTGTTGTGGGAGTGAATGACGTGTGCCATTGAACAATTCATAATTCAGTACTCAGACAGAGACAGAGAAGAAAGAGTGAAGGAACCAGACTAGACTAAAGGCCTTGACAGACTAGAATGTGCACAAGCCTTTCAACATGCTAACAGCTATCACAGGGATCATCATGGATTTACATCAGGATCATTAAAGCCAAAGCTGACAGCTACTTTAATGAAAATGGATATTTATCAGATCCAACTAGACTGAAGGACCCAAAAAACACAAAGCATGTATGTTTATAAATGTTTTCGTGCTGTGTGATTGGCTATAAACATTTGCTCATTCAATTACGGATCAACAGAGTGACAGCAGAGGGGCTTTACTGAGTACTTTGAACAGATTTTGCTGTCTCTTTTCAACTTGAAACACATCAGTCCCTTGCTCCTCTCTTCTCTCTAGGTCTTCAGAGGGGGCCTGCCATCTGTCATGTGGTGCACACATGCAGAGTCACACACCATGCACACTGCGTATACAGTACAGGAACAGAGAAACACACAAACAAAAACCAAAGATCTGGGAACAAGCGCATGGCGGCAAACACATTCGCAGAGCAGAAATTTGTAAACACACACGAGCATGCACATATTTTTTTCCTCCCTCTGAGCTCATTCATTCTTGTTACAGCAACATAAAAGTTATCAAGCACGCTGTCAGGGGAGAGAGAGAGAGAGAGAAATAGAGAGGGAGAGAGAGAGACTGAGAAAGTGATGACATGGGTTTGGCTGCGGTGCTCTTGTATATTTTTCTCAATTTAGTTTTCTGGGACATTGGGTGTGTGTAAAGTGTGTGTACTCTGTGTACCGGTCTCTGTGTCTTTATAGTTTGTATTACTGTAGATATCCTGTTCAACTACAGTTCAGAATGTCATTGTGGCGTATTGAAGAAGACCTGTGAACTGCTGGTATCTCTTCTGCTTTGAGGCGCTGTCTCTATGAAGGACTTCACAGTGGAAAACACACACAGGAATACACGGTTCAAACATGAGCACACACATATACACATGCAGTCATAATGCAGTCTCAGACACACATGCATATCTGCACAGTCCATATTGAACAACACATTCACGGCAGTGCACCAGCTCTGCTAATCATTTGCATGTAGAGGCCAGGAGAGTTGCAGTGTTGCCAGAACAGGGCCAGTTCAGTTCAATATGCTTTCTTGGCATGAATGTCAGATCAGCAATCTTGCAAAAGAGTGCAAATACAATTGGAATGCATCAGATAAAAGATAGATCTCTCTTTCTCTTTCTCTGTGTCTGCCATTGCTCTGATGCTCTTTAATCTCTTTTTCTCTCCCTGCTGTCTCTTTCGCTGTCTCTGTTCTCATCTCCCTTATTCTCTTTGTATATCATATCTTTGTATGCATCTCTATTTCTGCCTTAAAGGTATACTATGCAGGAATTGTAAGTTGGTGTTTGTAAACACGCAGCATTCAAAATCGGTCCCTCCTTCCCAGCTCAACAAGCAAGAGAGTTGGTCAAGCAAGCTAGAGAGTGATTGAAGAGAGCGAGCAGTGCTGGCGAGAACCAAGCCGTGAATCAGAGTAATAAAACGTTATTTTCTGATTGTTTCGGTTACATTCTAAAACACAAATAAACACACCCATTCTCTGCTCTGCATGTGTGAGCGTCAGTCAAACAGACACACTGACAACAGAGGAGCAGCACACGGCAGAGGAGGGAGACGGAGAAGCAGGGGAGGCACTGAATCAAAGAAAAACAATGCAATGTAAACTGGTCACTACACTACCCATCCCGACCTCACACCATGCACGCTGTTATTGGCTGGGGGCTACACACCCACTGCCCAAAGGCTGTAGCCAGAAGTGTCCCGAAAGATTAAATAAATACACCTCCACACACTTCTAGTGGGACATAAGTGATTATTGAGAGGGATTACTATTGTATGAGTCTAGACATTGTTTTTTAGTAAAATTCTGCATACTGTACCCTTAACTTTATATGTGTCAGTCATAACTCTCTTTTTCCCCCAATCTCTCTCATACGCTCTCCTCTGTCTGTGTTCTTTCCTTCCCGTCTGTGCTCTCCCTCCATCTGGCTCTTCTGTGAAATAAAAGGTGAATGTAGCCTTTAGCTAGGCACTAGCACTTCAAAGCCCTCTCATTTCCCCCTCTCTTTTCATCAGAGGCAGGTTGAGTAGTATTATAACCCCAAATAACCTTTTCACCACATGGCCCTTGTCTCGTTGTCTGATCTCTCATAGATGCCAAATGGGGAGGCTTTTATCTCAAGTGTCACAGAGAACATACCGTATATACTGCTTGAGTATACAGTGTGTGGCTCCCAAGTGGACTCAAACCTTCTGTTCCAAGGTTTGATTCCACTTGGCTGAGTAATTACATCTCCATACAAACACAAACATGCACATGCATGTGTGTGTGTGTGTGTGTGTGAGAGAGAGAGAGAGAGAGAGAGAGAGAGAGAGAGAGAGAGGCTGAAGATTATACTACCAATATCATCAAAAAAGCAAGCTCATCTAACCCTTATTTATCAATTTCATTTCAATTTTTCACATACTGTACCAGTCAAAAGTTTGGTCAAACTGGTACTGTATATGTTTTACTTGTGTTTTTGGAAAATCCTCTCAAAAGCAATTGCATGTTATCAGGTTTGCCTAGTTTAGATTAATTATATTTGTTTAAAATGGTCTACACAAAGATTGTCTACTCTAGCTAATGTTGCAGACTATCATTAAAGCTAGTTTCATTTTCCCAGCTTCAGCAAGTGAAGGTTCACAAGCTCTGTGGGACTGTTAGCAACAGTTTCACACTTGCAGAGGGTAAATGTAGTGTCCTACATATTGTAGCAAATAGAGAGTGATTACAGACACAACCATAACTTTTGGAAACCACTTTTCAAATTGAAGGTTAATAGATTGGTCTTTAAGACATCAGAAACAATTGAAAAATATTAAAACATTTCCCACAGCCCAATGTAATGTGTTCAAATATTCAAAACCCAAAGATACTCAGTTTGCGATCATAAATGAGAGAATATCAAATCATCTTATTTGAGATGCTGGGAATAGTAAATGTTTGACATTTTTGCTTGAAAAGTGACTAAAAAGACTGATTGGTTAATTTTGTGTCGATCAACTAATCTATTATTGGACAAATCTTTGCAGTTTTATCTGGTACATTACTGCATGTTTACATTTAGAAAAAAACAAAACAAAACAAAAAAATATGGAATTACTGCTTTGTTGTAGCAGTGTTGACACTGCAACCACTCATAATTATCCTTATAAAGGTAACAGTCAATTAGTGATGTGGTATTATGGTACTTTACATAATCTCTGTGCCTCCATCAAGCTAACTGGCTGTTAATAATGGCACTTTCACTTACTGTAAGCTTGCTACCCACACACTTATGTTCAGTTGATCATTTGGATAGTAATTGGCATATATGACTGTGTTGCAGCAAGTGTTGTCGTCCACCTGTGTTCACTCTCTTCTCTCTCTCTTAAACGCTCACTGATTTACCTACACAATTGTACGAACATGCAAATCTGTTTCCCAGTCATACCACCATATTTTAAAGCATCAGGTGGAATTTTTGTAGTCACAAATTGCAGTTCATTGAAGTTGAATAAGGTGTTGAATAAGTATACTGTTTGTTGGAGGCTGCCATACTCCCAAATTTGAAAGTTCTCCAATCCACTGGTAAGTCAGGGCTAAAGCATGGTCAGTACACTTTTATGTAAACCGAGGACTAATCACTGCAAATTATACTCTGAATACGTTTGCTATAGTGGAAAATATACTACATAATCAAACTGTGCATCAATTACTTTACTTCAGTTTAAAATTAATCAAATACATTATTTACATTAAATGCTCCTGTACATCCCCTTAGGCAATTATTGCGCATTATCACATTCATGAACTGAAATTTCCTCTTTGAGTATTGTACTGGATTTTGCGGAGCCCCCAAGGGACATGGGGGAGAAAAAAAAAAAAAACGATGGGTGAGAAAAAAATAAAATACTTTTGTGTTCTCCTGAGAAATGTTTGCCTTCCCCCGAGAAACTTTAGTGTTCTCTGTCAAAACTTTTGCATTCTCGCGAGAAATATTTGTGGAAAAGAGTACTTCCGGTTGAAACCCAAGGGAGAAGAAGAAGAAAGTGAACCGGTGTTCACAGTCGCCTGGAGCCACCATCAAAGTATCATCATTCGTAAAGTTACAGAAGGAATTTATGGTAAGTTCTTCAATACATTTAACTGAATTCATTAACGTCAAGTTACAGCTTTGGTAACGTTACCCTTACCGCTAATGTTATCCTTTTCAAAGTTTGTTTATTTTATTAGCAACTTTTGTGAGCTTACTGAGCAAAGCTAACTAGCTTACATTAGTATGCAAACATTTGTGTCTATATTTTTAGCTTTAAGGCACCTTTGACTAAAATGCTAGCTAAGTGTTTGTTAACATTATAATGTTTATTCTACAAAGACGTTCCATAGAGGAGGATCTCAACACTTTCTACTGTTGAGAGATGTCCCAAAAGAGGGCATAACATTAACCCACATGAATAGGGACAAGGTACAGTTTGTTTAATAGCTAGCTTTATAAACATGGGCATGATTTAAAATAGGGAAGTATTGCCCTATAACTTCTCAGATGACATAATTGCATACGTGTTTACATCAAATATTGTTTCCATCAGTGGTCATTTAACTCCCTAACTCCCTGGATGAAAATTAGAGTTTATATTGGTGTTTATTCACTTTGCTCCCACCTCCCTTACATGCAGCTGTGTGTGACTATGACTTGAATTTGTCTTACATTAAAACAGGCCGGCATCTCGTCAGTGCCTCAGTGGACCATAACATTATGGTGCCGTGTGGCTATCAAATTATGTTTATTGCTAATATTATTACAATGCATGTGCGTCTGCCTCATCTGCATTTTACTGTTAGGAGTTAGCTAGCATTTGTATCTAGCTTGACTCTATAAACAAACATGTATGTGTGTTAGTGTAACATTGTAACACACTGCTAAAAACCTTCTGGTGACAAGAAAATTTTCTGTCTTCAAGTTAGTATTAGCTAATGATACAAGAATGGCAAAACAATATTTAAGAGTTCAAGACCTTGCTACATCATATAATTTTATGCTCAGCCATTTCTGCTGTCCATTTCGCTGTCACTACTCACGCTGAGTCCAATACATGAACCACCAAGATGCCTGTGAAGCAACACTTTTTATTTCAGGATAAAAACATGTATGATCATAAATAGTTGGAAGTTAAAAACAAACACACATTTTCATTTTAGTATTTATATATTTTTAGACAAACATCTAACTCTAATTCAGAAAACTGTTTCATTGATGCATCACAAGATGAGGCAAGCAAGTTTATTTGTATGGCACCTTTTAACAAGAAGGCAATTCAAAATGCTTTCTGTAAGACATAAAAAGGCACAAGAGATCACTGTTAACTGGCCATGTTCCCTGTAAGATGGCTCCCTTACATAACATTCTAGTTTACAGTTTTCACCATTGTGAAACTTGTTGTGAAACAATAAGAATTAAATTCCTACAATAGTTAAAATAATTTCCAGAATATTGTGAGAGGTTAATTAAACTTCTCTGGACAGGACTCTGCTAAGCACTGCAGTGTATGAGACTGAAAAGTGACTTCTTCTGTTTTCTTTGCAGGTAGAGACACATTTCCACCACAACAAAGGATCTGTGGCCTGTCAGAACTCTGAACTCTGCAGTATCCCACAATACAGAAATACCAACTAGGTCACAACAAGAGAAAACTGACTTTCAGACATCAAGTATTTTGGTCAACAGGCTGGCATAAATAGAGTCTCTTATAAAGATTATTTGGCAACAGATAACAATAACATATTACACAGTGTTTCACTATTTGAATCATTAAATGTGGTTGCCACCCCAAGAAGAGGTTCGGAGGTGTCTTCAGAGTGACCAGCTTTCTGTACCAGGTCACTCTGATCTGTAGAGTTGTTCTGAATGTTGGATTAATAAAAAAGTGAACTTTACTGGTTGATGTTAATGTTGTTCTGTTATCGACTGAGATCTTTTGCATGAACTGTAATACCATCAATGATATTTTCAGTGTTCCTCCTAAAAACAAGCATGTTTCGTTTAAACAGATGGTCTCAGTTAATTTATGTTCACAGCTCAAACAAAGTAAGATGTGTTGAAATGCTGATCTATAGAATTCAAAATAAAAAGATTGCATAAGGGTTATGAAGGTGCAATCCATGTCTCCCTTTTATAACTTTGAAGACACTACAAACATGCAAAGCTGCTTTTGCTTACTCCTTGTTTGACCATTTTATGCATTTAGGTGATACACTCTTCCACTCTCAGTAAATGCAACAGCATAATATTAAGATTCAATTTATAGGGCAGGAAAGGCCCGGCTATTTATGACCATAACAATCACTACAGAGTAAAATTCTAGTGAAAAATAGAGAAGATCTCAGGAGTATAATTTAACAACAATTGGAGTGAGTAGAGGAAAGAGTACACCAGTTATTTGGACAACTACACCTGCAGCTAGTTTGACTTGTTTGGAAGGTCACTACACCTTTAGAAAGCCAGGAGAGAGAATAGTTGATACTGTGTGATGAGCTGACAAGACAAGCACAGAGAAAGGATAGCAGAGAGGTCTGTAGTGGCAGAACACAATACACTGGCTGGCATGTTGTGCTGGATAGTTGCCTGGAGGGAAGGGGCTACAGATCCCTTCACAGTCTTGTGTGCCAGCACCAGGATTTGGAATTTGATACAAGCAGCCATGGGCAGCTGGATGCATACATTAGTGTTGTCTGTGCATGTGTGAGTATGTGTGTGCGTGTGTGTGTACATCATATCACAACTGACTCATCTCATTGCTTATGAAGGCCGCAGAGCTCTATTCCTTCGTTTTCAATTAAAAACAGCAGCATATATGAACCTCCTGCGGCAACTATTGCCCAGGGTGGAATACCTGATGAGTGTATGTGTGTGTGTGTTTGCAAACTTTGATGATTTATCCATATCTTTGATTTATCCATATCAAGGCTTTGGATAATGAGGCAGGGTCTTTTTCATACCAATATTAAATGTATGAGTTTGAGGAGTAAGGGAACTTGGAAAATTTTAAAAATGTTTCCAAAATGAGCTAAGAACAAAATCATTTGAGACCTAAGTAATCATGCTCCACTCGAAAGTGAGTTCTGCATAAACCAATTAAAATACAACATCAATTAGCTGGTGGCTCAATTAAATATATATGCATGAAATATGCAGCCTGTTGTTTACTGTCATTAAGAGGAATTCAACTGCGATCCCTTCCTTACGTCTCAGTGCAATGTATTTTTCTGCTTAAATTATTCAATTAATTAATTTTGGTTAATCACTCTAACCTTCCATTACATGCATGTCAACTGCTCTCTATTGTTTCTCACTCTGTTCCCACCTCTGTCATCGAGGGAGCAGACACTTTCTTTCTCATTGAAGTAACTCTGATAGAGTCATGTATCATTATAGAGTTCCCCACAGTCTTTCCATAATTCATCCATCTCTTGTTCCCTCCCTCCTTTCATTGCCTTCACCCTCTCCCTCTCCTGCATGCTAATTTGCATTTGTCTGCATCTGTCTCTACAGGCCTTTATCCTCCCTTCATTTTCCAGTGCTCTTCACCGCAATACATTGATTTAAAAATCTCTCTACCCCTCTTTCCAGTCTTCATTTTTGCTTACCTTCTGAAATGAAATTTTCAACTTGCTCCCTTTTCTTCTTTTACTCGCCTGACTCCTCGTCATTTCTCATTCGATCCATTCCTTTCCTCTTACATCCAAATCTCTGTTTACAGCTGCAGCTAATTAAGTTGTTTCATCACTCGACATGCTGCTATCTCAGGCGCAGGGAAGTACATCATAGAAGTGGGGGGTATCTTTAACTGGTAAATGGTGTAAACACTTGTAAATATGATGTTTAATATATGACACCAATGTGTTGTATCAACACCACCAGTTCTGTGCTTGCACAAATTATGTGTGGAATACCACACAGATCCATATCGACCCAAATGTTGTTCCCCATGAGTAGTACGACTCTTCATTGGGTCAATCAGTTACAAGTACACAAACATGTGCCTGTGTTCCCACCTCAGACCAATCACGTACGTGTTTATGACAGATTGGAGTGATTGAGGTGCAACAACCCCAAATGTTTTGTCAAAATATGAATCAATGTTATGTGTGATGGAGAGATGAACAGCGAAATGATTTCCCCAATTTCATTATAGAGGACAATCAGCCAGCCGGTTTGTGTGGGGAGTGTCAACAGCTGACCAGTTAAATTGTACTCATCACATTCATTTATTTAGATAAATCAGCTCTCTTTCATAAAATATCTTTCAATCTCACCTTCTGGCAATAATGTGTATGCACGGTAATGCAAGCACGTTGAAAAACAGACCAACACGTAGCGTGTCACACATGCACAGACACCTGTGTGCAATTGAGACACCAAGTGGGGAAATACGACATCTGCCATGTATACAGACACTGAAAACACAGACACACCGAGCCATTAGCAGCGAACAACAACCAATCCATTTTCTAAATATGATTAAAGCATTGACAAATGGGTCATTACCCTAGCTGACAAAGAGAATATGAAAAAGATAGAGAGAGACTGGGGGTAAGCAACAGTCAGTTTGCGCTGTATGTCTCTTTTTTGGAAAATGGCTTCTAATCGTTTACATTAGAATCTGTTACAGGGCCACTAATCCAATTCCACCAGATCAGGAGAGAGAAAATAGAAGTGCAACTGTAGAGAAGTGAGAGAGAAGAGCATAGATCTGTCCTAGAGATGTAATAGCAGTAAAAGCCCCCAGGGCTGTAAACAGAAGAGCTGTGGATTTTCTCAGGGGACATATTCATTTCCTTGACTTTACAATGGATAGAGCTTGGACACAAAGAGATATACAACATCAGGTCTCCTTTGAATAGATTGAGGGTGGATGGGAGGAAAGAAGACAAGGAAACAATAAATGAGCATAAACTGTTGCACTGACAGCAGGCAGAGATATTCAAGGCCTTTCACATTAGGTCTAATCATTGTGCATTTTGATATTACAATATTTTGATTGTACCTTCTTTGTGTTCAGTAAAATACCAATAAAAAAGTCTTCTCTCTTAGCTGTTGTTGCTGCAAGCAGCTTCTACTTTAGTATGACCAAGAAGATAGCAGGTACAGAACTGAGGATGAAAAACACATGGCAGAAAACTGCTGACAACCTGGATAATATGGAGAGTGGGTGTGTGTTATCAGTATCAGGAGAAAAAGAGAGCCATATGAAACAAAAGGTGGGCAGGCAGCAGGAGAGAAATATAGAATACAATTACATGAAGCCCATTGAGTTTCTCTTCCAATTCATAGTGCACAGGAGGAGGTAGAGTATGTTCAGATGTTTTTTTTTTCTCTGCTGCAGATCCTTTCTCTAAAAATTCACACTAGGCTTGGTGTAAAAGATGTGCTTAAAATTGCTCCTCTATTTCCTTCAGATTATCATTTTTGATTTGGTGTGACAAGGTCTAAAATGTGGAATAAATATTCAAGGGAAGTTTAAGAGATGAGAAGAATAGATTACACAGAACATAGATAGGATGATAATTTCCTGAACTCCAAGTTTAAGTTGTGTATAAAGAGGTAATTGCCAAACAAACATTGTGGCATCTACTTTGTTTTCATTAGTATGTATTTTATGGGTATAGATCAAATTACTTTTATATTAAAAAATAAGGGGAAGAAAGTAGCAAAACTTAGATATTTCATAGTAAATGTTGTGAGTTTCTGCTTGTAGACTAGCTGAATGAAGTGATGTTAAAGCAAAAGATAAGAGAATAAGAGAATGAGTTGTAGATGATTGAAGGGACGCTACAGATTATTAAGAGAGAAAAAAATAGGCATAGAGGTAAAAGTGCACAAGGTAGATTTTAACTGGATTTAAACAATTTAGTTGATGGATGGATGAATGAATGGATAAATGGATGGTGCTAAAGTGAATGGGAGGATAAAAAATGAACTAGTCCCGAATGATCTACTGTACATGCACCAATCTCAGATAATGGAGCAAAGGATTGGATGGGTGGTAAAAGGTGAAGGAAGGAGAGATTAGTGATAGGTGGCAAAGAGAAAAAAGAACAAGAGGAGCAGGGTTTGAAGAAGAAGCCTTTATCTGTCATGCTCAACACCAGCAATGGCTAAAAATTTGCAAAATTATACTGTTGAATAATGATGAATTGAAGGAGGGGAGTGGTGAAGAGGAGGGATACAAAAGAGGACAAGGTAAAGGGAGCTTGTTTTCAAGAGAGAGAAGAGAGGAAGGAAAGTAGGAATAGTGGTAGAGTGGAAGTAAAAAGGAAAGAGACAGAAAGAGAAACAGAGTGACAGAGAAGGAGATATGGGGATTGGAAAAAAGGGAGAGAGGGCATTCATCTGGCGAGTGTGATAACGGTGAGTGCAGTAACTGGATAAATATAGTGGTAAAGGGTACTGAATTGAGGGGCAGTTGAAGGGAATGAGGAGAGGAGGCACAGACAGAGTTAGAGAGAAGACAAAAAAGAGGCTGGATGAAAGAGGATGTATACATCTCCAGGGCACAAAGACTAGAGCTAGCTAGGAATAGATGATGTTAAATGTGACAAGATGAAGAGACCAAAGGGGGTCCATTAAATGTTAATGGGAAGGGGAGGGGGGCGTTTTGGGGGTAGGAATAAGCACAGATTGGGTTTGCGAAAAATCATTGGTCTGGTATTTTCAGCAACAGGAAGTGCCAGGAGTCAGAGAACTTACAGTAATAAATTTCGAGAGAAACAAAGTCGAAAAGGGCATGTTATCTTTTTGCTCATTCTACCTCCCGACCACATTAATTCAAGTGCTAATTCCCTCTAGGAGTGTATATCAGCAAACCAACGGTCCACACACACACACACATGCACGCACACACAAAGGCATATATAGAGCTGTGCATATTTTCAGCCTGCCAGCGGTGTGAGTAAGCATCTCTCTCTGCCACTCACTGCTTAGCTGTTAATGGCACAATGCATGGCAGCAGTTTGGAGCTGTAGAGCTGGAACAATACATGAAACAACACACAGACACAAGTAGGTCATCCACAGAAACACACACATGCACAGAGTACTAGACATGAAGATACCCTTGGCTGTGATAGATCTGTGGGCACTGGATAGAACTTGATCTCTCTTCTCTCAGTCAGTGAATTTCTAATGAAAGCAAACACTTGATTATGACAACATACTCATATTACAGCCAGCAGATACTCTGTATTATCATTCAGCTTATTGCTTTACAAAAGGCAATGCTTCACACATGCTAAGAATAAACCCAATTGTCCTCGTTTCTTTCATCTAAACCATAACTCGGGGATAAAAGTTTTAAAAAATTAAATGTGTAGCTGATATAAATAAAAAGGTAGTCCTTGACTCAACCTTTTGTTGCAATTGGATATACAGTTTGGACTTATAGTAGCAGTGGGAAATATGACAAACTAATTTCCTATACAATTTATAACATGGCAGTCCCTTATCCCTTTAATTTTGATTTGACTATTGTAGGTAATGTTGCAAGTCAACAGGGACTGAACAGGACTGTTGCATCAAAAAAATGAAACATTTTAATCTGTCAGGTATTTAATTCATTGGATAAGCCAAAACAACATTTACAAAATAAAAGAAAATGCAATATATTATAATATATATAATATACAAATTAACCCATATTGTGAAATAAAACTACATATAGCATGATCTAAGATTTTATCCGTATTGCCCACCCATTGCTTGTAATGTAGTAAAGTTATTGCAATGTGATTGCTCCTTTGTAGGATGTGTGATAGGCCAGATGTCTGAAGAATATGTATTCAAACATTACAATTCCTCTTCAGTTTTCCAGTTCAGTGCTTTGAAGACCCATCCTCACTAAAAACCTAGTTATTTGATCTTTGATCTCTGTTTTCAAGTTGCACTAGATAGGAATTTAACAGTCCAACAGTAAACAATAATGTTCACTCTTTTGAACTTGACACTTATGAAATCAGCTCAGTAACACTTAAAGCTAAGATTTTAGGGACATTAAGGCTTAGAATACAAACTAAACTACTACTACATTAACAATTTTAACCACATTACCATTGAAGACTAATTGTATCTAACTTACTCAAGAAATGTTATACAGCTACAGGCATACGGACACTCTTTTATTGGTTTTCTTCAAGTATTGATTTCCCTGCTTCCTACCCCTCTCTCTTTCCCTTTCTCAGTCACTGGGCCACAGAAACCTGAGAACTGTGTATCAGTGTGATAGTGTGATAAAGTGTGTGTGTGTGTGTGTGTGTGTGTGTGTGTGTGAGAGAGAGAGAGAAAGAGAAAGAGTGAGTGAGTGTGTTGTGGGAGGAGAGCTGCTTGGAGAGACATAGATAGAGAGAAGAATTGGTCACACCTGGGTGCAGGTGAAGTGCTTGCAGTCCATTTATTCTGACAGACGGACAAGCTAGAGAGAGAGCTCAATAACATGCTCTGTTGCAGACAACACATGTACAATACGCGCTGATATACAGAGCATGCATCAAAAAGGTTGGCAAACAAGATCTGGCTGAGTTAGTGATGCAGTATACTTTGTACATATGAAACATCATGAGAAATAATTGATTTTATAGAGGTTTTAAGTCTCAGAAGATCAATCAAGCATTTCATTTAAAAAATGAGAAATCATGTACAAATTCTAATACTGAGGCAAGACTTGCCGACATACCAACCAAATAAATAAACACAGAGCATATGAATTAACTAAGTACATGAGCTGTACAATAATCCCCGTGGCTAACAGTTTGAATTCTTGGATGTGCACACGTGTGTTTGTATGACTGACATGAACATCCCTCAAATAAATGCCTCTGCAGGACAGGTTGACAGGTTGCTTCAGCAAAATTGATCCTACAATGATTTATCATGGATCAGTATACTGCTCATTAACAGGAAAGGTGTAGGTGTGTGTGGGTTGGCGATGATGGTGGTGGTGTGTAAGTTTTGTTTAGTGGGTGGTTCAAGTTCAGGATTATAGGTGAAAAAAATTCCAAATGGGTACATTTTCTGAGTTTGCACTCCTACATGACTCTCTGCCTCTGTAGGCCGAACCTGATTTGTACATGAGTGCAATCATTGTACACAGTGGTTAAAAGTGTTGGCAAAGTATGAGGAAACAACATCCATCTATACAGCTTAGCATTCAACTCATGCTTAGTCTCTTTTAAAAAAAAAAAAAATCATATTCACTTTAAACCTTTATTAATGTAAGCAAGGTATGTTTCTGTTAGGTGCTGTCAAACTCTTCAAAGTGACTTCACACATATTTTGCTGAACCAGCACCACTAGCTCTCATTCTCCTTAACTGTTGCCTATTTCAGAGTGATGTAACATTGGGCTGGGTTAACGCAACGGGCCCTTTAAGTCATTAGCAAAGCGCATTAATGAGCCTAGTGCTTAGAACCCCCCTGCAGACTTAAAAGTGTGTGATGTAGAGGGGATGAGGGCACTAATTCTCCAAAGTGCCCTAATGAGTAGAGGATTAGCAAAGCCTTCCATTAGCTAAAGCCTTGATGATGCTAAGCTAATGCGCTATAGCTAGACTAGAGCATGTGGCTAAAGTGTTAGTTAGCATGACCGCTATAATAGGGTCTGGATAATGTAGCTTATAACACATGATTGACTTATTCAGCTTAAATATTAAACCAGTTTTAATGTTAGAGAAATACTGATGCATACATAGGCACACTTAATGTATGCATACATAAATCCACAGGTGTATCTTCCCACACACATCCACAGGCATATATATGCTCAAACATTAAGTTGATAATACATGAAAGTGGAATCCTGGGCTCATTGGTTTTACAAATAATAGCCATGACTAAGCAGTATGCTGAGACTTAGTGAAGTTTAATCATATATTGTTACACTTTAATTAATTCCTCAAAATGTGGACTTGTACAATGGGCAGTGAGATTGAAACTGCTTTAGCTTCAACTCATTAATCACCAACATCAATGCATGAGGAACTGCTTGTCTGAAATAACTCTTTAGTTATTGCTAAGAGGGAAAATTGATCCTAAAATGTTTTTCCAGTTAATTACAGAATGAGCTTTGTGTTCATATATTTTTAGCTATTGTCTCTGAATGACATTTGTCATTGAACAGCTTAAAGACTTGAATGACAACTGTAAGCAGTCTACTTTGTAAACTCTGACTTTGTTGAGTGGAACAGCTCCACAGTGCTGTGTACAAATGTAGACTGTTCAAGACAATTAAACTGGCATGCATTTAGTTTAAGGGTGACTTGCATCTCAGAAGTTATGTATCTAAATTAAATCAGTAATCCTTGAACTATGTAATTAAACAGCGTACACAATCCAACAGACACAATGTTGTTTATCATTAAAAGACAGGCAATCACACATGTTGGATTTGTCACGATGTGAGAATTCACCCTCACAAACCACTTTGAAATCCAACTCATTAAGTTGTTTTTGCACAAACTAGTTGACACGGGAGACGTTGTCATATTGTATAGCTCTCATATTCCCTCTCGTATTCACATGTACACACACAACGCTTTTCTCAGCATCATGAAACTCTCTCCTCAAGCTTTTCTTTTTTTGGAAACCTTTTTCTTTTCTTGTTCTTTCTCTGGCTTTTTTGCAGGGTCAACAGATTAGTACATGCAGCATTATATGATCTGATCATGTCTGTTTTTGATTGGGCTTTCTTGCCATTGTACATTGCCGCCACACTATTTGTACGTGTGTATCTGTGTAGACTTTATGTGTGTGTGTTCACTGTACTGTCTTTAAACTTTTTTTCACTTTTCTTTTACCCCTGTGACTTTGTTACAAGATTTTTATCAGCTAGAAGTGACATAAACATCTGAGTTGATGGTTAGCACACAATGAAGGACACAGGGAAGAGCATCATGGGAGCAGAAGTGAGAGATGAAATAAGGATCAGGATGGATGAGGGATGGACATAATTTTAGTGGCCATGTGAAGGAATGGAAGATCAGACTAAGGGAGGCAAAAAAATGTGCAAAAATAAAGAAATAAAGAGGTGATTAATCAAAGTGAGGGAAGAGGATAGGTGGATGTTTGTGTTGCCATGAGGGTAAACAAGATATGGGGGAGAAAAAGGCTAGTGAGTAAAGAAGGTGAAAAAGATGGGTAGAATGGGGAATGCGCTGAGGAAGGGATGTTAGGAAGGAGATGGAAAAGCAAGGTATTTGACTCCAAATTGAGGACAGTTTACAACATTTATTGGTGCTGTAAGGCAACTACAATGAAAATCACTACAAGACTGCAACTCTGAAATGATTGGAACTGAAAGGTAAGCACTCAGATTGGCTGTTTTGGACAACAAGGGAGATAACAGGGGAGTGGGTTGAGAGAGTACTGTAGGAGGTAGAGGTGTTTATGACAGCACTAGAGGCCGAGGAAGGATGAAAAGTGAAAGGGAGAAAAAGGAGGTGAAATAAGCATAAATAGTGTTTAGAGTTGAGGAGCATTCAGGCAGGAGAACACAAACAACTGGGGGATTGTGGATATTCTCTGGCGAGAAGTGCATCTTTTACAACATGCACAACTTTGAATGCACTTTGTAAAAAAGCTTACTTTAATAGTCTTCTGTACTATATAGTAGAGGATTGCACTGGGTTTAGGATCCCATAGGACCCAGTGCAAATTTCTCTGGAGCAGGTGGTTTTAACTTTGGTTTTAACTTTGCTGCAGGTGGGAATGGGCGGTCAGAAAATGAATTGCGGGTTGTGGGATTGAGCCAGCTCTAACCAGAAGGATGGAGACAACAATTGAAGTTGAAAAGAAGATAAAATTAGGGCCATCCTGAGCAGCTACAGAACAGTGACAGGCTCTCTGAATGGTATTCATGAAACTTAAGCTTACTAAAAGCATAATAAAATAAAAAAAGCAAAGCATGGCAAGTCTGACATTTGGACAAAGTCTCTCAGTTGTTACTGACTAAAATGGAAATGAACTGGACTTTGTTAGCTGTGACAAATGTGCAAAAGGGTTAGTAGTAAGTGTAATTATTGCACTAGTATGAATGTAATTATGCACTAGAACATAATTTTGCTATGTTATTACGAAGTAGACCTGTGAATCTTTTTATTAATACTACACAGTAAAATAAAAGTTTTTCCCTGCTGGATCGAGAAAACACAAAATCAATGGATTGTGCAGGGATGAATGGTCAGAATGTTTGTGGGTGCAGGCTGGAGTGGACACTGGGGATGTGCAGAGGGCCCAGTATTTGTATCTGTATATGTTGATGAAGCAAAATTATTTCTATTTGTAAAAATTTTTATTACATTTTTAATTTTAGAAACTTAAGGTATTACAAGTGTTCATGAATAAACTACCTTACAAAGTAGGTTCTCACACAGGGTCTCGAACTGGAGTCTCAGTACTGAAGGATCGGTAATCAGCGATTGACTACTGAGCTAAAACTTTATTCATTCATTTATTGCCTATTTTCTACAACCTAACTTTGCGGATAGGAGAAGGGGAACAAGAAGTTATGGAGAATCCCTTGGGAGCACTTTGCTGAGCTTTAATTCTAGGGAACACCCCCAACACCAGGAGTGATGTCCAAATTAGGAAATGTGCATCATATAGCAGGTGGATGTACATCCCCTCCTTGAAAACTGCTGATAGATGTAAAAACAGAGCAGAGGAGAGGGACTGAGATAGCAATATAACCAGCCTGTGCACTGGCATTGACATGTTTTTTTTTTTCTTCCCAAAAACATTTTTTTAAAATATTTGTATGAAACAAATATTCATAAAAATGTACTATTTTTGCTTTGCCATATAATGCACCTCTCACATTGCGAGAGTGTAACACACATTGTGGGAGCGAGCGGCAATAGTCAGAAATCCGGTGGGAGTGGGCATATGCAGGATTAAGAAAACAATCCTGCTCAGAGCCGTACTACATAGATTCATATTGTATTATTGTTCACGAAGTAGATCAATCAATAATGTGGAGATTGACATGAAACTTTAAGCTTGAAGTCTGACATAACTTTGATTCAATAGCTAGAATTGTGCTCACTGTATGGAAAATTGGTGGTGCAGGCTGGATGGAAACAGGCAAAAGCATCAGTCTTTGTACTCTGACTGTAATTCAGTATTAGATGGCAGAGTTCCTCAGCAGCTTACTAAAGTGGAAAAAGTAAAGCATGTTCTGTACCTCTGAATGTTTTGTTGATGCAGTCATCAGACATCATTTCATATATTGTAAGTTTTGTGTTTGTGTGACAGCACAGTATTATTTTTTACATTATTATTATAAGAAGGCAACAACTCACCTCTCTGCTTTCCTCTTTACATGTACTTTTATCATGGCCATGTCTCCATCTATTCATAGACTGACTCGTAGTGCACTATGTGACAGCTTGGAATGAGAGTTTTTTGGTGTCCTCAGAGGTTTGCCAGCATTTATTGGCAAGGATGTAATGCAGAAGCAAAACTCTCTTTCATGTTACAGGGAGAAAAGAAATGAATGTTTTTACATGTAGTACATAATATGTTCATATTCTGCTGCTATATTCTGTGCTTTTGCCTATAAATATGTATCAAGTTCTCTCTGTTTTCATGCCCCTGTGTTTCTAGTTAACACAGAGCAGGTTGTGTATGACTGTAACAGCTTTGGTCTTCAAAATAACTACTGTATGCAGTGCATTTGGAAACAAGTAGAAGCAGTTTGCTAAAAAAATTCCACATCTCTTGGAGTCCGTGCTGCAGTGTGGTGACCTGTAGAATAAGAATTATTTGCCTTTGTGCACTCTTACCACAAATAATTACAAGGAATTGGTATTGCTCAAAATTTTAACAGATATTTTTTACTACTGGTGACTCCTGGCAAAAAATGAATGATTGATAATTCCTTTTGTATGCTTTGAAAAATAACATGTTCTTCTTCTGTTTTCCTCCTTCTTTCTCTGCTGCCTCCCTCCCTCCTCCATCCAGCCTGTGAGCTGATGAACCGTGGTATTCTGGCTCTGGTCAGTTCAATTGGCTGCATGTCGGCAGGCAGCCTTCAGACTCTGGCTGATGCCATGCACATCCCCCACCTCTTTATCCAGCGCTCCCCAGCGGGAACACCCCGCTCCGCCTGCCCGCCCACCAGTCGCATCCCTGGAACAGATGACTACACCCTAATGGTCCGCCCACCTGTCTATCTCAATGAGGTCATCATGCAAGTGGTGTCTGAGTACAGCTGGCAAAAGTTCATCCTCTTCTATGATTCGGATTTTGGTAAGGAAACATTTATCAAAGCTCTTAGTGATAATCTGTATTCATTAAAAACATCTCAGTATTTATAATTATGAAGATGTATATAATATTTTATATTTCTATCTATATTTTAACTTCTCATTAAGCAGACAAATTATTCAGAGAGTGTTACTTGAATGTATTTAGTTACTTCCCTCCCTAACTTCATTCTTTGACATGGAGGAAATGAGACTCTGCAGTAGGTAAGGAAGATGATTCACTTGAGTTCTATATAAGGTCTAATGTATGAAACTAGTGTGGTGTGAATTTAGAGTTTATCTGATGTAACAGTATCAATGGTTTCCCAGCATGATAGGACATTAGACAACTAATGGATGTGCTGTGGCTGCAAACATAGACACACAGAAAGACATGGACATGCATATACATAGAAACCTAGAAACAGGTACACACATGCATATGAATAGATCTTTACAGCAGTGACACATCAGTCTGTCTGTGTGTATTCTGTTTCATTTTACCCTTTTTTCTCTTTATCTATCTCTTTCTTCGCCCTTTCTCTTTCCAGTCCATTAACCCTAACATTAGACTGGAAACATCCTATGTCCCTTTTATAAAGTGCCACTCCGTTTGTCCAGTGTCATAGCTTTCTTCTGTAGAGATATTGCTTTGCTGTTTCGTGTGCATGTATAGTACATACCCTCACATTAACAGGTGTATGCATATACATGTATTTGAGTAGTGCATGTGGTTTGTTTGTTGTTATACATGTTGTGTCTAGGTGTTCTTTCTGAACAAAACCTTTCTGATCACCTGGCTACAGCAGATGATGCAGCTGTCCCTCTCTTAGGGTCACACACTTAATTAAACTCACTTTAAGAACATGCTCTATTGTTTATGCTATCATACTGTCAAAAGCTTATATCGGTCTGGTTTGTATTTCACGTCTCTAGATTGACTGACTGTCACTATACGTCTTTCCTACATTTTCTGCTCATGTTCCTGCTCCCACTGTCTTTGTTCTGGTACTTTTATTTCTAAAGGTAATTTAACTCTGAATTATACAGGTGAGACAGCTCCTGTGTGCTGCTCCTAATAGGCTGAAACTCAAAAGTATGTTGCACTTTTGATCACACCATTATGAGTCAAAGCAGGTTTTTTCCATTTCCAGCCGATGGAAAATATCATCTGCGACATCACTCATTGGTGGGTGGACAAAAGTATCACACTTCAAAAAGTTCCAGTCCCACAGAGAGCAGTGTAATAGTTTTCTGCCTTCGGTGGTTCTGTGTTGATTTATTTCTTATAGCCATAATGGGGCTCCATTTCACTCATTACAGTCAATTAACACAATTGTTGTATGCATTGATCTCCAATGGGATCTCTGCAGTGGAATTGTTTTGCAATATATTATGCAGGCTGAAACTCAATCTTCCAAGGCATTAAAGCAATTTATCAGTGTACTGAATATGTCATATGAAAGTATGTTCTAACTAGTGAGCTCTACCAAACAGTTTACATTGGATGAATGCTAGTCCCACACCTCAGGAGTCAGTATAGTAAATACCAAGATTAAATCAACCCTGAGAAGCACTTGGAAAGATAATTTTCATCTGTCAACTCATAGGTAGACAACAGTAACATGGTTAAAGTGTGCTTAAAGGGCTTTAGGCCTACCCTGTATCTCTGCTTTATTGTTGGCATAACAACAACACTGTCAGCCTGAACCATGATGAATGATGTAGTAAGAGCCCAAGCCTCGGGCAACAACGTATATCAAACAAGTACCAATACATTTAGAAATTTACTAAGAACTCTTGTCATGCAAGAAGGTTCTTTGTGTCAGGACAATGTGCCATGCTGAATCTGGGTTTCTTGGTTGAAGACTTTTTTCTATAAACCAAAATCTGAAGCAGCTGACTGTGAGTTATTTTTCCTTAGCACCAAAGTTCTGCATTAGTGGGCAGGCTTTCATTACACACCATGAAATCAACTTATTGCATGCAAATTATCAATAAATATATTCATGCCTCAAGCGAAAAGGCTTTTACTCTAACCTTAACCTAACCCCCCCCCCCCCCCCCCTCCATCAAGACAACCTTCAGTCAACTGGTGTGAATCCAAAATTTGTCCCCAAATGTGGTGAAGTTCACACACAATATCTACACAACACCCCCATACACATGCACATGCACACTGACACACAGATGTTCATACCCTACTTAAATCCCCCTATCCCCTATGTACTCTGTGACCACTGATTCAGCACATGGATCCTCTGGGTTTTGGCAGTGCTGTTCTCTCAGCCACAGAAGGCCCTTTAAAGATATCACCATTGTTCCCTGATGGCCTCACCCCCTTGTTCAAGGAGAGAGGGGAGAAAGCAAGAGTGCAGGGGAAAGAGAGATAGACAGAGAGAGAAAGTGAGGTAGAGAGGGAGAAAGAAAGAGACAGAGATGGCCTTTTAAGATGATAGCAATGTTCCCAAAAGGCCTCGCGTCTGTACAAGGAGAGTTCTTTAGAGAACAGACAGCTGAGTGTGTCCTCTCAAATGAAGCTCCGGTGCAACTGTCCCAATCCCTATTTTCAGCTCTACTGGTGCGTTCCGGACACTGAGAACACATGTTTTCTCTCTATTATCTCCCTCTCTCCTTTTAGGCTGAGTGTCCATATAGCATTTTTTTTCTAAGTGCCAGCGCCTTTTTTCAATTCTTCCCAATGAGGAGAGTGTATGCGTCTGCCTAGAGAAAAAACATTTTTTTGTGCAGCCACACCAAGCACTTCTAATTGAAAATATTTGAACTTTTCAGGAAAGTGCTGGTGTCATAACTGTTGCTCCTTTTCAGGCAACCAATATATTAGATGAGGCGTCCTCCATTTGGTGATCATGGTAAAAAAAAACAAAAAACAATGTCAATCAAATAGATATTTGCCTAAGAATAGAATAAGAGATAATACAAAAGCAAATGAAGAGCTGCCCAGCACCCTGCCAGCACTTTTCTGCCAGAGAAAAACACTATATGGACACGCAGACACACTTCCTTATAGTTTATACTTGTCCCTCTCCCACCCTCCATATTCCTTTCTCTTCTTTCTTTCTTTTTCAGACTCCAACTCTGTTTCTCTCTTTATCCGCTTTTCACCCTTTCCTCAGGCATCTTGCATTCACACTGTAAAACCTGATATATATATTAGAAAATGTGAGTGACAAATTGCTGTTACCTGCCAAGTGTCCTAGCCCATAGTCCAGTCAGAACTACAGCAACACTGGCCTCGTCAAGCAAATAAGGGAAGTACCACTTAGTGGTAATAGCCCTGTTGATATTATGGTAATTTGTTTTGTTTTGCTCATAGCCAATGACAAGAGGGACCTGAGGCACAATAGTAAAAGGTTATAGCTGAACGAGAGAGCTGTTCTGAAAGTGTAATGCCTGTTGAGTTGTCAGTCTTTTAGTACGACAACACTGATATTTCAGAAAAATACACTTTGTTTACTAAAAATGAAAGTGAGTGAAAATGTTAAAATGCCTTAAACCTAATTAGAAGTAAATATTTCCATTTAAATTGACATACAGAATTATAATGAGATACAGTGGTATCACAAATACAGCTTGTGTATTTTGATACTGTACGTTTTCTGGAACATTTTTTGAACACAAAACTATTCACTTTGCAGTAATAACATATTTTCACATAGTCGCTAAGGTGGCTGTTGTTACCTGTTACCTACTTATGTATTTCAGCAGAACTTTATGAAGATATGAAATCAAATTCAAGTGGTGCACACCTCAAGAGAATACAGTACCATTCATACCAGGCGCTGTTAGTCATAATGCAGCCCATAGATGCTGCAGTAGTTCAGGTTGTAACCCATGTCCATAGCCATTAAACAACTCTCTCACCTTGCACATAGTGCACTCAACACCGTGTCCTGTCTAATGAAGCAGGTTAATGGTTTAAAACAAAATCTCTCTCCTGCCTATCTTAAATCTTCTTGTTAACAATTTGCTCATTAATGCCTTCTTCTTTTTTTATTCCCATCACACACTGAAAGGTGTGAAAATGTCAACTATTAATCTTCATTTAAAGAATAAGAGTGTGTACCCCATTGTGTCTGCTGATGTTACAGTGAAGAGTGTCACCTCACCTTGTTGCCTGTGCCCCTTTGTAGGGGTGGACAAAGAAAAATACTTGACAGGGCAGATAGGGGCGCAGCATTTAATGAGCAGAGGAGAGGGTAATAACAAAAGAAAGAGAAAAAATGAAAATGAAAAAGGAAGAATAGCCACTGAATACAGGAATGCTTGAAGCGTACAACAAAAGGTAATCACTAAAAAGCTGTTTTGTGAAATATAGAGGAGATGCAGAATCTTATTTTTAATGGTTCATATGTACACCTTTAAGGTTTGAAGATATAGGTTTTTCTCCTGCAAGTATCTGATGGAGAAATGTGTCTGAAATTTGAAATGTCAAGGTTTCACTGTTCACGCTGTTGGTAAAATCCCTGAGTACATTTGATCTCTCTGTGGGCTTCATATAGAATCAAGCAGAGTCTGGGAACAAGAAAGGTACACCAGCAGCTTGTTGGAGGATACTTCTAGTATTTTTCTATGTCTTGACTTCCACTGAATTAAGAAATACTGAACCTGACAGGCAAGTGTGAAATTATATATTGATCACATTGCCCTACTCAAGGGTGTTGGCTGGATTGTTAACCATCAGGGGCTGAGTCATCAAAAAACTTTTTAAAAAGTACTTCTAAATAGACTGTTTCCGTCCATTTTTTCTTGCATGTGAGGGCTACACATTGCTTAAAAGATGTTAAAATTGGAGAAGGAAGTGTTCAGATTTGAATTACCATATAATCTGTACATGAATATTTCAGCCATTTGAATGTCTCCAACCAAAATGAATGTCAGATCCGATACCGACCACCAATATTTCTAGGCCTACATGATGGAAAATCATCAAAACTCATAAAACAATGGCGATTTCATGAATAAGAGTTGAAAACTACTCTGTAGTGACTGTAGACTTTCATGATTTGGTTGCAAATTCAATGCTGATGGACCTACTTGACATGAACCATTATACACACACAATACACACAATATACTGTATATTACACCTGATACTGACCTACAGTAATGTGTATGTGACACGTCAATCATTTAGAGTAAGTGTTTATTTCCTAGTTTAAACTGACATCTCTTGAGAGTGAGCCAACTTTTTAAACTGACTAGCGTTACCACCTCAGCTAACAGCCTAAAGTTCTGTCTTATGGAAGCTGTGGTAACTTAGATATCAATGAATAACATGATCAGAAAAAAAGTTGGTATTTGTCATAAAACTTGCCCCAGATATCATCACTATTTGTAGGACTAGCAGAGCAATAAAACATAAAACATTTTGGCTAAAAAAAAACTAGGCAAGTTTGGTGTTTCGTAGTACATTATCTGTATATAATTTATGCTCTGCTCATATCATGTTCACATAACTTGGAACTCATACAGACATTTATACACCTTGTTTTCCTGGCTCAGCATGAGAGGATATTTGTGCCACTGCTTCAACTTCAGTGCCTTTACGGGTAAATCTTCATATATCTAGTTTTTTGCTCACTCTGACCTACTGTGTGAGCTAGCCTTTGGCATAGCAACCCCGTCAATTGAAGAACTGACAGAACTGTAAGCCAATAAGAATCAAGTATTTTCATTTACTCTTATAGAGATCATGTCTGTCTGGCTCAAAATGATCACTGTAAGAGTATGATTATTATAACCATTTTTTTCTCTTTTTCTTTATTTCTCATGTAGATTACCATCTAATTGACAACTGTATATTTATTACATTAATATAAAGTAATGAAATAGACAGCATTGACATTTACTAAATTTTATTGAGTGTTTCAAATTACAGTAGAGGTCTCCAACTTCTGTTGTGCCAAATCGGATAATGGTCTGATTTCTCACCAAACTCTAATATTTTAAAAGTTTCCTCGCTGAACATAGGAAATAGATGTTGATTTTTGATGACTTATAAACCTTTTTAACTTATCTACAGTTTGGCATTACTTGCTGGGCCTGATCCTGGCAGTTTGAGCTGCTGATAGCCACTGTGTGGACACCACGGTGCAGCTGGCAGAGCTGAAGGCTAGCTGAGCTAGCGGCTAAATAGAGCTAACAACTTATCTCCTGTTATTGCTGGATTACAGTTGCTGGATATCAGAAATGCAAGGCAGTTTCTGAAGCACTGTCCGGGCTTTGAAAACATAGAAAACATAGTTAAAACTATGTAATATTATTTTCAAGTAAGATTTTTTCCCCTGGACCTTTATTTACATAGACGTTTCCAGGTATAGATCTCTTATGTCACACAGCTAATATTTTGGTGGGCAAGACTATTGTAGCAAAATAGGTACAGAGGACTTGTGGTAGCAAAAAGAAATGAGGGTTAATGAGCCAAACCTCTGTAAATGGACAAACCTTTTGTATAGTTTGTTGTTGGCCCTTACTTGGAAGTGATGACTTTGAGAGAGGCACAGTGAAGAAATTGAATGCTATAATGAAAAATAGCAGATCAATCAATCAATCAATCAATCAATCAATCAGTCAATCATATTTGAATAACACTGAGTAAGAGAGGAAGAGATGAAGGAGGAGAGCATGAAATTGACAAGCATGAAGATGTTTATAGAGACAGGGGGAATAGAACAAGAAGTTATTGAGGGATGGATGTATAGAAGGATAGATGGATATCTTGTTTTAGCTGTAGTGAAGCCAAGAGACGCTGCAGGGTGGAAGGCTGGTGGGAGGTGAAAGAGAGTGTAAAAAATACATAAAAGCAATGCCAAGAGAGACTCAGGAAAGGCAGATTCAGAGGAATGGAGGCAAACAGGTACACTCATAAGCCAAACACCATAGATACAAGTTTTATACAGGGAGGTCATGTCTTATTTCTCCTCCAGAGTAAAATCGTTCAGAGAGCAAAAGAGAAAATGAGATAAAAGAGATTGCGAATATAAAAGGAAAAACTGAAACAGTAAAGCAGAGAGGGATAGTGACGGAGATCTGAAGGCATAGCAGATTTGGTAGGGCAGTGTAAAGGCAGTCAGGCAAGCAGATAAACAGAAAAAACAACTAAAAAATTGTGTAAAACCTTTTTACAAAAGGATGCAACCCCAGCATAGTGGGTTATATCCTTGGAGGAAACTGGAGGTGGAATGTCTATAGCAATGAAAGGTTGAGTTAGAGTGAGACAAAGCGCTAAGAGACATAGACAAACTAAGGCAAAGCCAGGAGGGATATAAGGCTCAAAAAGCATTAGGGATGTGGAGGTATGGCAGACTCCAACATGTACAGGCCAAAGTTTTTCTGGATAACCAGATAGCAGATACCCTCAAGTTTAGGTTAGACCTCAGAGTTGGCTGGCAGGGCAGAGAGAGGGCAGCCAGCCAGAAAGGAATGAAGTAAAAAAGTAAGGAATCCTACTTTTTTTATCCAGTACATACAACTACAGTACACACTTGTTTTTTACATACCATACTCAAGTCATGCCACTCAATACCCATTAAACATCCCGTTTTTTGTTTTTGTTTTTTTCTTTTTTGGTCATGTTAACCATAATATCATGTTTCATAGTTTTGTGTGCAAAACAATGTAGCATCTTACACCAGATGTCCACTGGATGGCGCTGCTTTGTGTTCTGGTAGCAATGTGGCTTTAAAAGTGCAGTCAAGTTTCTGTTGTAGTTCTAATGTACAATGGAAGTTTTACAGAATTGAAACATCCTCAAACAGTCTGTCTTCAGCAGCCACATATCTAATAATGTTTAGTTTTTTGCTGACATTTTTTGTGTTTTACAAGCACACATTTTCCAGTCATATATGGGGTGGTACCAGATATTTTGTGGCTGTACTTTACTTGTTAATTTAGTTCAATTACTGTACATAGCACTTTATCTTTTTATTGTATCTGTTTCCTGTGACATAAACAAGAACAATATTTTGCAGTATGTACATTATAAATAACGTACATTGTCAGTCATAAAGGATAGTTTCATAATGCATTGTCTCCAACAGCCCCAAAAAGAGCCAGAACATGATGCAGTCACATCTAGTGGGTATTGAAGGTTAAAATCTCAGAGTACTTGTTTTGGAGAAAAATTTGCTTACTCCTATAATCTTTCAGTCCAATACTAATCATCAAATAGTATTTGCAGTTTAGACCAAGTCATAGTAGCTCAGGGTATAGGAAGGTCTACATCAAAATAGGTCATAAAAATAGGAAGAAAGAAAGAAAGAAATGACCAAGAGAAGTAGAGAGAAGTTTGGACAATTGAGGTCCATTAGAGGCAGTGAAGAGGGTGTGTGTGGTGTGGGGGGGATTAAAAGCCAGAGAAGATTTGGGGAGATGGGGAAGGTGATGCACACCTAAAAGGTGCCAAGCCTTTTATAGAGTGTTGGTTTTTTATAAGTGTTGGTTAAGCTCTCTGCGGGGACTCTGGGAATGCAAAGCCTGGGGCTATGAGAAAAAAAGAGTGAAAGAGAGGAAGAGAATGAAGGAAATAAAGTAAAAAAGCAGTGGATGGAGATAGGGACTTTGATCTAAAAGAATAGACGATTTAGAGAGCAATAGGCAGTCAGGAAAACTACTGATGCTTTATGTTCTAAAGCATTTTATTTCCAATATGGAGGTAAATTTCCAAAGTTTGGGTTCAGATCCCTAGGGCTGGGTACTTGAACATTTTCTACTGAGAAATTAATTCTCTTGTCCTAGGCTTAAGGGAAACAGGCCTGCATTCCATTTTTATTCTCAGTCCATATGTAAGAACTACTGCCTTTGAGCCATACAACAGTGAAATGCCTGGGGCAGGGATAAGGATAGCCAGAGGTAAAGGCCAAGGGGAAAGACAAAGCAAAGAGATAAGGATGTTGATCTAACAACAGAACAAAACTGGGTGGAGATAACATGGGACAGTTGCAGAGAAAAACACTGTTATCAGTATTATTAAGCTATAAAGCAATACATTTCTTTTGAAAATGACCAATTTCTTCCTCAATAACACCACCCTGATGATGGCATTTAATTACAAATATGATACTTTTAAAATGTTTATTCCCTCTATTGAGCAGGGTTAATTACATCCATTGTTTAATGTCCATTCAATGTTTTGAAATAATGTAACAGAAATTCCAAGTGACTTTGTATGTGGTATTTTAATTCAATGTAATGATTAGGGCTGGGCGATATGACCAAAATTTCATATCACGATATAAGTCAGTTCATATCATGATAACGGTATATATCACAATATAGTACATTTTTCTGTAAATTCAATGAATAAATATTTTATATAAGATGACCACGTCGGAAAGGCCTATTTCTTATTGCATTTTGAATTATATCAGGCTTGGAATTAAGTCATTTTTAGGGCAAGGCCACTTTGGCCTTTGATAAATACAAATTTGTTGGGGCATCAAGGCCAAAACCAATAGTGCAATAACAATAAGTGATAATTACATTGTATGAGGACAAAACAGTACAATCAACAATTAGTCAGTGTATTGAAAAACAGTTCTGAGTTTATTAAAACTACACTGAATGTTTGAATTTTCCACAAAATGCTGTCTGAAAAAAATGTGAACTATTATATTAATTGTTATTGTTATATTTAATGATTAAGTTTATAAATGGGTAAGGGTGATCAATATTAATCGACACATGTGCAACTATTAGCATTTGAGTCTGAGATCACAGGAGTCACAAAAATGACTTTAAACACTTTTTACATGTTAAACATTAAACACACTGATGAGAAACTTCTCAATAGGTCAGATCTTTGTCAGTGGATATAACGTTAGTACCGATGTGAAACCGACTTCAACACGGAGTTTAGCATTACGGTTGTTTTTAGCATTAATGTTGCTAAGCTAGCGAGTGCCTTGAAGTCTGTTTATCGTGTTGTAGAGTCAGTCAACACTAAAACTGTTTCGTTAGTCCGTTTTAACCTGCAGCAGTTGCTAAAGGATCGTGTAACGTGTTTTTCTGCTACGGAGGGAATAAATTCATGACAAGTGAAAACGAGTCTAAAGCGTCTTCAGACTGCAGAAACGGAAAATATCAAAGTGCCAGCTGAGTTACCACTGTCACAGACAGCTGACATAAGCAGTCTTATAAATACTAACTGCTAGAGAGAATAATGTTTGACCACTTCCCAGTAGAGGTAAGATCGGCCCTAAAAAATCCAGCCCGACCCGACCCAGGCCCGCAGGTATTAAAGCCCGACCCAGCCCGAGCCCGATCAATTAACTTGATTTGCAGGCCCGAGCCCGAAATAAACCCAAAATTTTATATCACAAGTTTTCTCAATGTTAAAATAATCTACATATTTTTATGATCATTATAAATGCATTCATATTTTATAACAAGTATTCCTTTAGTTTAATATCCATACATCGTTTTAGTATACTATACATAATAAATAAATATATATTTATTTAAAAAAATTAGCAAGAGAGAAGCCCGGCCCGACCCGACCGGTTCGGGCTTAAGATCTTACCTCTACTTCCCAGAGCCTGTGACTGAACTTAAAACACAACATGTATTAATTCTTAGACTGTACAGTGTTTAGTTGTCTGTGTTTAGTTCACTGCAACTACTGTTAACTGGTAGCTAATGTAAGCTAGCAGGCTAGCTGTTACACACATATTTGCGAGAAATCTTCCACTACTGTTGACATCCAGCGTGATGACAGAGACACTGGGTAATATTCAGTCGGTTTATTTGCTTCGCCACATGTAGTTTTAAATGAGGAAATCTGCAAAGGGCACAACAGCCAGTTCAAAACAAGGCACGTAAAACCGGCAGTGTGAGTAGTTACATTTTTAAAAGGGCATTACGGCCACACAGCGTAACATCCACGGCACTGACCGTTTCGCCGTGGTAATGTATAACTGCTGCCCTGTTATGTACTCGACAAATAAAAGCAACTTACTCGTATCTATTATTTTCTCCTTATAGTTTACAAAGCGTCGTCAAATGACGACAGCTGTTGCCGTAAAGAGTGTGATTTGCAACACCATGATGTAAACGATATAGCAAAAAATGAAACGATATACATTTTTATATCGTCAAATGATATATATTGTCATATCGCCCAGCCCTAGTAATGATTAATATTTTATATATCTGTCACTAAAAGACTGCAAAGAGAAAATAGCTATTAAGACTACATTTCTTTATTAAAAAAAGACATTGACGGTAATTCTAAAAAAGACAGTTGTCAGTCACTATTCTTTACAGTAGCAGTTTTTGAAGTCAACATACTGTATTTTGCTCTTTAAAGGAACTATTAAAGTAATTAAACTCTAGATCATGTTTCTAAAACAGTGCCTTACACAAGTGAAAAACAAAATACTGACAGAAATCACTTGTACCTGTACCGCCATTTCTTGAAATTAAATTTTCTCTCTGCTGCTTACTTTGGTCTCGACTCAATTTGTCACGTTAATCATCACTGCAAGGTTGCACTTACTTACTCCTGCTCCAGCTTGCCTTGCCACTTGAGCAAAACTAATTTATCTCAGCAGAGATTCCATGGGAGCAAAAAAAACACATTATAATATGAACAATGGACAGTCAAGCTTCATTCCTATTTATATGCATAGATGCATATAAATGAGACCAAATGCTGGTTTTTACACACACAAAAAACTTATTTTAATTTAAGGAACTTATCTGCATTGATAACATCATCATCATCAACTTTTGCTTCTTAGATTAAAGCAAAATCATCAATGATGTCATAATAGGATAGCTGCTGGCCAATCTCATGAGTGATACTGCAGTGTTTCCCCTAGGTTGACTGCTTTACTTATGTAGCGCCCTCTAGACGTCCGGTCTATTTTTATGAGGTACGCTCCCCAAGTTCTTTATGTTTCAGAAATCTCTTTTTTTAAGATTAACTAATACTGAATGGAAAGTATACTGTAATACACTATTTATGAACTATTATCTATACACTCTGTACTGTAAGACACTTTTATTTACCCACTGAATATTTTTAATACTAAGGTTTTTAATCAAAACTGTAAATAAATGAAATAAGAATTAAATTATTCTTATCACCTATAAGAACCCTTTAAGTTTAAACCTCTCTTAGACACTTGCAAATTGACTTAAAAGTACTTTCAAAATGTCTGTAAACATCAACTGTAACATACTATTTCTCAGACACAAAGCAAACAGGTACGTTTTAAAGATTTACTAGTGTAACTGTCAACATACAAATGTTCCTTTAATAATGAAAATAAAACAAAAAGAAACACTCAAGTTCAAAGGACTTTTCTGTACCTTTCAATGACCAATCAATTAAATCATCAATGTCTTAATACCCCAATACTCCCCCTTTTTTAGAGTGTACTCAATATGAAAACACCAAATAATGAAATACACCTAAAGCCTGCAGTTATAACTAACTGAAAAGGATATGGGTACCCAGTGTTGATGATGCAGGCCTGAAGTGATGCTTGTGTGCGTTGGAGCCAGAAACAAAATGGCTGCTTCACGCTACAGCGCTGAAAAAAAAAACAGTTGGCAACTAACTGCAGTAATGGCATCCTCCTCGTCCCGCCTTGTGATACCAGCGGCTTGCTGATACATGGGATGATATAGACGATTCCTCCTGTCGGGACCAGCGTGTTTCTGCTGCGTCGGCTGCAGATGACACTCTCCTGGTAGAAACTCACTGCAGATCCTCTCGAACAGGTCCAGCACACAGCAGGCTAACAGCTTCACCAAGTTCAGGAGCTGGTTTAGCTGCACACAGGTGAAGTCCGTGGGTATGCGAATGTGAGCTACATTAGCCGTTAGCTGTGCTCCTCGTGGAACACTCTTTGCCAAAGTACTCCTTCGTTGGACTGAAACACAGTGCTGCGCTGAATAATAGTCACTCTGAGACTCACTGTCCGTTTATCTCTACATATTATTCCTCAACAGCGTTGTACTCTTCAGTTACATCTCAAACGCCATGCAGCTTCTCTCCCTCGTCTCTGCTCCGTTTTCACGCTCTACAACGACATACCCACACTTCCTGTTTAGCCACATCTTAACCAATTAATTACCAGAATGACACTTTTCTCAATCAGTAATTCCTCTTTACACCTGAGATTTGTCAAAATAAAATGAAATATATTAAAGTGCACGTTTGTATCTTTTTAAACTTATTTATAAAACTTTTTTAAACAAACTTTGTTAACATTCATGAAATATTATTAATACTTTTAATCATATTTTATCAAACATGAACATAATTAAACTATTTATTGCCCATTTTAACAGGGTTACACTTAGCCAAAAAATTAACTCACCAACACATTACCTAAGAATAGTTAACCCACAGCATGCAGGTCCCTGGATTGGTCACTTGATCACTCTGCTTGTCTGCTGTCCTAAAGACTTTTACATAAACATCAGTGGTTGCTGGTGACTCAAAAAATTGGGGAGGACAGGAGGAAAACCAACCCACGGCATCTTGTTATTTTACACTAGTTTGCTACTTATCTCTACTTTCTTAGGTTCAAGTTATGTTATGTTCTAATGTTCAAATACAGGGCTGTGCAGAGAGAGGGGCAGGTGCTCAAGGTTAAAAAGGGGTACATGGAGCAAGATTTTAAAACACCATACACATAAATTATAACGTGACCTGTTGAATTATAGTAACCCATATTCATACAGAATTTAACATGGAATCTTAAACTAAACCGCATCATATTATGCCATTGTCCCCCATTGTATATAGCATTCATTGAATACATACACATAAATATCCAGAGGGATTCTTGCTCCACAATCTTCTATACATTTGGTCTCATCAGCTCTCTCACCACATAGCGTTGACCTTGCTAGCAAGAAGGGGCGGGACTTAATGTATTTCCTCCAACAAGAACTTTTGCTCTGCCAGACTTTTTTTTTCTTACCCACATTCTGCAAATACCTTCCCCTACTCCACCTCTGATTGATTTACCCTAACCATCTCACTCTTCATGCCTGATCCAACTAATCTAAAGTACTAGCCGATCAGAGTCTTCAGAAACATGAGACCCACTTAGGGGGGTTTTGGTGCATGGCGGTGTACTGTACAGTGTCATGGGAGGTGTAAGGGGGTTCATAGTTGTCATTGCAAAATGTGCAACACTCAGTAAGAGTGGCCATTGGGGTCCCCTTTTCCCAAATTTTTCTAGGGGGTCCCAAACATTCGCCTGGTTTACCTCTCCTCTACATTTGCGTCAGTGAGCTTTCTAACAAAAGTTACAAACCTAGACTTTAAGTGGCTCTGGCAGAGAGAGCAAGGTTGAAACAGAGGAGAAAGATGGGAAGGAGAAAGGCCTGAAACTGTAAAGTCAGATGTCAAGTGTAAGTACATGATCTGAAACTTTGGTATTTTCTCCATTATTTGAAGATGGGGAAGATTTGCAAGTCAAGCAGAGGTAGTGTGAAAGAAGAACAGTGGAACAGGGAGACTCTTACAGACAATCACGGAGTTACATTGGCTGAATCTCATTTTCTGATGTTTGATGTTTTCCCAAAGTCCACACTCAAGGGGCTCCCATCTAATACTGAATGTGTTAAAACCACCTCTTGGGCTGTTGGACAATTTCATTTTTCTTCTCAGTGCAAAGTTTATATCAACAAAAGCTTCAACCTCAGTGTTTCCTCTATGTTGGCTGCTTTGAAGAAGCAGTGGCCTTGTGGGGGTTGGGAGGGTACTGAGCAAAACTCAGGAGAGACTCAGCAGCCACACATTTTTCCATTCTCTGTTTAGTGTCGTCCGGTTCGCTTAACCCATTGTTGCTAACTTGGAGCTAACCCCCTTCACTTTTCCAGCAGTTGAAGAAACAACAGACTTTTCTTCATCCTGAGAAGCTGCAGCATTAATTAACTGACACACTGTAGCCAGTACTGAACATTTACTAGACTGACATCTTACTGCTAACCTTTTCCTTTGCTCTGCTTGCATTCACTGTCACTTTTCTACCGCTTGCACTCGGTCAACAACTCACTCACTATGCACACATTACGCATTTCCCTATTCCTTAAAAGGAGTTACGCTCCCAGGCAATGACACAGAGGTTGATTCACATTTCCAAATAGCACTGCACAGAGAGGCCAACCAAATGCTATTGAATTCCGAATGAATGGATATTTGGCATTATTTTTGGCATTTAAAAAAAATTATCTTTTTGGCCTGGCAGGGGTTCTCATTGGCCTGGCGGCCTGCCAGCCCTGTACAGTATAGGGGAAACCCTGGACTTTACACACACCAAAGATGAGATTCAGCCCAAGAGAATAGAAAACAAACGGGAAACTGTGGGAGGTTCCAGATGAAAAGCCAAGGAAAGAGAGAGGGACAGGGGGAAAGCAAGTAGGGGAGACAAGAGTAGAGGTTTCTGAACACAGAGTACAACTGAGCTGGTCGGTACATGCAGGTGAAATCCCTGCATGCTGTTGGCTGCTACACTACATTAACTCTAGCTTTCACTTTGAGCTAGGGACTTGGAGGACAGAGGGGAACGAAGAGAAGCCTGACAAATGGGGGAAAGGGACACACTCTAAACTGTATAAACCTTAACCTTGTTTTGTAAGGAATTATAGGAACCATTCCAGTTGATTGGGCTTTCTTTGCAAAATCAGTTCCACTTGTATAACATTTGGAAAGCAATAATCCACAGTGGTGTATCGCAAGGTAGGAGAGGGAGTTCTAAGAAGGCAATCAGTATGCATAATGTGAATATGTATGTTCTACTCATCCTCATAAAGATATGACTGGAACTCTTTTACAAACTGTCATATCATTCAAATCTCTTTTATGTTCCTTATCAAGAATGACAGATGTAACAGAGCAATTTTGCAACAAAATAATGTTACAATCAACAGCACAGTGCACAGTATGAATGCAGCTGGAGAAAACCCAGTGTCTTGTGTGTTGGCTTAATGTATCATTAAGCTCATAAACTAAACGGAGGTATGTGAAGTGACACAATATACAAAACCTGAAGGGACTCAGGGTCATACAGACACGATAAAAGTTTTTACAAATGTTGCAAAAACCATTTAGGTGACAGGGAATAGCATGGCAGCAGTAATGCAGTCATCTCTATTAGATGAGGATGAAGAGGCCTGGGACTGTGGGTATGCACGGTATGTCTTTGCATGGGAGACTTGGGTAGAGTGGTTGAGTAAGGTGACAGCGCTTAGGGAAAAAGCTGTTGAGATGATGGCTGATCATGGTGTTAATGGACCGATACTGTCTCCCAGAGGACTGTTTCTCAAACAGATGGTTGCCTGGGTGGGCAAGGTCGGTGGCAATTTTACTTGTCTTTTTTATCCGCTATGGTGTCCTGAAGTTCCTTGATGGAAAGCAGCTGACAGTCAATGATCCGCTCAGCAGTGGGGAGCACATGCTCAAGCCTTGTCCTTTGAACAGCAGGAGGCAGGAACTCAACCGAACGTTGATGGAGGGAATGAGGATGCTTTTGACTATTAATGTGTAAAATTGGACCAGAATATGTTCATGTTTGAAAGTCAATGAGTTTTTTTTTTGTTTTTTTTCAAAGTGATGGCCATTAAACATTTCTGTACTGAATGTCTCACACATTGCTACATGATCTCCACATATCTTCTACATGTTTGTCTATATTGCTTAAGATCTCTATGGACTATTGTCATTTATTCTATTTAGTCATGTTATTATTTTGTGCTTTTTAAATATGAATGTAATTTTTTCTCATGAGTTATTGAGATTATGGATTTTATACACTTTCCTTCTAGTTTGACCTTCAGAGTTCTCTCTTTAATGCAATGTTTAGACAAAGTATTAACAGTCTATAAAAATCTGAGTATTTTACACATCATTTTAAACAAAAGTAAATATCAGGACTTGTACAAGTCATTTACAAATGCATTGTTTAATGTATCTGTTTGAATTATATATGGAGGTCTTATATGGAGTGACTTTTTTAAGTTCTTTATTAAGAGTGGGGCAAGGAAAATGGCACACAACACGTTGTGTAAGGGAAGATAAAGGACTGATGATTGCAAATAAAGCCAGACAGACCCTCCAGTCAGTCAGCAGGCAAACAGATAGATAGTTTGAATGGCTAACAAGGTGACAAAGAGAACTATACAGTAATACATGTAAACATGACATACAACACAGACAAAGACTGAGTTGGCAGACACACAGGCATATTGGTAAGTAAGTGTTGGGGGAAAATGTACTAGTACAAATTAATTCGTAATGTATAACAAAAACAGGAACAAGCATAACATGCGAGAACAAGAATAAGCAACCAAGTGATGTAGTCTTTGGGTTCTCTGCATGGTTAAATTTCTTCTTGCTCTGGTGACAAAAGCTTTTTTGATTCTGTTGATTTACAAAGCTTTCTTACCAGAGAGAACATAAATCAGACAATGTAAAATGTTTATTGATCATAGTGTGTGTGTGTGTGTGTGTGCATGCGCATAATCATGCAATTTTCTGACTGTGTTTGCTATGGTTTTTGTTCACGAGGATAGGCAAGTGAATGTGATTTTGCCTTTATTGTGATGAAAGACAGAGCCATTGTAAACTGAAGCACAGACATTTTATTTTTTGTGGGAATAAAAAAACATCTTTGAAATGAACCTCAGTTAAATGGGTAACTGTGTAGTGATTTTTGTTCCTACAAACTAACTGAGAGGCTCACATCGGTGAGCCTTTCAGTTAGTCTGTTTTATTACAGTTTATTTACAAGTTATATCACTCGTTAGGAGTCACAACACTGGTGTTAATGATTGTGCTGTCAATGATAACATAGTTATAGCAGTAATTACTACTATTACTACTAATTGATCTTACTGCTAATTAATGATAGTAATTAAATTTGACTGGCTTGATAACTGTGTGCTGCTGGAAAGATTAGAGCAATATTGTTTGGTCATTAAAGATGCCATCTCTGTGTCACTGTTTGACAATCTACCTTTCTCATCATCCCACACAAACACATAATGCAGATACAGAGATACAACAACAATATCACCAATAGTAGATAATCTGTGAGAGGTGACATGAGTCCACTGAAACGATATCTTTAATGTTTAGGTGCCTTTAAGTTAATTAAAAAGAAATTGTAGCACACACATTCTACTCTCTACTGTGCAAACAAATGTAAAACATGTGCATATATGCACAGACATACACATAGGTGTGTTACTACTATAAACTGTTGTTAACACATTGGCTGACCTGCTGTTGTCCTCCAGACTGCATATGTAATGCAGGATTTCCACCAGTGTATCGCACGTCTGGTAGCCCATTGGACCTGAGTTGACCCCCATTGGGCCTAAGCATTAGGGGATTTTTGTAATGTATTGTTAATGTATTTCAAGATGTTTTCTTACTAAAATGTGTTATACAAATAGCGTAGCTCCTTCCAGAAATAGCTGAGCACTTGTAGTGAGGGTGCGGTTGAGAGAGAGAATGAGAGAGAGAGTGTGTTTGAGGGTGACCAGTGACCACTGCTTAGACCCAGAGCCAGAGCTACCTGCCTGCCATCCGGAGAGAGACACAATGGGAGCAAGCAGAGAGTGGGAGAGACCCGGGGAGACATGAGCAGCTGCTCGCTAACAACTTTGTGTGTTTACAGCAGAGAGCAGGAGGGAGGACAGACATCTCACTCTGCTACTCTGTGCTGCAACTTTACAGCTGCTCCACAGTCATGGAGCAGACACTTTCACTTTATAATTGTAATGTCTGTCATCTGACTAATCATTGACAACACGTTAAGTAATTAAGTAAAACTAGAGCTTGTTTTATTTGATGAATGATGATCATGATTAGCAAAAATTAACTGAATGGGTTTTATTTCTATAAAAAAAAAAGCAAAACGACAGTGAGGGTGTTGGGCAAGTAATTTTATTGGTGCCTGGTGTTTCTCCTCTTTATACATTGTTAAACCTCCAAAATATTGGATTGATGCAATCACACTATTAGCCTCTAGCCCTTAACAAGTCTAATCAGTCTAGTTAATTGCTCCTCCATGACACTGGCAATGACAGTGGTGTCATTCGTTTTCCATATCAAATATATCATTAGGTAGTTGCTTTACATAACCACACAGACATACATGCACACACACTCACATCCTCCAACATCATCAGCAGTGGTCTCAACCAAAGTGCCTTAATTAGGATTACCTTGACCTGCTATGTACCTCATTAAGAATAGAAGCCCAGGCAGTGAAAATACTGACACCAGCATCCTGCTTTTGTTATCATGCAAAATAACCCTTAATATACTGTAGATAATTACGGTGGTTTGGTGCTTTAATCGAAAACTCTTAACAATGTCATGAGTTATTTGTTCCAGCAGGAATATATAGTGGATTGAGCAAAAGTGGGACACTTTTTATTGCTAATGCGCCTGTTCTAACAGCACAAATATTCAACACAACAAAAGAACCTCTTCCCCATTTGATTGTTCAAAGTGAAAAAGTGAAAGTACACAAAAGCCAACTAAGGTCTTTTGCATCCAAATTATCAGTTATGAATTCCCCCATAGAAGATACAAGCTACAAGCTACTAAGTTTCCATGTGTGGGGTTAGAAATAAACCATTGAGTTATCCAGCCATATTAATAAGAAAAAAATGTCAATTCTGTGCAACTACATAGGACTAAAGAGTGAACTCCTTGTGTTTGTAGTGCAGTCACACACACACACACGCACACACACACACACCCCTACTGTATACTCAATACACACATGAATTGTGATAGACATGGTCAGACATATACTGTACTCATATGTTATCATAATACTTTGGAAACCAGAAGGTGTATGTAAACTCCAGCATGCACACATTTGCTTTCATACCCACCCACAAACACACTTTTCTAGAACTGATTTAATTATCTGTAGCTTACTATAACCTTAATGCTGGTATATGTCTGTTGATATTGATAGTGTTGTCTATCAGTATCAATAGACCAAAGTATCTGCATCAACAAACCTTTCTGACAAAAACACATGCCTCCCACTTGCAGTGAGTCACCACCACATGCTTTTGTTTTTATGTCTGTGTTTTTGCCTTGTATATTTGAGTTTCTAGAAAAAAGGGTAGTCAGTTCTGACAGATGGATTGTACTTATAAAAAGAGCCTTAGCTCATATTAATACAAAAAAGGATCAAATCTGAGTAATACAAAAGCACTGATAGCAAGGAATCACTGCCAGAGAGGGCTCATGAAATAAAATATTTACTGAGCCTATTCATGCAGAGAGAAAGATAACAAGTCAGCTATAGAACATTGTGTACAATGATGTGTGATGGTCTTAAGATTTGTTCTAAATAATGGTGTATGTGCAGTATTACTGTATGCCTGATTTTGTTGGCCGTCTATAGTGTCTGCACCATACTTGCAGAGGAATACATACAGTATGTCCCATTTAAAGGGAAATATGTAATGACCTCTGTTCCTCCATTTCTCTTTCTCCAGATATCCGTGGTATTGAGGATTTCCTGGATCGGACCTCTCAGCAGGGAATGGACGTGTCCCTTCAGAAGGTGGAATCTAATATCAACATGATGATCACCAGTCTGTTCAGAACTATGCGAGTGGAGGAACTACATCGCTACAGGGATACACTACGCAGAGCGGTGCTGTTCATGAGCCCTGCGACTGCCAAGGCTTTTATTACTGAGGTAAGGAGTGTGATTTTCAGTCCCACATTTTGCAGATAATAAAAGTAAAAAACACCACGGGAGTGCAAGCTTTTTATTAAGTTAGAAATCTTAAACTTTAAAATCCCTTTAAGATGCAGTAACTTTTTTTGTTGAAAAGTTAGCATGTCTTGTGCAACTATATTGAGACAGAAATACAAATACATTGAGACAGAAGAACAAAAGAATTGTGTAGGTTAGTGCAGGAATTGATTTCTTGATCATCTAGCTTAATACATCAGCATAGCAACTTATCTTCCTGAAGAAAGCAAGAGACACTAACATGCACAGTTGTGGTTAAAAGAAAACAAAATCATCAGATAGATTCTGTGAATGCATCACTTTGTGATTTGAACTGAATGTATGAAATCTTACAAAACACAAAGCCAGGATCTGCCTTTTGAATGTAGCAACACATTTTATACACATTCCCCAGAACTCAGTTTACTACAGATACAGCTTGTAGAACACAACTTTACAGTTGTATATTTTAGGCTATTATGTGTGGTTTTAAGGCATTTCTTCTCAAATGGCCACACATGTATGAATCATGCTATCAGACTCATGGATGCTTTTGCTGACTTAAGTAATCTTCTTTGTGCTTCTCCCAATTAACCAAATCAGCAAAATTACAGTAGCAGTTCCTTTCAAGTCCAATGTAGTATTATTCATGATGCCTTGAACATGGCATGGCACTCATAATTAACATTGAAGATAGGGAAATTGGTCTCCCTGTGTCTCTCTGTCAAGTCAAGTTAAGTCAGTTTTTGTTTAGGGTGCACACTACACACAATGATTTATGTGTGTGTGTGTGTGTAAAACTTTCAACTTTATATATTTTTTACCGATATATTTCAACTACCCCCTCCCCACACTTACACACATGTACTCAAACACACACACACACACACACACACACACACACACACACACACACACACACACACACACACACACACACACTTCATCACCCCCTACAGTCTTGCTCTTTATCTCTGCAGAAGACAATTAGGGGAGTTCCTTTTGCTCTTATACATAAATGATATGGAGGTCATGGTTGAAAGCAATAGGCTCTAGCATTAGTTATGAATTCATAATTTGAAGTGGTAGGATGGGGCTTAATCCCATGTGTCATGTTCTCATCTCAGTTTAATTAAAAGTGACCTCGGAAAGAGCAATCACAATCTAATTTGGTTGGAGGCGTGACAGGGAGGGGGTGAAATATGGGGTGTTATTGTGTGTCTGTGAGTGTGTTAGTGTCAGTATTTGTGTTTAATTGCACTTCTGTGGCTATGTGTGAGTGTGTACGTGTTGTCCTAGCCTTGGAAGTGTAGCACAGGAACACACCAAAGTCAGAACGGTGTACTGGCCACAGGACTATGACAATATGTCTCAAGGTCTTGCACACTTTGAACGTGCTGTGGAAATATTTAAAGCTGCTTTGAGTGATTTTGACCACGAGAGAGCAGAAAGGCAAACAAACTCACCCTAAGTAAGTACGGAAGGTCAAAGCTGAACCAGAAATTCAGTCTTCACAGTCCAATCAACATTTGTGAACTACAGATTCAGAAATTATTTTAATGTTGGCCTTTACACTGTTACAATTTCATTTGGCAGACACTTTTATCCAAAGTAACATACACATGAGAGTTAATACAAGACAAGCAAGAATCCATTCAAGAGAGAATAATGCGAGTAAGTACCATAAAGCTAAGTTCAGGTTCAGGAGGACATAGGTGTCCACAGACAGTGTATAGAGGCAACGTATAGAGTGCATAGAAGCTTTATTTTCTTTTTTCAAATAAGTATTGTATGATCGTCAGAATGCTTGTGTCCTTGCCCTATTGGACTCTATTCTAGCAATGTTATAGCATCCCCATATCTTATTAGTGAAGTCAATAAAATGCTATAATACGCTACAGAATAAGCTCCTATTTGTGTAGAGCCCAGTTCATCTATAATTCACTACAGATGCATTCTTTTCCTTATAGGGCATGCTACAGGAGCACTGACACCACTTGCCAAAAAATAAAATAAAAATAATATGAAAAAAAGACTCAAAACAATCACAAAACTGGTGATTGAATGCATCCTCATTATCACTCATTCATTTGTGAGATCTGATCTACAATAGGTGTGGCAAATTGCTTTAGCTATTATATAATGTGGAAGTGTCTGCCTCCATTTTAGTGTGCGACTGGAACTCAAATTAGTTTTCAAGAGTTTTTCTCTCTCTCCTTTGGGAAGGTTGACAAAGCAGTCATTTAATCTAATTTAGTCAGACATCGAGTAGAGAGGGGTTTCTGAGATGAAGTGTCGGGAGATGGTAAAGATTGGTGGATAAGATTGATGATCGCATATCTGTCTCTCCCTCTCTCTCTCTCTCTCTGTCTCTCTCTCTCTCTCTCTCTCTCTCTCTCTCTCTCTCTCTCTCTCTCTCTCTCTCTCCTTGGAAAGATGTGAGGGAGAGACAGAGGGTTGAAAGACAGACATAGACGGGCAAAGAGACATGCAGAGACACACACACACACACATACAGAGAGAGAGATGGCTGGGATCTTTTTTTCTCTATCAGTTATTTGTGAGGTCATTTGTGTAAAGAGAACACCTCCCATTCAAATGGTTTAATCCCTGATTTTAGATGTGAACAGTTCAGGACATACTGGAGGGAGGAGAGAGAAAAAAAGGGAAACCTTAACCTAAACCAAGTACTGTTATTGCATAATATTAACCAAATGTTTAGTATAGTGATGACAGACAGTTTTGGATGGTCACACAAATTATGTCATCCCACCAACAGTGGCATCAGATCAAAAACACCTCATGTTCAGGAGGGCAATGGCAGATAAATCTTGTCATTTTGTTCGAATGATGAAAGGAAGCAATTCAAGAATAGAGAGTGATTAAAAAACAGAGTGTAAGAACTGGAAGAAATGAACAAAAAAATAAGGAACAAAGTAATCAACATAAAAAGGAGGGAATTGGATGAGGGCAGATTTGGTGAACAAGCACGTAGTGTAATTTGTTATAAATTGCCAACAGGGAGGTGTAAATCTCTACTTGTTCTTTCTTTAGCCGCTGTGACAAGTCCTGGGTTAATAACAGCCTGCACTTGTTGATTGTACGCTAATAAGGATGTTCGAAGGCAGAGCTAGTGTGTGATTTCTAATCAGTTTTATGAAGATAAAAGATTCAAGTTCATTTGTAACATTTTTGGGAGGGGAGGGGGAGTGTGCTATCTGAATTCAAATGACCTGTTTGTAAGATTTAGGGGGCTCTATTGGCATAAATATTGGTAGAAATGTAATATAATATCCATATGTATGTTTTCATTATTGTAATGAATGAATCTTTTATATCTACATAGGGAGCGGGTCCTTGCAGCCTGCCCTGTTGCACTGCCGTGTTTCTACAGTAGCTCAGAATGGACAAACCAAGCATTGGCTCTAGAGAGAGCATTTCATATTTTTTGTGAGATTTGCAGCAACTGTAGGTAGGAAGGGAAGGGTGAGGGGTGGAATATTCAGTTGGTTTCAATCAGCAACCTCACCGTCAAATCTATTCTAAAAATCTATTAGAGTCAGATTCTGCTAGATTGACAGAGTGACTTATGTAAGTTGATGGCCACATCTATAAAAGAGCACACAAAGAACTCTTTTAATGTAAGGAAGAATGGTTTTGAGCCATACCCTGATGACAGATGAGTTATCTTGAGCATGTTGGCTCATCTCTCCCTTATTGTGACTTTATTATGAGTCTCTGTCCTTGCTTTCCTGTGATTTGTGGGTTTTATTTCCCTGTTATGATGTGAGCCCAGCAGGAAATATAGGATTGTCAGCAGAATGTCTTCAACTATGCACATCCATGTGCATAGTTTTTAGCACACAAGCACATGGATGTTCACTCAGAACCAACATGCTCATTAAATCCCTTGCATTATTTAACATTTTCTTGCTCTGTTGCCTATTTTTTCAGCCTAGTACATGTGGGTGAGTGTACCAGCCACTGCCAACAAGAGTACATACATCTCCCTATTCTGCCCATTTCATGTAGACAGGAGAGCAAAGTGGGTTTCTTGCCCTGGGACCATTGTCTTATTAAAAATATTACTTGTCATGAGTTATGAATGGATTTCCTGGACTTATTCAGCTTGTAAAGGACCAATAACATGATGAATTTTAGAAAATGAAAATCATTTCAATTTCTGCTGTGAGGTTTTCTTGTGGTTGTGATGCTTAGTTATTGGAACACGAAGCAGAAAAATTAGTTAATATACAGTAATCCTATAGCATTGGTATAGATTTATTCATATTCATACTCTAACCATGAATTATGCATAAAACCTACACATGATGACTATGATCGTGCTGTGTGGGTGATATATTGTGCGACAATAAGAGTGACTGCAGTTTACGGTAATGGAAAGGACAATGAATGGCATTTCTAAATTTCTGCATTGTCAATGCCTAATAGCATTTGAAGAGAGTATTACCAATGAATCCTATAGTACACCAAGAGCAAACTGAAGAGAATATTAATTACAGTGTGCTGCCAGCGGAAGACCAGCCATTTCACATGCTTTCATTTGTAAGACAACAAACACCACTGACGATGTGTTTCTACAAATACTGCTTTGTCCGTTTGTGTTTCAGTCAATGCTTTTTTCTTTCTACTCATCATACATTGTCTTGGCAGAAATAGCATGAAATAATGAGTGAATAAATGTTATACGAACAAAAGTATTAGTATTTGGAAATTAGATAATATTGCCATGAGTCAGAGTTTACTCAGCCAGAATTAGTCTTCTGTTTATCTCTTTCTCTCTCTTGCACACAAACACATACACACACATATGCAAAGAAGTGGAAAATGTGAATTTTGCCATTTGATCTCCAAGCATTACAGTTTTAAAACGATGCCATTTTAGGACTATTTTCTCTTTAACTGACATTTCTTACTTGAAGGACCATCAAATGAGCTGGAGATTATTCCAAAGATGACAGATGTCGCAAATGAAACATGAAGGGAAATATTTTGTGTAAGACATGTTGAATAATGTATTCAATGAATACAGCTGTACCCACTGCAGAAGTTTTTGCCCAAGTAAAGCCTGCACTCGTCAATGTCCAATATCTTTTCCTGACAAAAAGAACCAGAGAATGTTCAAATGATAAAGATGGTATTAATGTTTGACACAGACAAAAATGATATCAAGTATATGGCATGCAGGAAAGACAAGAGTATATATAGTCTATTTGTATGTTTAGACATTCTACATAATAAGAAAACACCAGCATATATATTCAAATACATCTTGGACCGACTGTTTTCTTGCTGTGGCTTAGTCACTTCATGAATTGTAAAACCAACCTGGGACAGCTTTTCCTTTTATTTCTGATCATGTTCTAGGTCTTTTTAATTCTTCTTTTGCTGACAGTTCCCCAAACTCACAGAAACGGTACATAAAGGCATTGTGATCTATGCTCCTCTCCTCTATCAGGAATAGCCTGGAGAAAAAGCATTTTGAACTTAGGGAAGTTTCTTTACTTGGTGGGTGGAATTTTGTTGTTACAGTCAGGGTGGGTGGCTCTGCTGGGAGCTATGTTTTAAAAAAGCTGTTGTCATAGCTTCAGGATTTGTACTTTTTCTCTCTCTCTCAGTTTCTCTCTGTCTCTCACACTACTACTTCTAGTTTTTCCTAAGCTTTTTTTGTTGATTAGTGTCAGTTTAAACTGTAGCACATCACCACAGTTAGTATCTACTGGCTATATTGCACTGATTGGCAGGTACAAACTTTGCCTGTCTGCTTAAACCTTAAAGCAGTTCCTGCAAAGCAACAGAAGCATCAGATGAAGAAAAAGTCAAATTTGAATCATTCAGAGCTACATACAAAGTTTAACATCATCTAGCAGTATGTCTTGGCTTTGATAGAGGTCTGAAATTCAAGGTTTCATCTATAAGTGTCTACAACCACAAACAGTTGCATCAAAGAGAACAAATGATTGATGCCAGAATAGCAGGTGCATTGCAAGTGGAAAATGTGTTTACTAGCAAGGATAACACAGTTCACAGAGACAGAGCTTAACTGCAGTTCCTACTCATTAGCCTAGAGGGAGAGAACCCAAAATCTTGAGATACCCCTACTAGAGGTAGAACAAAGCACAACAACATTTTTCATGTTGTTGTTATTATTATTATTATTATTATTATTACTACTACTACTAAGGTCTCACACTTATGAAATGGATTCTTGTATAATGAATACTTTACTGCAAAAGTGGTTAAACTGACAGATAGTGTGGTATACCCCATAAATAAAGCCAGGCCGAAAAGGAGATGATACACCTGAACTCATGTAATTTCATAATGCAAGCTCTGATTGATCCCAAGTTTGGTGTGAGAGTGGGCAGGGGATTACTCTACATGGTAGAAAAAACAGGATATGAATATATTGATGCAATGATGAAATGCAGTACTACAAACACAGAAGTACAATAAACAGAAATATAAAATTTTAGGGTCTATGATGAATGTGTTCATTTACTTAACGGTGGCTTTGGCTGGGATAGTCCCACAAGCATGGTTTTTATGTCTTCTCTGACAGTCACTAATTATCTCAACTCATAGCTGCTCATTTGGGAAAAGGCTGGTGAACATGATTTTTCACAAATACAACCAGATAATGTTTTTTTTTAATGAGTAAACATGCTTCATTGATCCACTTCAGATTAGGATAGAGTCTTACTTCTACTTCTGTGTGTGTGTGTGTGTGTGTGTGTGTGTGTGTGTGTGTGTGTGTGTGTGTGTGTGTGTGTGTGTGTGTGTGTATGATTAGATGGCCTTCTTGATTTAAGTATGATAAAACAGGTCAAAGTGTCACCACATTTCTTGGTGACCACATGGTGAGTTAGTTATTAGTATTTTATTTCTTTGCTCAAAAGGGACATATAAATATTTATATAGATTTAGAAAAAATGCAGTGAGTAGTTTGCACAGCTTTAAACAAACTTTGTGGCTATAGAGAGCTGAAGTCATGAGGTCACGTCAGCTTAGCCTGTGTTCCAGTAGCTTCTGTAACTCTCTCATTTAGCTTTTCTTTCAACAGTCTTTCTGACAAAATGAAGCATGTTCCTGGGATTTACTTTCTATATTCTAAGACTGCTCAGCATCCACTACAGCCATTGCTATCAGAAATTGAAACCTTTTTTTTTTGACAAGTTAAACAAGTTTTCGAAAAAAAACAAAAACATTACAATAACTACAAACCACATGATATACTGTTGAGAAAAGGTTCTGTTGCAAGCCTGAGAAGTTTTCCTAGTTCTGGTGCAGAATCTGGAAGTTCAGGTTTGACTTTGACTCTGTATTTAGGACTGAGGGACCGTGGTTACCGAGGGACCCTGCAACTACATCTGCATGATTTCCTTTGTTCGTAATTTCCACTAGCAGCAAACAAATGCAAGTACCTCGATGGTCTTTATTCCATATTATGTGATGAGGTGAAAATTACATCTCATCTATTTCTATCATATTTTATGCAAACAAACAGTTCAAGAAAGCTCCACTAAATCAGCATATGTGCAGTGGTTACTATAGGAGTGATGACAGAAGTTGGATGGCTGTGTGGATGTTCTGTGATTGATTTCCCCCCTCTCTTTGATGTACGCGCTGTACAGTATATACTACAATTTGCTGTTAGAGCTTGATCAAACAAGAAACAGTTCAGATGTCATTTTTGGCCTTGAATGAATTTACCAATTTAACATAATGTTTTGGGTCCCGGAAGAGACACAGAAAGATTGTGATATGAGAGATTTAGTGAGTGTAATGTCCAGGCCAAGAGGGGAGGCATTGAGACATAAACCACAATGGACTTTTGGTAGAGGATATTTCTGGTTACACATCTCAGACTGGTTTTCCATTGTCAGTTCAGCCTATCTCTGTTCAAATGCCAAAAAGCAATTGTTTCCTGCATTTTGATTTCAATGAAGGCAGCACAGATGAGATAGGAAAACAGAATTTTTGACATCACCACACATCTTGTCTACACTCGGAGCACTTATTATACAGAAGACAGTATTATCCTCAATATAACATCAAACATGCCTACAGGTATTGTGAAGAAGCAAAACTCAAAGATATTCACTCTTATGTGTGAAATCTGTCTTATGCAGAGCAATTTCCTTGGTCATGGGCAATTTTCATACAGATCTGATCACCTTTTAAAATACATTTTAATTCATCCTCTGCAATCATCCCTGAGGGGTCTGGATTAGCAAGCTTCTGCTGCTAATGGAGCCTTAAATCAGATGTTCTGATTCTGCCCTGCTCCACTGCCATTGATGAATATGTATTTTCTCATCAACACCCTGTGCATGAATTTTCCACAATTTATAATGAATTGCCTCTTATTCATTTTGGTCCCAAGGGCCATGAAATATATGCCTGTGAGAGACAATGTGGGCTGTCAGTTACAGTCAAAAAAGAGAATTTTCTGCAGGACACATTATATTATATTATATTATATTATATTATATTATATTATATTATATTATATTATATTATATTATATTTAAAAAGTGATGTTAGTTTGCAGTGAGTAATATAAAAGACAAAAGTAAAACCTAATCCTCTTAATCCTAAAATTCTGTCAATGTTAACCATTTTCTCTTGTCTTATTTCAGGCTATTTAAATGGCTCATTCTTCTGTAGTATGGTGCTTCCTACTTTCTATATCTTGATTTAATAACTTTGGTGTAGATTTAAATTGGCTGACTGATAATTGTTAATTATGCTGAGTACTCTATCATTTCCTTGTTGGAAAAAATCCAACAAGGAAATGATGCTGTGGTTCAGTGTGGTTTAATTCAATCTTCAATATGCTGCCATCTTTTTTTTCCTCTGTGCTTCCTCTTTTTCTTTTGCTTACTGAAACGTGAAGGCCAACATTTTTGCCATCCTCACTCTGCATTTAACTTTCACTGAACTTTTCCCTCATTAACCACTCAGCTGTAGAGTGCAGTGGGCTGGGCAGGCATTGTCAGAATAAATTGAAGGGTACAAAATGACAGTGATTAACATGATGATCTGCAGGTAGTTTGATTGAAATCCTTGACTTATTGAGGTTTTGTTCATCTTGGCGTTACACAGATTGTGCGTCATTCCTTTGACGTCTTTGCTTTGGCGATGGAGCATGAGGAGCAAATGTTGACACTTGTAATTACAGGATGTGGTGAAGGTGTAAAATGGAAGGGGAGAGTTTATGATTGAGTGACATGCAGAAAGAAGGTTGGACAGAAGGCTACTGATATAAAAAGAGATGATGGAAAAAGTGGCAGAGTGAGTTGGGAAACAAAGAGGGGAAGGGAATAACATTTGATAAATGTTGTGACTTATTTTACAAAATTTCTAAAAGTAATATACTTCCTATCAGCTACAATGCAAATTGCTCTGGGCTTTTGAGTTTATCTCCAATTAATGCTCACATGCATGGCTCAGACCTTTCCAAACTTCAAATTTGTATTCGTCCGTTAGTAGAGTGCAGCAGAAAAGTTATTTAGAGGCAGAAAGGATGGCTAGATAAAGAGACATAGGTGTATGATGTAGACCTTTAAGCGTGAAAATTAGGTCTGTAGTCAACCAGAGGAAATCTTGGTCGACTAAAATTGTAAGGGGGGGGACAGTGAATTCTGCAATCTGTATTTCTCTGTTTAGCGTCTTCAGTCTAGGCTAATTCATCGTTGCTAACTTTGGAGCTAACTCCCTTCACTTTTCCAGCACTTGGAGAAACAACAGATGTGACTTTTTAGCATTTATTAACTGACACACTGTAGTCTGTGCTGCACATTTACTGCCAGACTGACAACTTACCGCTAACCTTTTCCTCTGCTCCACTCGTATCCACTGTCACTTTCTCTGTGTCCAACTTGCTACATAAACATACTACGCAATGACGTATAACACTGTTGCTCGTTTCCCAGGCAACAACACAGCGGTTGACTCACGCGCTGCACAGACTCCCACACGCTAAATATTTCTGAATGAGTGGATATTTGGCGTTTATTTTAGCATTAAAAAATTTTTTTTGGCCTGGCGGGGGTTCTTGTTGATATAATCGTAGGAGAAACACTGATTCAGTAAAAGCTCAGTACATTTAGTAAACGCTCAGTAACGTGTACAGTTAGACCATGAGTTAGACCCTATCTTCATACAGTCTGTTTGGGCGAGTCCAAAGTTGTGAAAACAGCGGGGGTGTTTTGAATACACCCCCATTTTCAAAAGGTAGTTGTTGGTCTGCCCCCCCCCCCCGCTGCAGGAAAATAATGGATTAATCCCAGAAAGCTGTTGATGTAGCACTTTTCTCCTTATGAAAGTAGAGACAGAGATACACAGAGATTAGTCAACCAATGAGAATTTAGTCGGATGAGAGAGTATCGACCAAGAGAGAGTAATCGACTAGTCGACCAACAGACTACAGCCCTAGTGAAAATGTTAAGAGAATGAATAGAAAAGGTAAAGAGATGTGGTGATGGGGAGGAAGCAGATGAATACTGTTTCTTAGAGGAAGCACACAGCACAAAAAAACAAAAATCAATGAAACAGGGTGAATACACACAAGCATATCTGTCCTCCAGAGTGAAGTGCTGCATCTTGATATTTAAGAGATTCTACTTTCTGTAAAGTGGCATTTAGACTGTGACATCAAACACACACGCACACTTACATAACAATCAATAGCTCTAACATGTATTACTGCTTGAAACCACACACATACAAATTTGTGTAGAAGGTATCCATGTCAAACTGGCATTAATAATGGCATCACAGCAGAGGAAATGTTTTATTTGTCTTAATAACGGAACATTTTGAGAATCTTTTCAAATGAACAAAATGACAAAAGTCTCCCTGACAATAATCCATATGACATTGTCTTTTAAAATGGCCACTGTGTCAGATTAGACAATCATAGAGCCATACTTCCTTGCCATTACTTAGCCTGAAAGATATAGCGGACTTTCATTGGACTTCGACTAATCATACTGTAGTGTGCTGTCTTTGACACTGGAAGACTTCAGAAAAGTTCCAAGGACCAACTTCACTGGTCAACCAGCAGCACAATCAATGAATGTTTATGTACACACTCACCACCCACTTTATTAGGTACACATGTGCAATCTAATGTAATCCAATACTACAGCTCTGTCATAAATTCTACTTTCACGAAGTTTATACATTTTCAGTTTTTGTCAACATTGTCAGAAAGGTGATAACTCTACTTTATGTTCATTATTGAGGTTGTAGTGGGTGATGGTGGTGGTGTACTGGAGTGTGTTATATTGAAAAGGGTTCCTAATATTTTGCCCCCCTCATGTATGTTAATGGAGTGGAATATGAAGTACAGAGTGAGTCTATAATGATGGTTTTATGAATGAAAAGTGCAGCTGAAAGCTTTCGTTGTCACTGGGCATGTCTGTATTTTTACTTTTCATTCTGAAGAAAGAGGATAAGTGTGTAGGTGCAGAGCATACATTAAATGTGTAAAGGGTGATGTTGCACCCACAGGTGTAATTAATCTGGTTTAATGCTCCTTACCAGAGGGCGATAATCAAATGACTGCAGGTTCACTGAAATAAAGTGCAACATCATTTCTCTTTGGCTTCAGTGTGTGCACTTCGGCTTTACAGCTGTGCACAAGGGAGCACTCTGTGCTCCAAAGGATCCACATTAGAGAACATGTGGTAGAAGTTGTGAGTCTAGGTGAGAGAATGCACAAAACTTCTGACATGCTAGTCTTCATGTCATGACATCAGAAGAAGAGTGATGCTGGGAATGAAAAAAATGAGCCGGTGTCGTGCCAGATGTTGATTTTCATTCTCAAAGCTCCGTGTCTGATTAGTCAAGCCATAATCACACTGGTATCATTTAGTCTGAGCACAATAATATGACAAAACAAGCCTAATTAGGCTTACATCATACATGTACTGCATATGAATACATGCATATACGTGCACAAAAAATGGACACTCACACCTAGAAAGAGAGAGAGAGATAGCATTATTTACCTTTCACTTTCCAGTGCAGTTAAAAGGGCACTTCAAGGGCTTGGCTTTAGTTCTCTCCTTGAACTTTATCACAAGACAGAGGTGGCATTATGTTCTTATCTCAACAAACAGGATGTGTGTGAATGTGTATGTCTGTGTGCATGTGTGTGTGTGTGTGTGTGTGTGTGGTTGTGTGTGTGTGTGTGTGTGGGTGTGTGTGTGTGTGTGTGTGATGTGCGATGACATTAAGGTTTTATCTGTGCACATGGAGCTGGAAGCACAATGATAATAGATCATTACAGTGTGTGTGTGTGTGTGAGCACCAAAGGTTAGAGCTATTGACTGCCACTAGTACAGCCACTAATGGGGATGCCAGTAAGTACTTTAGAGATGATACGGAATCACACGTATGTGTGTGTGTATGCAACCGCACCCGTACATGTGTTTTTGCGACAGTGTGTATATGCGTGTTTGTCATCACACTTTTTTTTTTTGCCAATGGGCTTATCTGTTGCCTCATTCTCTTCCTCTGTTTGCCTAACACATATTCAAACACACACACTTCACCTCACCTACACACGACTCATGCACTCGACGCCCTACAAGCATCCTTTCACTTCCTTCTCTTCCACTATCATGTTGCACTCACAAATATAACAAAACTATACATTCTTCTTGGCGAGAATGTGGTGTTTAGAGACAACAGAATAATTAAATGTCCTCTCTTGATCCTTTCTTTCCTCCCTGCTTCTGCTGTTTCGATTATGGAACATGTTTTGGGTTGTTCCATCCTCTGGTAATTCCTGTATTCATTTCCTAATGGGATTTATGCTATTGAAGATGTATTAGATGTGAAATTGGAATTGTCTTTGCTGAAAGATAGGCAAGACGGAGAGATATATAGAGAGATTGAGCACATTGTAATCAGAAATGGAAAAGGACAGTTTCTATACAAAAAAAATGCAGGCAAAGAGAGAGAGAGCAGTGAAGGGAAACAAATGGGGAGATGATCATGGATGGGAGACTCAGGAAAAGACAGGCACAGATAAAAGCTTGCCATGTGTCAATAGAAGCCACAGAGTTGCTGTAAGTACAGTACCTTGCTAACAACCAACTACAAAGCAGAAGGCTCCTTTTTCCAAAACCCTCTTACTCTGCATGGCTGAATGGCTACAAACAACATAGTAGCTTTCAAGAGGATAATATTATGTGTACACTGTTAATGCATTCTGTTTGGTTTTTGGTACTTGGGGGGGAGGTTGGGTGAGATAGTTGGACGGACAAAGTGTGTGAGCTCTACACCTGAGGCAACAGTTTGGTTTATTTGTAACCATGAAGGCGATCTTTCCACTGACAGTGAAGATAGACATGTTTCATTTCAGTTTTGTACATGGTATTTTTTTCCAGTATCCAACTGTATAAATCCTTTAAATTTTGCAGACTGCAGCTGGAACTGAGAAGTTGTTCATGATGAAAACTGACAACTGTGTTATACTGTGACCATAAACACACACACACACACACATACACACACACAGCAGGGGTTTCCATGGGTTGGAGTGTTTGGAAATAGGACTGTGTGTGTGTGTGTGTGTACACAAGTGAGGGCTCACAATCTGTGTTCTGTATGTGTGAGGTCTTTTGTTTATTTATTGTTTTTCTGTAAATGCAAGTCACCCATTAATTTTCTTTTTTATTGATTAGTCCGTCTGTCACATGTGATATCTGAGACAGCTTGGATTGTATTTTGACCGAACTTGCTGAACAGCTACATTTCACAACACTATTTCAGCATTTTCAAAACTGCATTGATTGGTCCTCTAGGAGGACTTCAGTTGTGGACCAAAAGTTGGTCCCATATTTGTTGCTGATTGGCCCAGAAGGGAGGTCATAATTCATGGACAGGCAGCTCGTTTCCTGCTGCCTTGGGGTTTCTCTTTTATCTCACTTCCCTTTTTCTATTCCATCCTCTATTCTCCTGGTTCACCTCAAGTTAGGTTTCATTTCCTCTTCATTTGTTCTATCATTTACTGTTTGATACAGTGTCGAACACTGTATTTTTTCTCCCGTCTCCCTCTCTTTCTCAGACTCATAAACATACAAATAACAGCACTTGAACACACGTTTGCCCACTTGCAGACTATGTTATCTCCCTCTTACTCTCTTATCTCTGTAAAAGGGTCAAGGCTCAGGGTCAAATAGGCTCCCTCCCACAGGGCCCAGCAGGACATAGAGGAATAAAATTATTTGATAATTGAGAGGGCAGAAGATGTAATCTGTCTTTAGGGTCAGTTGATCTATTATCTCATCTTTGCTTGGATTTTGGGGCACGGTACACCATGGCTTCGGTTTTATAGAAGGCTCGTCGTGTCAGAGCTGTTTAATAACTTATTTATGAAGCGTCCCGCATGCTCTCAGCAAGGGGAACAAGTTCTCCTTTGTGAATGAGTGTAATTGAAATTTCTGATAACATCATTTAATTTGTCTCAGAGGGTACACTGTAGATTCAACTTAACATTATTTAGTGTATGACAAGGTACTCATGCACAGGTAAAGGCTAAAAATGGTTTTGTTTTTTGCAAAAATGAGCTAAAGTCTCTACATCAGCTTTTAAATGGATTATATTTCTCCATACAGCACTGTTTTTGCTGTTTATGTAAATATAAATAGAAGAAATGTAGAAATGTAGTCTTTATCTTTGAAGAAGTGTGTTATTTGAAATCAAAGGTTCGACATTTCCACTTGTTAAATGTTTATCAAATGATTTAATAGACAGTGCTGGTCAGGAAAGCTGATTGAAGGCTTTAAATCCTGTGACAATCTTAAGCCCCTAAAGATCAATCTATAACTCTAAAATGCTTGATAAATTCAGGCCGAAGGGCAAAGTAGTAAGTCAAGAGAAAAATCTCCATTTTAATTTATAAACATACAGTATGTAGCAATGACTGCACCTTTTTATAAATAGTTTATTATATGTATTTGTTGTTGGTAATTTGGTGTGATTTTTAGATAATACATGAAAAAACTTAAATGTGTCTACCTTTATCTTTAAAGTTACACCATTATGATGCAGTACTTTACTTTGTCTTATTTATCTTCTATTGGTGCTGGATTTTACACTGTATTTAAACTAAAGAACTAAAAAAATTGGGATATGAGGTTAACATTTTTTCTCTTTTTGAAGAGTTCAGTTGGTACAAAATGGCCACTCAGTATCACAGTGCACCAAAGGTGAAGCTATAAAGAGTATTAACTCTGACCAAAAAGAGAAAGGCACAATTTTCTCATAAATACAGTATCAAAATTATCTTAACAAAACAGCAATATCTAGGAATCAATTATGTTTTTTTTATTAATTTTAAATATTTAATTAGTATTTGAAAAATCAAATTTCTTAATTAAAGAGATTTATAATAACCTGAATTATGTCAAGCTACCATCAGCCTCCAGAGTTACCTGTAAAACATGAGTGTTCAGTGGGGTCAGCTCCACCAACTGACAACTTAAGCATATGCTTCAACCCCTGGAGGCCAGATCAGATGTGTAATTGAGGACCATAACAGCTGCTTCTCTCCACCATGTACAGCTGGTTATTCCCTTCATTGCTCACTCACTTTAATGCCAACTCTTCATCCTGTGACACTAATTTGACCTCTCTCTCTCTCCAGTGGTAACTGCTTAATCTTGTATTGTTACTTCAGCACTGCTTACTTATTCATCTTATGTGAGAGTATGACTTACAGTGACCCTTTATGCAGAAATTGTATGTGCTAATAATCTTAGACTCCTTCAACAGATCCCAAAGCATAATTTCTTTAAATTATAATTTATGCATCCACATTAGCAAGGATTTTAAAAATAATGAAGTACACTGTTGAACAGCAGTTCACATTGGAGAATATGTTAGCACAAATTACCCTTTTTAGACAGTGACAACACCTGAATGGGTTGAAACTTGAAAACCATAAAACTTAAATGTGTTGTGTAGAGATAAACATGTTATCATTGAACACTGGGGAAATGTATACTAAAGTATTTATCATTTTTTTAATGAAGTGAAGCCCGCAAGCTTGTTCAGGCAGGCCAACTGGAGTCACTGCTCCCCTCACACGGCATACTCCCTTCACATAGAACATATATCCAATGCACCATTATAGTCATGATGGTAAACTTGTGCTGTCCGTGCTCCGTTTACACTTTGCTGCATGCCCGCTGCCACAACGCCCACTCAAGCTATGCTGTTGCTTACTGCGACAGCTGCTGTCATTCATGTAGTGATTCAAAGGCCTCAAGGTCAGCGCCAAAGATAAAGTCTGTACATATTCTACAATTAGATAAGATACTCCAAGTGAGTTGCCTGAGTGAATTAAATGTATGTCGAGAAATTGCAGTACACTTTGCTGACAGCAGGGAACACTTGGGTTGTATTGTTCTTTGGGGTGTAAGTACTGTATATGTCTTTGTAAAAATTAATTGCTTCTCTGTTTGTTTTGTGCATTGTTATGTATATATTATTTTGTGCTCAATTGAGCCTTTGTTTATGACTCTATCATAAATGCACAATACATAAGTTTACAGTATATACTGTATACAGATTGGTTTGTGTAGATGCAGTATGTATGTATGTATGTGTGCGCTTGTGAGTATGATTGGCACTTGTGAAGATAAAGCTATATCTGGTGTCATGAACAATTGACCTGTGGTGTACTTCTCATATAGTGCAGTCAGGGAGAGAGGTAGAGTGACAGATGGACCATTGGACTGACTGCAGACGGATGAAAAGAGGTAGAGGAATCATTTTATATTGGGTCAAAGATTAGTCAGCCTGGAGAAGCAGAGCTGGCTCACTTCAACACACTGGCCAACACACAAAAACACACAGACACACAGACACTCATTCTTCCTCTCTATCAAAAACACACAAGAGGGCATACACAAACGTATATAAACTGTCTTGCTCTCTGCCTGTTGATTCATCCAACTCGCTCACATTCTCACTCAAGCAAACACGCACACAGCCAACCTTCTGGGCCTTCTCGTCTGACCTTGCCATAGGCAATTTCAGTCGGTATGCTTTCTGACATTTAGGGCACAGGTTAATCTTTTAATTCACCTGTATTCTGCTCTTCTCTGCCCTGTTTTTCTCTGCACTGACATGACCTCCCATCAGTTGGACTACAGAGCTAATGCTGTTTTTTGTTGTTGTTCTTTTGCCGCAGTTGTTGTAAAAATGTTTTACAGAAACCAATAAAAGCCTGTAATTTAAAGATGATTGTCTATTCTTTTGGCTCATATTCTGCTTTTAAAGTTGGTATTGCATCAAGATGAGTAAACAGCATTTCTTGTAATTACTGGCCCCTGCTTGGATGCATGAAATATCTTAAGTGTACAGAGTCTCATTAAATATTTACTATTGTAACCCCAGTGACTTTTTTGTGAAGTAGGAGTACATAATATTTAACAAATAATGCTCTCAGGGAGGGGTTGCATGCAGTGTTAGATAGCAGTGAATTGCACTGTGTATTCATGGTTAATTATTGTCAGTGTTCATTCTGGGTTCATTCATTTATTAATGTGTCCCAGTCATTGATGTTTAAAAGCAAATGTGCATTTTAGTGGGAAGCTGGTAGTAATCCTTTTAGTGTTTATTTTTACTTTGACAATTAACCATTAAAAGGCTTTTTGTCCTGGCAATACAGCATGCATTTATTCAATATACAGTCAAATCCCATTATTGCAACTATTTTTAAACAGATTGCAAACAATGCACTGTGTAAATGGTAAGACATATGCAGAATGCATGTTTGTGAAGTGAATCTGAATTGTTGTATTGTTTATGACTAAAACCTACTGTAACTTGAGGGATAGATGGATATTTAATATGGGTTATGGATATGCATACTACATGTGTGAAATGAAAAATCACCCTTTACTATTGGAAAAAGCAGTTGGTAAATAATTTAAAGAACTTACACAAACATACACACGTACACACAAGCACACACAAATACACACAGTTGTTTAACTTAGTCCTATCAAGACAGCTTATTCTATTTGTTCCAGTCATTGATCTGTTCATATCTAAATGTCAGGTTGCATATTGTCATATTTGGCGGGGCTAGCTGTGGTGTATGTGTCCAATTGTATATACATGCCTGTGTGTGTGTGTGTGTGTTATGCGTTCTCCCTGTGGATTTGGCAGCGCTCGGATCTGTGGTCTAATCAATAAACTCAAAGGCCGACATGCACACAAATACCCTCGAAGTCTTGTGTGCTTTTGTGTGCACACATAGACACATGCAGAAACCAACGCACACAGTTCGAAGATGATAGATGTCTTGCATGTTGGCCCTGTTACCCTTTGCCATCGCAACACATACTATCAAAGACCTTTGCTGTCCTAGCATTATATTATATGTCAGATAGATAGAGAAATAGAGGAGACAGGGAGAGCAATAGATAGAGAGAGCGAGAGAAATGTATAGCTCCTGAGGAATGTCTGCTGAAAGGACAAAAAAAAAGTGAATGACTCAGAAAGTGAGTGATTGATCAATAATTCCGATGGTGTGTGTGTGGTGGGTTGGTGAGCAGGGTGAGACCTTGTCAAGATGAGGTTTGGTGGCTTTTGTTGAGTGTGACAGCTCTCTATGTGTTGGTGTGTGTGTGTGTATATGAGAGAGAAAGAAAGAGAGGTGGTGTAAGAGACCTTGTCAAATGGGGTTTTGCTAAGAGACAATGCTCTTGAGAAATCACTGAGAAAAGCTCTCACATAAATTAACACTTTCTCACACACATACACACAAACACAATCTGCATTCTTCAGTGTCTGTGTCTCTTCCTCCCCGACTCTTTCTCTCGAGTGTACATACACAACCTTTTATAGACTTTGTTGATCATTGGTGTGTGACCACAGCTGTACTAATTAAACAGCAATAGTAGTGATTTAGAATCGTTAGCTATTGGGAAGAATCACACAGGCCCTTGACACCCCTCTGACTTGTGTCATAATAGGGTCCAGTGCATCCAAGACCAAGACTTTATTACATAGCCCTTCTTTTTCCTGAAGGTATATCTCTTTTTGTACTGTGACATTATGTATAAAAGTCACTGTTTTTTCACTTCTCAACATTAACTTTACTAAGAGCTTAAATGTACCCTGGGGTGCTGCTAACAAACAGTTTTGTTTATGTGCAATTTTTCTTATCAAATCACATACTGTAACTAACTGCTCACTGCATAGCATGCCTCATGAAACATCTATAAACCTCTATTTAAATTTAGCAGTTGACATTTCATTTTACATCAAGTTGAGGTCTTTTTCTGTAGCCCTACTTAAAATGCATTATTTGAGACATTTCTTATTTGAAAATTCAGGCTACATTTTTGCAAACTATAAGGAGATATTCAAATATGTGCTTGTGGCCACTTGTAAGAGTAAGAAAGTTTTATTGGTTCAGTTAAAAACAATCCCACCTTTACTGTCTTCCTCTCCAACTTCAGGTTTGTCCACTGAGGATGAGTCTCACAAATATTTACACTTTTTCACAGTTGGTCTTCAGTCAGTCTTTTACTTCCTGCCACCATGCCTTTCTGCTGCCCTCAGCTGCACTGCAGAATGAGGTCAACCCAACACCTCCATACCAACAATGGAAAATAGTAGCAGAATGCACTGTCAGGTGCAAAGCAGCTTGAGGCAAGAAAAGGTGATCTACAGTGCACCAGTGTTTTATCACTGAACTTTTTTTTTAACTGTGTGGCAATTGCTGGGATTTTCATTTCATAGTGTGAGCTGCTACAAAACATGAGTCTCACAGATAAAATGTGAGACTCATGATAGAATGTATTGTAACGTATGACCCTCAGCAGTTGGTAGAAATGTCTTCAAAAACTACACAGGCTATCTAAATATTTTTTATGGACTAAAACCATGATGAGTATATTCTGTTAATGTTTTAAATTGATTTATTAATCATATGCCATTTTGTCCCACTCATTGTCTGAACACTTTCATCAAAATGTATGCCATTATTCAACACTACCATGAGTGCACACCTTTTATCCTGAGTGGCCCCTGTGGTATATCATAATAGATTTACACTTACTTAAGTTTCCATGAACTACTATATTTTTCTTCAATTTTAGTGCTTTTCAAGACAAGAGGTCCAGTACCACTTCTATGACGAAAAGTATTCTGAGGACATAATTTTAGAACTACTACGTAAACTATTAAGACACATAGATATCTTGAAAATAAACAAAACATTTACTGTTTATTTCTGACTGTGTGTGTTTGCTGTATGTTGAGTAGGATGTCCTCTCCATGGTTTGTGTAAAACTCACTCATGTTCCATCTGGCCACATGTGTGCACATAAGCCATATACTGAATTAACAAATCATACAACACAACATTATTTTCCCAAGATACATCAGCTTCAGTCATAGCTGTCATATCCCAGATATGTATGTACATGCATGTTGGGACGGGGGGGGTTATATCCCCACATGGTATTTTCATGATGATGTGTGTGTGATGGGGGTGCATGTTTGTGTTTGTATATTCATATAACATGACACAGAAAAACAAACAAAAGGCTTCAGATTAGCAGGCTTAGCAGCTAGTGTGCTAACAGAATGCATGCCGACAGAGTGCCTGATTATGCATGTGCGTGTGTAAGTTTGTTTTTGCCTCTTTGCACGCCTTCAATCTGAGCTCAGTGCTCCACTGCCAAATATGTAAATCCACAGAGCAAAGTAGTGTCATAATGCACCGCCCCCTGCTTGACATCGTCTATTTGTAACACACAAGTGTGCAGACGCACACTTGACATCAAAACACACACAATCAAACATTCATAAAGCACACTGTGGGAGTAGTGTAAGTGAGGCGTGTGACATTAAGCCTAAATGGCAGCAATGACATACCGCAGTTGTGATGTATCAGGGAGAAAATGCCTTGGTTAGCATGCACTAAATGCTCAATTCATAAACAGGGAGCGTGAGAGAGGGGGGAATGACTGGGAGAGATGAGTGGATTAAAAAGAAAGTTAGAAGATGACAGAATGAACTCCTCTTCTTATACTGTGTAAAGGAGTAGTGATGTTTTGTTGTGATTTCTAACTGAAATTAGACGTGCAAGTTAGACATGGGCAAAGGAGTGCATGATTAGATGATTAGAGGATGATTAGAGAACGAGGGAATGAAATAGCAAGGTGCAAAGTGCTTACATTGCTCACTAATGGATAAAAGGAAGTGCTTAAGTGGGAAAATATTAAACAGTGTTGTATGAAGTTGTAAAGAGCTTTGAAAGGTGCAGACAAGGATTGACAGTAGCACAAGCCTCCAAGCTGACATTAAACAGAAAATGGAGAATAGGTGAACAGACTACTCTGCTGAGAAATGGACTGGAAAGCTTTCAAATGAATTCCAATTCAGATTCTGCCTTTTGAGTCTTGGGTGTGATTTCTGTCATAGTATTTGACTAAAGAAGAAGAGTGCTGGGCTATGTCTACATTTTTATTATGATTGAGTCTGTGTTCACTGTATTGCCTCTTGTAACAAATATACTGTTACAACATTGGCTACTGATTGTAATTTATGGGAAATTACAGCACACAAAACACAAGTTACCTCTTGTCTTTCCATTACTTTTATATTCATTCCAACTTCCCTCCCCTCTCTGTGATGTGCTAGTCTCTCTATACATTTGTCTTCCATCTTAAAGCATTCAGGTGGAATGAAGGGCTTGGGATGATAACAGTAATCAGACTCCGATACCTCAAGAACCAGACATGGACACATGATCCACCGACGCACATATAAAGACACAGAAACACACATTAATCATAGTTATCCAAAAGCAGGCTTGGATAGACCAGGCTGATGGCACGGTTATTTTTTTGAGTGTGTCAATGGATGTATAACTATATAGTCCAGTAAAATAAAAGTACTTTTCTCTGGGCAAATAATGCACTAGTGGCTTTACTGTGAGGAAATACAGGGGTAGAAAGGGGTCTGTACAAGTGTGCATGCTTGTATTTGTAGATGTTTCTCTTTGTGTAACTTTTTTTTTATGTGTGTGTCTGTACTTTCACAGCTTGTGCTTGCATGTTTAAGTGTGAAGCCTGGATATGCCTAGTTTGGAGGGTGGGCTGTAGGCTATTTGCTTGATTTAATCACAAATAGTGCATGAAATTAAATTACACAACTAATTTTCAATTTAGAGCACTTTATTCAATAGCAACGCCCACTTTCCCTCTTTAAGCTTCCCCCACAATGTACTTAGGCAATATCTGCTTTTGAATTAGTATTTTCTACCCTCTCACACACATAAACACCAACAGTGATATATAAATGAATATACTATGTACACAAAAATGCTTACAGGAAAGAAAAGAAAACTCATATGAAGTCATTTTATTTTTGGATTCATCCTTGTCTCAGCTATTACATTTTATCAGAAAGCAAGATTTGCAGAGTTTGTGTCTAAGCGAGAGCAATATTCCCTGTCTGCAGAGTAGTTTGTATGTGTTTGTATTCATGAATGTGCCAGAGCACCCATGTGGAAAAAATTGTTTAATCTAACCTGCTTTTCAAGTTGGATCTTGGCATGAGCAGCAAACCCTGAGTCTGTGTCAGCCAGTAGTAGTCATTTACCAGAATCAATGATTTTTTTCTTTGTTGGACTCCTTCAGGAGTGACAGGTGGAGGGAGGTCTTTATAGGATCAAAATGGCGTTTGGCTGTAGCATGGTCACTCGATAAAACACATATGGGACTGGGGTGCACAGTGTTATGATGTTGCAAATCAGTCTTAGTACTCTCTGTCTGTTTGAGAAAAGGCTTACTTTTATTGACACTGAGTGATTGGATTTGCTCTAGGCTGCAGAGCTGGTGTTTGTGTGATCTTTTGACTTCAGAGAGTCAGAACCAAGCAGAAATGAAGCTTTTGTGAAGCTGGTCAGAGAGGTCAGAAGGATCTCTGTGGTTGCATTAAAGGAATGATGCCTGGGTGACTCCTACCTGCTATGTTGGCACTGAGTTGTTAACAAGACTTAGGTAGTTTGTTTGTGCATGTGGAGACCTACACATGTACACAAACAGAGCAGTTTTGAATGTTGGCAGCTGTAGTTGTGTGCAGCTTTGGGTTTTTTTGTCTGTATGTGTGTGTCTGTGTTTTTGTGTGCGTGTTTAGGTATGTGTGAGAGAAAGTGTGTATTGAACCATTCCAACCCCTGAGGAGTTGTGTCTAGTGTTAGGAGTCTGCCCTTTCGCTAATTAGCTTGAAACATCTGTCCAGACGGCTGCCACAGGGAGGTCATAATGGAAGAACAGGAAATACTCACACCCACCAGCACACATACAAACAAACAACTACAACTATATATACATTTTTACATTATTTTACATACAGTACACAAGCAATTCACAAACCAAGTCACCCATTCATTTTTGCATATCTATATTTAAAACGTTTTACCCAGAATCCCAGAAGAATATTGTCTAAAATCTTAATGAGTACCAAGGGAGGGAACACAGAGGAGGACACTTAGACAAAACAACAAATAGGCAGAAAAATGGAGAAGAAAAGAAAAGCTTGCCAAACTTTGGTGCTCTCTTCTCTCTTCGGTCTTTCTTCTTCTCCCTTCGCCATTCCTTTTCTGCAATGCTCCAATAGATAGAGACAGAAACAGCAAGAGAAGACAGAAAACATGAATAGCCTCCAGTATTCTAGTGTAGAGCTGCCACGGTATTGATTTTTTCCTTACCGCACAAATTAGCGAAGCCATTCAAACCACCACAGTGACCTGCTATAAAAAAAACAAAACAATTTAAACCTCAGATATTATAAAATAACTGGTACCTAAATAAACTTTTGAATGCATTTATTACTGTGGCCTCTATAGTCTATAAGTCTATCTTTATTGCAGTGTTGTCGTTAAGAGGCCAACTTTGCAGCAGGAATATTGGTTGGTATTTGACAGGCATGCATTCCTTGTTGAAACAAAGACAATACAGGCTACTGAACACTGTTTATTGACAGTAGCATGCTTGTACGAACAAAGAACAAATTGTTCATGAAACTAAATGTGCAAATTACAACAGGAACAGTCAATAGGCCGTTACACATTTATTAAGGCTTTGCACTGCAAAGTTAAGAAATAAATTAAAGTCCTGAAGCACACATTTGTTTCAGCGAGTTCTTGAATAAAGGCCACTTGTTTAAAAAAAAAAAAAAAAAAACAATAATGAAATAATACAAGGTCTGATAAATTAAATTGAAAGCCAATTCCACTTTCATTTTCTTACTTGTAGCTGCTATATACATGGAATAAACATTTCAATGCCTTGAACACAGCTTTTAAATGAACATAAGGCCAGTTTTTTGCATTACAAAGTCAAGAAATACATTTAAAAAAGTGCACATTCATTTCAGTAATTGTTTAAATTACCGGGGGGGGAAAAAATGAAATAATAAAAGGCCTAATAAATTAAAGGCAATGTTTACACTTTGGTTTAGCCAACTCCCCCTGCCCTGCACTTTTGCAAGTAGCGGGTATCTGGACTGGTTGTTGCACGTCCATGCAGGAGGATCTGAATGTGTATTGTATTTATTTCAGATCACATATATTTACAAGAAAAAATTGGATCATAAACAAAGAAACCCAGCGGTGAAGCGATGATGAGGTGATTGCGTTACCATGGTAATGCAGTAATCACAACAGCTCTATTCTAATTAATCTTATTTTTTTATTTTTGAGTTGTGTTCCTATACAAAGTAAAGTCAGAGTGAGTAGTAGAAGTAGAGAGGAACATATTGTATAAGCTGACAGAAAAGAAAAATTGAGGCAAAGATCTTGTTTTGAATCTCTCCATCACTCTCTTTCCTGGCTTACTCCTTCTCTGTGTCGCAACCATGTTTCCTGTAGACAGAATGTTTTACGGCAGCCATCCGTGTTATTATGATGAAGTTTTATGGAGACTCTGTGGGAGATTAAACCACTATTAGCCACGCTCTGTCACCCTCTCCAGCTGTTGCCTTTTGTTTATGGCTAAAAAGTGTTTTATGACACACGGTTCTATAGTCACCTAGACAATTATGGCTAATGATATACGAGTGGCACTGTATTTTTACACCATAAGTGAATTTGGGGGAGGGGGTGGGGGTGGCAAAACAGGGAAGGAAAAGAGCAACTGTGAAGTGAGCAATTAAAGGAGAGCAGAGATGATGGGATTAGAGGTGAGGCAGGAGCACCGATAAGAGAACAAAATTAAAGGGTTGGGTGGCATTAGGAGGGAGAATAGGAGGTGAGAGGCAAAGACAAGTGTGTCAGAGAGAAGAAAGTCAAAAGCAAGGTATCAACACTGAACCCTCGCACTTGTAAATGGTACAGACAGAGATATGCGTTGATTTTACACACATGCCCATTTGAGTAAAGAAAGCAAAAGTCGATACCCTGAAGCTGTGTCACTTTCCAGCTGTGAGAAAGGAATGAGAATGTCTGTAGATCAAGATAGAGCTGTTCTCATAATATGTTCTTAACTGTTTTCATGTTGGGAGTAACATCAGTAGAGAGATGTCCCTGTCATGCTTGTTAGAGAAAATGATTGAGAAGGTGATAGACACTGACGAGTTCACTGACAACACAAGAAAAAAGGGCCACATGAGCAAGAAAGTAACTGATAGAGAGTAAGGTAAAAGAAGGCTTTTGCTGCAATATAAAGGGAAATGGATGGCATTGTAACAGAAATACATGTGTCTGACGTTCCACAGACATGTGCTTTGTATGTGCATTTGCTCTATCTATTGTCCAGGCAGCGTCATTCCGAAGTGTCTTTGCTGCAGTGTTTAACATTTGTGTATTTACTGGTTAAAAGTTGATACATATGAATATTTAAGTCTCATCATTAACAATTCATGGAATTGTTATTAATTGAAACATAATATTTTGAGGCAGAGTGTCTGTATGTCTACTTGTGTGAATAAGATACAGAGAAATACAGAGAGGAGAGGAAGACAGTCTGTAAATGAGTGAGTAAATGAGTGTAACAAGCTCTAGGTGACATCATTTGTAATAACTTTCTTTTAAAATACCAAATGTTGAGATAAAAAAGGTGTGTTGTGTGTTTACATGTTTGTGTGTGATTGCATGATTGCAAGCCTGGCCATGTTGGCATCTGTTTGAAGAAATTTTTGACTGATACCTTGAGAACCTTTTGATGCATATTTTCTTATATCACTCATGCCAAGCTTCACACTGGGTTTCAGACTTGTACATTTTCATGATGTTCTTTTACATAATATTCACACTTCACCTATCATGAATCACATTATCCAAGCCAGGAGTATCTTTAAAAAAACATCTCTTCTGTTTTTTTTCCATAATATGATAAGACTACTTGGATAGTCACATACTCTTTACCTTTTTTGGCCATTTTAATATCTTTCTGTTTCAGTTTTTTTCTTTGCTAAATGTGATGGTATGTTTTTTTTGTGCTGCAGGTGGTGGAGACCAACTTGGTGGCCTTTGATTGTCACTGGATCCTGATTAATGAGGTGGGTGCCATGGAAATTATTTATTGATCCTGTATTGGGTGCCCTTTCATCTTATTGTGTCTTGTATCCTGGGAATATTTATTGTTTTTAGTATCTTGAATCTCTTCATTGTCTTGGATGCTTTGAAGGAGAGCAGAGCTTAAAAATTCACTTCACCCAATAACACACAAAATTTGATGACTAACGACAATATAGTTTATTTTAATGAACATCTGCTGCTGTATAGGTGTATAGGCAAAGACAACACAGTAAAGATTTTATACTTTATATGCTCTCCGTTTATGTAAGATATAGCTACAGTCAATTTACAAAAAGGAAAAAAGTGACCTTGGTAGGTCCTTTATATGAAAATGTATTCTCTCAGTTCAAAATTAGTATCACTACTTAAATATTAAGAGCTTTTTGGATTAACAAGAACAGACAAGGCACTGAAAGTCCACAAAGTCACGCTCCTACTCCTCCCAGTGTACAGTTTTTATTTTTATAGGAGATACTCATCCATTTTTACTGATCAGAGTGACTACTGGTCATAAAAAAACATAATTAAACTTTAATACTAGCTGTTATTTCTTTCTTCAGGATCTTCAATTTTGCTCCGCGAGAAGTGCCTTTTACAAATGCAACATCATCAGCTACATTTGTGTGTGTGTATGTGTGTGTGTGTGGTGTGGTGTGTGGTGTGTGCTGGTTGCCTTGGGCATTATAGTGAACTGGGCGCAGCAGGGGTCCTTGCTGCCACACACTCTCACACACTACAGCGTGTGTACAACCACACACACAAAAGATGTATTGAAGGAAGAGCAAAAAATAACATTTACTGTAGGAACAATGAAAAACCTAATTTGGTACCAAATAAAAGAAGACACTCAGATGCTTTAGTTTACTAAAGTGACTCTCTTTCTCATTCCATATTCAAACCATAGCCTGTAACTATAATAAAGCTGCTAAATTCTACGAGGCTCAGCAGACCTATTACTTGCTCAGTAATGCAGATAGGGTATTTTTGTTTGAAACAAACTTTAGTATCCATTCCATCTATTGGTGGAGGGACGGCCAATAATTATTTTCTGATATTCACTTAAAGAATGTCAGTAAGTTTCTTTTTTTCGTATTTGATATGGATGAGAGGCTGCAGTAACACGGTCACAATCCCTGTAAGTACCTAAGACAACCTCTTAGTATTGTTTTTGCATTTATTCAAATGCTAATACTTTGGGAGGGAGGGAAAAGAATGAGCATCGCCTTGGCACTTTAATGAGGATAGCAGACTTAGCAGAGGTAGAAATATGGATATATCTGTTGAAAACAACCACTCTCTATTAGTTACTGACTTCTACAGGGACTGTTATGCCACTTAAATATGTCTCCTCTGCTAATTGAAATATATGGCAGACTATTATGTGCATTTCATAATGTAACACTAGAGACTTTATCATTCCATAAAAAAAAAGTATTCTGTGGTCCTACACTTTCCTGAGAGACTGCCGCCTACTTAGTCTATCATTACTTGACTGCCTAGTAGGCCAAATTCATATATATCTGTCTAAAAGTCTGCCTTCATATTGCGTTGCATCCTGTCAGGCATCTGGTATTGTCTAACACTCTTCAGGCTTCCTGGCAGCGGCCCGCTCTTTGCTTAGCTTCCTGGGAGGCTTAACATGTCATTCTGCAGCCCACGTGTATGTCTAGCAGCATGTATCACTTTGTACCTGCTGCCTATGAGGAGTCAATGATGAAATGTCCTCTGGCAGACTCAAACTCCCCCATTTTTAATATATAAGCAATGGCAGAATATCACTGACATATGTTTTTTTTTTTCAGTAAAGTTACATATACCGTGCAAAGATATTTCAAAATACTGCTTATATAAAAAGGCTTTTCACATTTTTATATCACATAAGGCTTTCTAACACATCACACGCACAAATAAGAAACCTTTTAACAATCAGTTTCATTCTATTTAGTTTCTTTGGCAAAGTATCAAAATTACAGCCTTTTCATTGTCTACAAGCTCCCATGTGAACCAGTCGGCTTGGTGTTGGCTCTTTGCAAAATGAGAGTTGTTGGCAACTCATCACTCCTTCTCAGGGAACAAAAGCCCCACAGGTAATAGTAGAAGCTGGTAGTGTTAATGTTACAATAGAAATTTTCTTGATGTAATTAATTCAAATCAATTAGTATATTTCTTAACAGTCTCAAATGTCCCAGCAGTCTTACACTTATCTTAGCTGGTCATGTCTCACGCCACAGTTTAAATCAACATTTAAAATACACCAGTACTCAGTCAAGCAGAGTATGATGGGAGGAGACCAAACTGGGTCATAGGTAAACTGAGAAGACTATATTCTTTTATCTCTCTTTTCTTACTAATGTTTGTACATATGGCACTTTCTGAATATCCACCTATATTTCATTACTCAAGAAGTATTCACTTCAGATGTAATCTAAGTTGCTGAGCAGAGCTATGCTGTATGTGTGATAGCTTGCTGAGCTCCACATGCAAACAAATACTCTGAATCTGACAAACTACTACTCAACTAGTAATTAATATAGACACAGTAAAGGCATTGTCTAACACTCTTCAGTTCAATCAACATTATATAAAACTAGCTGTGGTTTGAGACACATTGAAAAATGAGATAGTTACAGCAAGTGTAAGAATAAAGTTAGATTAAAAAATGTACTATAAATTTAAGCCAGTGAAGATTCCTGAGAAAGCTACTCTTGTTGAGGCTCCACTTGTTATGACCACAGGGGAGGGAGCCAAACACAGGACACTGAGAGGGATGTGTGGTAAGAAAAGAGTTTTCATTGTTGGTGAGGATCTAGATGAGAGGCTGGGTTTTGGCTAATGGCAGGGAATGGGGATCCGACGACAGTAGTGTTCAATGAGAATAATGGAGGAGTGTGGCTGGCGTGAGTAGATGTGTATGAGGGGAATCGTTGCAGGCAGGGACATCTTGCAAGCTTGGAAGTTGTTGACAGGCAAATTGACAAGCAGGAGGACAGGCAGGTGAGTAACAATCTTGGAACACAAAAGAAGCAAGTTGACATGCAGGACACGAGGAAACTGAATCACTAGGAATATAAAAATGAGTTGGCCTTGAATCGCAACTACCACTGTAGTCGAACCAACGATCTGATGAAGAGTTGGTGAAGAGCTGGAGTAGATATACTGCAAGCTGATGAACTGATGAGAGGCAAGTGAGCAGACTGTGAGAAGTGATGAGCCGATTGCAGACAGGTGTGCAGGATGAGCAGAGCCATGCCTGCACCAACACACACACACACTCACACACACACACACACACACACGCAAACAAGACATAAGCACAGAGAGCCACAGATAGGGGGGAACTTGGAACACAGGGAAGGGGAAACATGAATCCTTGTGAATCTTCTAGTACCATAACACCACTCCCTCTCTCTTTTCCTCTCTCCTGCTTGCATCTTTTTCATTCTTAACTACTAAAAATTAACAATGTCTCCAAATGTAAAGATAATATGTCATAATTTTGCTTATTAAGATAAAGATTTGAATTTGGAATTTTAGACTGTTCTGATGCAGCCATGACATCCCCACCATGGGCTAAGTGAAGCTGTAGTCCTCTAGCAGAGGGCTTAAAATAGATGAGCGGCTACAATATTTTGTCATAGTAATGTCTTCTAGTACTGGTTCTTTGGAGAATTAATATTCCTATGTGTGAAAGTGCTCTCCCTCCCTGTGGTTTATTATGGATGAGGGGGTACTGTATGGTTGTCATAACTCTGCTTTATCTACAGCCAGCAGTCAGACAGCCCCACTGAGGGGGAGTTCACAGTTCATAATTGATCATCCTTCCTTTCCCCATCTCCTTCGTTCTGCTCAGGATGAGTGGATGAGGATGAGGAGGAGGAGAAATAATAAGGGGAGACTCATGGCTTCTCATTCTGTCTTTCTCTTAAGTTTGGAGGATAACTCCATGAAACCCTTCATGCTCTTTTGCATGCTATCATTCTTGATCTTCCTTGCAGTTCACACTCTTTCTCCATTGTTCTATTTCTCTCCATTCATTTCTGCGTCTTTCTCTCGCAACAGAACAAGTGCATGGTAATGAGATGAGACGAGATTAGGCTTTATCGTCATTTTGGCTCTTAAATACTGTATATCACTGCGTGATATCCTGTGAAAACCATGTAACTCAAATTTTGAGGATTTTCATGCTTTGAATGTAACTGAAGGATATGGTCTTCTATAAGAACATTCTGCAAACCGTTGGTTCATGAGACCCTTTCAAAACCTATTTTAAAAAACTCGAAAATGTATGGTGGTCATCGACAAAGTAGTGCTGTTTTTGTAGTCCTTGGAAACATTTTTTTTTACACTGCAATATTGGCTAAGTTGTCATAAAGAACATTATTTACAGCAACAGAAGTACTTGCAGAGGGAGAGTGAGTCAACAGTTGTACACACTCTGTGCACAGCTGGAAGTTGCCCAGTATGACTGCAGTCTACTGTTGTTGCTAAGCGGCTCCCCTGGAGCTGTTGGATATTTTGTGTCTTGTTAAAGGCAAGTTTGACACTTCTCCTATCCAGATTTCCCTGCATGGTCTTAGGATATGAATACTTTTCTATGACTGAAACTTTTTGATCACATTTTTGTCTTCCCCTTCCTCTTGTACAGTTTCTTTTAACAGCTTAATTTTGCCTTTTTGCATAACTCTCTAATCCATTGCTATCATAATGTACTGTCTCACTGCATGCACGCTTGTCAAAGATTCTCCTCCAGAGATTCTCATTAACTTGTATTTAACATTTCATGTGTTCATTTTACCACACTCTTCCTCCATTATTTTTCTTCACCTACCATTGCTCTATGTCTCTCTCCATCTGGTATAATGTAGAATGTGAGGCACCTTTAGCCACATTTACACCTCATACCATCACCGTGTTCTTTCCCTTTGTCTCTCATGCAGCAGTTCACACTGTGCAACTCCCATCAACCTGACCTCTCTCTTCCTCATGCCCTTTTTGTTATGTACAAAAAGCAGTCAAATTAGAGACAGAAAATCAGAGGAGTCAAAGTGAGAGGAAGAGAGGGCAACTGAAATGAGGGGATTCCCCTTTCCAGATTTATTTTGTTTTGTTGTTCAAAACTTTGAACCGTTGAATGAATAAAAACAATGATTTTGAGTTCTCATAGGGAAGCGGAGCTGAGAGGTTGAGCAGAGGAGTATAGTAGGAGGAACAGAAAGGGTCAAAGACTAAATAAAAACAGTGTTATCCCCTCAAGAGAAGGAGGGATTTTGTGTCTCTAGTGGAGATGGGGGAGGGGCTGTGGGGAGAAAGAACAGAGGACAAAGTAAGGGGTTAGGAAAAAGGTGCCAAAATGAATCAGGGGTGAGGGATGTGTTCTTGCTTTGACTCTCATTTTCAAATATAACACTAAAGATGAGGATTTGGTGCTCTTGGGGAATGAAGGGTAGGAAAGAGAGGTGATGGGTTGAGGTTGATGGGGACCAAAACTTCAAGCTTATGGAGTAAACAACTCGTGATTCACTCCAGATATGAGCTGCAGGGTGTTTTGGGGGTTACAACTTAACCACAGCTTCTGGTTCCAGATATTTGGACTTGCACACTCAATTATCCTCATGACTGAAAGATTTTGTAATTCATTGTTTACCTTGAAAGGTGTTTTGGATATATGACAATAGGTTGATGACAATGACAATGTGCTACATTTGTTAACATTTCAATTAGGACTGACTGACTGACTGGGCAGGTCATAGAAAATTACGCAGACTTGACACTTAGTAGAGTGTGATGATAGATTTCCTCAAGCAAACAAGTCATTATTTCATGATTGAAATTGAATACAATTAGTTGGTTTTAATTTCATATGAGAGTACACAGAATGTTTAATTTGGTCATATTTTAATGCTTTGATTGAAGAAGCCCATGATAGGTTGACTTTAAGTGGCCTAAAGCAAGTTACAGGAAAAAGTGAAACTTATGACCAGAGAAAATTGAAAATATGAGGTGAATGTCACCTCTGCACCAGTAACGTCTTCCTCCCAGGGACCTCCCTGTGTGTGTATGTGTGTATGTACGTGTCACATTCATTTAGTCTCAGCTGTTAAAAGACTAACAGCTTTTAGAGCATGCCGCCACTGAAAGTCATACTGGGTAAAGTCTGCTCAGTTTGTCCTCAGAGAGACAGAGATGAAGAGGTAAACAGAAAGTGACAAAGGAAGAAAGATGGACAAATGCCTGTTGAGAGGGGAAAAAAATCTTAAAATGATCTTTTCCCTTTAAGTTTTAGTGTGTCTGTTTGTGTGTGTCTGTTTGCGTGCATTGGTGCATCTATATTTGTGTGAGTTTGATCCTTTGAGTGGAGCACTCCGGATAATTCTTGCCTGCCGATGTTTCTTTGCATGCCCTTGACTGCCCGCTGTGAATCTTAATTCTCTTTTGGCGCACAGATCTGCTTTTTTAGCAATTTTCAGCATTTTCTCCCTGTCCGGCATCTTTTTGTTGGCTTTGTAATTCAGTCCCCTTCAGGGTTTTTGTGTAGGCAACTGTTTGTGATTTTTGCCACGTTTTACCCCCGAAAGCCAGCAAATAGATTTCTTACTTATTCTGTTTAGAAAGTGGATACTTCAGAGCACAGGGCATTCATACAATGTTAAACCTTTTAAATTATTTCAACCTTTCTCTGAGGCATAAATATCCATTTATTCTGTTTTTATCTTTTCTTAATAATTTATATCAATTGTAGATCATGAACTCACAGTTGACATTCTGTATTTCAAGAAGATCCAAATTAACAGTAGAGGAAAGCAAAATCTTTGAAATGAACTGTGATTGTCCATCCCTGTTTTGAATCCCAACACTGACATCCTAAAAATGCTCATTTAAAAATAAAATGCAATTTTGCCATATAGCACAGGGCCATATAACAGCCAAATTAATGCAAATAAATACAACTATACCAATGAAGCCTGTATAATAATACCTCTAATCACCATTGATCACATCCTGTGAGGACTCACAGGTCTTAATGAACCTTAATTACATTCAATTAAATTCCACTGAGATTAGTCAATGCACCAGTGCTACCTATAATATTATTCCTCACTAATATGAAGTGTGTGTGATGGCTTGTTTATTCTTGTGCATAGTCTTCAGGCAGAACCCCATCCATCCTGTCAAGCAGGCTGCCATGTTCAAATGAAACAGAATCAAAGGGATTTTGCATGATTGGAAGGCTTAAAAACAATCTCATAAAAACATATGCATACAAACACACACAGATTTACATGTAAATTGGCATGTGCACACATGGCACAGTCAAACACACACAAACACAGGCAATCACTGCACACATATACAAAGAAAGCAAAGGCTGTCTCAGTTGGTGGCAGTGTTACTTCCACCAGGGACGATAAACGTCAGTTCTCATCTCATCACCACGTGACCCTCTGCACTTGCAGAGGATGGATGAAGATCCATGGACGGAGAGAGGGAGAGAGAGATTGTGTCCTAGGGCTAAAATTAGCAATGATTTCTCCCCCAAGGTTTTGCAAGGACATGTAGAGTACGTGCAAACACACATGTATGCACACAACAATCACACACATAGACATTTTTACTCTGATCTCTCCCTCTTTCCATCTGCTGACATGTAACTTTCATAACTATTTTCGCAGATGATGACAATGTTTTTCACTGCTGGTGTGGTGAAAATGGAAAAAATAAAGCATATAAAACAACTAAACCACTTAAAAAATCTCACTTGAATATGAATGGCTTTTATGGAGTGGTACCCATGGAGTTTTTTTTGTTGTTGTTATGATTATAGTTCTTTAGAATTGAGTGTTGACTGTAGGTCGTCATCAACAAAATGTGACATAATGGAGTTGGTGATATGGCTTTTCTCCTATAAGCCTTGTTGCTTATTTCCCACTCTCTCTTTTATGAATCCCCACCCACCCTACCACCCTCCAATCTTCTCTTTCCACCCTCTCAGGAGATCTCAGACTATGACCTGCAGGAGTTGGTCATGAAGTCAATTGGTCGGCTGACACTGGTGCGCCAGACGTTCCCCATGCCCCAGAATACATCTCAGCGCTGTGTCAAACACAACCACAGGATTAACACTTCCCTCTGTGATCCTAAGAACCCCAAGGCTCAGCAGCTAGAGGTGAGTTGGTTTGGTGATTTATCCATAATGCTGGTCAGTTATTTTCAAGAAATCCAGTCAAAATATCAGTTTTATGTTCAAAACCAGTGTCACACTGAAAATAATTATATTGATAGTGGCCACATACAGTTGACCATTTGTGTATTATGTGTGCATTTAGTGGCCAACAGGATAGTACTCTGCCATGAAATTATTTTGACCTTAAATGTATAGCAGGAAGAAGGTTGGAGAATGCTGAAGGATTTAAGTAAGATGTAAGGTAGGTAGATAAAATAAAATGACAAAATCCAATGACGCAATGAACCTTAATTACACCCATCAATGAATTCAGTGTCAGAAGTGAAAGGATTGCACGATGTTCCAAATGTCATTTACTTGCGCTCTCCGACCTACATATTGTACCATTCATCTTGATTGTCTCAAAAGATATGTATAATAATAATAATTCTTGCTGCAGTGCACTTACAGTTAGCTCAAAAGCTGCACTCACTTTGCACCAAAATGCTTCAATCAATAACATCAGCGAAGTAGCTACTATATCAGCTACTTTGGGGAGTTGTTGTTGGCCTGGTGTTTGATATTTTGTCACCTCGCAGTTTAATTAACTGAGGATGATCTGAAAAGGAAAATACTAAATAAGACTACATGACATCATGACCTTAGGTTCAGTCATTTCTTCTACATGAAACAAAGTGTGATGTCCAGTGGGAATATAGACTGTAATTAGTCAGTTGACAGCCAACTGCATTGTTTTGGCAACTGTGTTTAAAAACTGATCTCTGTCTTTATTTCAAAATATATCAAAAACTCAAAGTACCAAACTAATTATGTATTTAAAAGCTGCTCCGGTGCTCCATTTCTGTCTTTTAAAACTGCTCCCAGTGTTTTAGTTTGACATTTCAACATGTCTCCTGATCCAAAATGTTCCTATTACACCAGGCTTGCTGATTTGACATTGTCACAGCTTGTGCCTGTGAGGCTTTTTACCTGGATCATTAATCATTTGGGGAAAAGTTGGCTCACATCCTTATGACTGTTTATACACCACACAATTCATCTTGTGGTATGGTCATGGAAAACATAGAGTGACAGTTTTTTTTTTTCTTCTCCATTTTCACGTTTTCTTTACTTATAGTGTTTTTTTTTTCTTTAATATTTCCCCTAGGGTGGCAATATGTATGCAATTATTATCCCTTTTTGTGTGTATGTGAGTCATCAAGCTGCCATCAAATAGAGCGAAGAAAAGGGAACACACTCTTATTTATCTGTCAGGACAAGAATATTAAATTGAATTAATGTGCTGTTGATTTATGTGGATGCACAAGACCCTGGGGGAACACATTTGATGAAAGTTAGAAATATGTTGAAAACAGAAATGTGGTCTTAATGTCTATATGTGGATGTCTCCTTTTCAAATCCTAAGAAAGTTCCATTCTGCGCTTTTGCACACTGTTATCAATGCATGAAAGTAAGACGATATTTGTTGCTAGATCTTGCATACATATGCTCTTTTTTGTTTTTAATGAAATAAAATGATTATATAAAATCCACAAAACTTGAGTGAATGATTGAACTGAATGATGTAGAGCTAGCTATTGTGTAATTTGTATGCGAGACTTGATAAACAGATGAGATGACTGTTAGCTGAGAAGTGAATCAAATCAATGGGACAACACTTAAGCTCTGAATTGGCAAGTTATAAATTATGAAAGCACCAAGGTTTCAACAAGGTGATGAAGGTTTTGTAAAAATACGTGCTTGCTCCTGGGGGTGGCTTCTCATGGAGAGTGGAGTTCAATGTGCTTGAGAAGCTGGAGTCTGAATCTTGTAATGATGGGTAAGTTGGCCGGTCCAGATTTAAAAAGTTCCCATTGGAAGAGAGCACCTGGTTTTGGCTCTTCTAGTTTTGATTCTTAACTCATGACTCGCGATTTTGAGCTTTCACCTCCTATGGTTCCGAATCACATCTTCAGACTAGCAAAGAGCAAGTATTCCACTGGCATGGCAAAAGACAAAGATAACAGCAAGAAAAAGGGCAAAAAGCAAACTGTTTCTCAGATGAGAGATTATTGTAAAGTTTTGGTCTGCCCGTCCAGAAGATGCATCTTGGCCAGTCACAGAGATTGCAGAGTTCTGGGGGAGTAGAGTCAGTCCCCTGCTGTCCATGGACAGACAGTAATGATGTTACTCTTTTAATTAAAATAGTTCATCTTATAACAATTGCATGATTTCAAACTTTGCATTTTTTATAATACCTTAATCTTTTTGAGAGTGAAGCAAGCAGAGTGGTAAATATGATAAATATAGAATATATAATTGTATTAAATATATTAAATAAATATTAGTGTTGTAAAAGATAATGGAATTATGCTAGTGGTACACTTCCTAGCTTAAAGGCAGTGGGGTAAAAGTCCAATTAAGCAAAAAATATTGTTTTATATACATGCACATATTAATACACTATATTAATTGTCCCTGGACAAAATTTGCATGGGTTGTCAGTCCTTTGTACTCCTTGGTTTGATTGCAAACGGTATCAGAGTGTGTGCATGGGTGTGTGTGGGTGGATGAGTGGTTGAATCTGAGAGTGAGAGAGGGAATGAAGAAGGCCAGAGAAAGACAGAGAGAGAGAGAGAGACAGACAGAGGAAGCAGATCAGCTCAGCGGTCAGAGAGCGGCCCAGAAGCCCAATTTCACACTGCACTGAAGCACATCAACTCAGGCTGACCACACAAGCACACACACATACACACATATAATATTCGCTTGGAGTGCAGAACCCACTGATCATTCAAGCTCCCCAAAGAGTGGTAGATTTTCACTTTAATTTTTGAAGAAAAAGCAATAGGTACCAAGACAGAGAGACAGAATGATAGATGGACAAAGACAGCAAGTAAAAGACAAAACTGTGAAAGCAGAGATATATCTTAAGAAAGTGGGAGAAAAAGTTAGATGTCAGATAAACTTGATACTATAGTTTTTCTTTTGTCCTATCTGCCTGTCAGTAAACTATTTGACAAGCAACAAAGAGCATAGTATTCTTTGCTGTCTTATCACTCATATAATCTTTTCTCTTTTTTTTTTTTTGTTATACAGTGGAATACTTGACACGGCCATGTTCCCACTTGGTTTGCTCACATTTTAGAATACCATGTTGGAAGGAGAATGACAGATTGAACAACCCTCAGACACAGTTGAATATACTGTAAAAGTACTGAATTCCACCTCTTGTTTAAAAGAAATGTGCAAAAGTTTTTCTTTCTTACTTATTCTTGAAGAATGGAATATTCCAGATAAGTCAAACCTTAGACTAAACTTTTGTTCTATGCTTACTTGAAATCATTTGCAAAGGGCAATACTTAATTAGAATGGTTACATGGCTTGAAATATTATAATTCCAATAATAACCTTGTTAACATTTAATCATTTGATCAGTCTACCATAACCACTGAACCACTGAACTTTGTTTTTGGCTTTTTTTAACACTCACAATATGAAAAAGCCAAAATCAAACGCAGAAGTGACTTCGAGGATTAGTTAACAGGATTATTCTTACTCTGATCATGACCTTAGGTGCATCAGAAGAAGATAATTACATTTACATTTTTTAGTAGAGAGACTATTTTCTTGATTAAGACTTTATTATATGTGTACATGTAAGTGTGGATGTGTGTTCCTGTTGAATGCTTAAAAAAAGGATCATTGTGGAGGTTTATGGAGTACCTCATATATAAAGCAAAACTGACTGTTCACTGCTCAGAGGTAGGTGGTCCTCCAGTGGACTGAGCTCGCATCTCCCCTCCATAACACTAGTCTCACAAAGACCTCAATCTGTGTGTTCTGGTGATCTTCATTAACCTGTCAAAAATGTTTAGATTTGTCACCAGGATGATGGCCTCAGTTGGCCACCAAAGTGTAAATCTGTGATGACAACTTCAACACATGAATGACTTAAATGTAGCAGATGCTGTTAATGGTAAATATACCTACTACTGTATGTAACTTCCATTTCCTATAATGCTCTGAAATAAACAAGACAAGATCATGTCTGGGCTTTCTTTTCTCCTGAAACATGCATATGATCATGTGACATTTCCCAGGTTTACATGTTGACAAATATCTCCTTAATGGTCCTGTATACAAGTGCACTACAATATGAATTATGTGGATACTGGGGGCTACAGAGGATACACTAGATCCAACCCTCAAATTTAGGTAAAAGGAGGCCACAATACTGTAGTTTTGCAATGGGACAGACCGCATCAGCTCATTGTGACATTTTATGCCTATGGAGATTTTAGAGAATCCAGTCCCTGAATTGGGACACAGCTAATGATGCCTCTGAACCGGGATGGACAGAGTGTTTTTTTCCCTTCAGTAAACATGCATAAATGTCATCAGTGTGCAGTCAGTATTAGAGTGGTAATTAGATAACATTTTCCTCATTATGAAGTAGCCAGATTAGCTACAGGAACAAATGGAGTATATTTACAAATGAACTCATTAGCCACTGTAGTTAGAACTGTCTATGTTAGTAGAAATGTTGCGATTATGATTTATATACTCCGTGTGTTGGTGTGTGTTTCATCTGTTTAAAAATATATGTCCAGGGCCATGTCTGTGTTAATGTGAGATTATGCATCACCTGTATATGTGTGTGTTTTTGTGTGTGCACAGAAACATGCCTTTTGTAGTAAATCTATTTATTATATTCTCATTACCATGTAGACCAGAGGCTCAGTTAATCACACAATAATCGATCATAGACTGAATAAACTCCTGTCTTTCTCTTTCTCCCCCCTTGCTATCGTATTATATGGTGCCAAATACCCATCAATACATTTAAATTAATGTCATCCTTAAAGCTGAGTGGATATCTGTGGGTGTGAATGAAAATGTGCACAATTTGAGTGAAAAACAGAGGCATGTTTTAGACAAAATTATTAAATAGTTTTGCACCACAGGGGCATATAAACATACCAAATCTTAACAGATAAAGAAACAGGCAAACATATAAGGGACAGAGACAAGCTGCAAAGTACAATAAGTTTATGTAAGTTTTTATTTTTTAACCAAGGTACTGTTGGAGATGTTTGCATCAAGTATTTAACTTTCATAGCATTCTAGCAAGAAAAGGATTGGCCCATTTCTCCCATATACTACTAATGCCTGCAGGTCTGTACTAGTCTACCTTGCATAGCTTCATAACCAGAGGAGAAACAAGAACTAGAGTAACTCCAAAACTAAACCACATTAAAGCATTAAATTTGTTGTTTGGACCTCCTGAGAGTGTAATTTGAAAACATTGTTACAAATTGTGTATTTTAGAAAATCTCTCACAGAACATTTTCAACAAAAGCAAAATTGTGTATTTCAACTAATATTGTCCCATATTTATTTTTGTTCCTTTTTGTTGTTTTTTCCTTCTTTCTTTCTTTCTCTCTGTAGATCACCAACCGCTACATTTATGATACTGTGTTGCTGCTGGCCAATACGTTCCACAGAAAGTTGGAAGACAGGAAGTGGCACAGCATGGCCAGCCTGAGCTGCATCAGGAAAAACTCCAAACCATGGCAGGGAGGCAAGAGCATGCTGGATACTGTCAAAAAGGTATGACAATGCACAGTAAAACACATATACACACACATTTTTCAGCTATGCAAGTGTGCAGACTTGGATGCTCTGGCACATACACATGATCACACACACAGACCAGGTGCCTGTTCCGATATGCCTTCCTGAGGTAACTGCACATAAAACCTAAAAAAAAAAAACCCTTCAAATCTGACAATTGGGCTGATGTGAAAGGGCTGTTCTGAGAATTATTCACTAAAGTGATCTAAATAATTCATGGAATATGTAGCTATAGCTATATATACAGTGTTAATTGTTCTCTGACCAGTGTTGGACACATAGTGTGTGTATAGTAGTGTAAACATTTTATATGGTTTTAAGAAACACAAACTGAGTTACACTTAACAATGAACAGTGAAATCCTTCCCAGTCCCTGATTTATATTTGAAATGCTGTTGATATCATCATGACCTTAAGTCACCTGACTCTAATCTCAGTTTATGTACCATCCATCTGTTTCATCAGCCTCCTGCAGAGCCTTACCACAGTGTGATGAGTGTAGGTGTGTGAGTGCCAGTTTGAAAGCAGTTTATAAATACTTTGTATCAAAACTTGCAGGTTTTTAAAAACATTTTCTCAATATATCTGCTAAAATGAAGTCTTGAGTCACAGCAGAAAACACCTTTGTGTAAGTTTGAATGTCACTGTCATTCAATGACATTGACTGAGGTGAGGATCTGTAGCTGAAAGCAAAAAAGTATGCCCATCCCCTAACCCAACTACAATGTGCAAGTACAATCTCAGATTTCTTCCTATTTTTATATGTGTCTCATGTGTATCTTTTTGCGGTAGGAAAATGCATTTTTCACACTTTTGATTTAGGGAGCATGTATTTGCATTTCAAGACATTGTGCTCATTACATGAAATTTTGAAGACTAGGCACTATTGTTCCTTGGCTGAGACACTCTAGTTGAAACAGCAGGATCCAGTCACTGCTAAATTCATTTATACAATGCCATCTCTTGGTATGACTAAAATTTCCTCCAGGGATGAAGAATGACATGGAGGAGGCTCTAAATAGGTATACAGTTTTTGTATTGTTCTAATCACACTGAGATCCCATTTTTGTTCATTACTTCAACTAAAAGTTTCCAAGTTCCTGTCTACACATAGTTGACTTCTGTAACCAAGTGCTCATGAATTCAAAAGATTGCACACCTTAAAAAAAAAGAACACATGCATCAGTCGTCAAGTTTTCCTCAGTTCCTGAATAGCTGACTTTTGGGAGATAGAGGAGTTCATCCTGCAGCTGTGATTTTATGAATCTCTGCATTTCATCTTGAGTTTAGACTGGGTTTGGCAGCTCTTTCATCACTGTTAAATCCAATTGGATCAATGCCCTCTGTTTTTATATCAATAAAAAACTACTCCAGGGGTGGCAGTTTGACTGAATGATGAAGCCAAGTGAAATGCTAATTTAGGATTAGTGTCAGACAATAATAAATGCGGCGCAATGGCTTTCATATCTATCTCTGCATTTCACCTTGAGATCAGGCTAGGGTTTGGCAACACTTTCATCAGCCAGCCCAGGCTGTTAAACCAACCCTGATGGCTGTCTCAACAGAGCTAAAAGAGCCCAAAGCAGTAATAGAGTTTAGTTCAACAGCCTGGCATCAGTTCCAGTTTACAGTGTATCGGCAGCATGCTTTACTTACTGTGTGTGCCTGTGTGTTTAATCAGCATTTTGGTATGTGGGGCCATTATGGTAATGATAAATACTAATTTGCAGCTGTTGATGAAGAGCTCTACTGATGTTGTTTTGTGTTTGTTGACGAATTCAGAGTGGGGGATAAAATCCAGCAGCTGAAATTGCTGTTTCACTGATCCAAAAGTCTGGAGTATCTTCTGTGTGTAAGTTGTTGGGGAACGACATATGTTGCACTACTCCTGACATTAGTTGCTATATTATCCACCCTTGAGACTCAGTGACTCAAGCAGGTAGGTTTAGGACTCATTTTAAATTTGTATTGATCATTTTTAAGGCACAGTAAGTCCTGCAATGCAGCCCAAGATCCTCAGGCAGGACCCATGAGACCGTCTGAAAGTCCTAGCTTAAATCTATATGAGTTATTAGTGCTGTCATTGTAAAACATGCACTCATTCATTTTAATTTAACTTTTCAGAAGCTTTCAAACATCAAAAACCAGTATACCTTCATGTCCGCTGTCTTATTCATTTGTCTGTCTTTCACTCATTGTCTGGGGCCCAGTGGCATATCCTCAGGTGTGTGAGGGAGCTGGAAAGAATCCTCCTCAAGAATCGTCCTGAAAAAACACACACGAACATTGAGTGTGCAAAGTTCAACAAAACAGAATAATACAGGAAGTTAATTTTTTATGTTGTGCTTCTATTTTGGGAACCCCTTCTAATCACTCTTTCTTTGAGGTCTACTTCCATGTTTTCATGGTGTGCACCAGTGAGAATGTAGCCACAGGACTCCAGCAGATGTCAATTAGGCTTTTTTTTTTTTAGTTAAGTTTGGCTTTTGCTTGGTATTTCTCCAGTTTATTATCCATTTTATTTAATCTGTAATGGGCAATAGTCTTTCGTATTTTGTATATGGAAATATTAAGGTTAAAGGTTAAATTATAGACATATTTTTAAATGGATTTTAGGAGTGTCCCTGTGCCCTTCACTGTATAATGGTATATATATATATATATATATATATATATATATATGAGACCATATGTATATATCAGTGCTGGCTGGTCCATAGAAGCAGAGGAGGTTGCTCCTCTTCTGCCTCTATGGACTCTTCCTCTATTTTTTGAGTCACCAGCCACCACTGGTATATATGCCAGGTGGGAAAGCAATATATTGCGTCAGAGAGAGGGGGGTCAGGTTGGGTGTCACCTCTGCTGCTGGAATCTGCTGCACATGTGAGACTGCTTTTGTTGTCCACCAGCCTGCTACATGTTTGTGAGAGTTGTGGAACTTTTTGTAGCTTTTGTGACTCATTTCTCCATCACACTGGCTTTCATCATGTTTTTAGGGGTTCACCAACATCAAAGCCTTGTAGGGTGCAATTAAAAGAAAGATAATTGTTGTGAATGTATTGTGCCAATACTGAGCTGACAGCATTAATTACCTGGATAATTATGAAAGGCAATGAACAGTATCCGAGTGGGTTTCACCCTCACCCAGCTTGCAAGGAAGCAAATAAACATGTACTTTATTGAGGGTAAAGGTGTGTGTGTGTGTGTGTGTGTAGTTATCCCAGGGAAATAAAATAATAGAATACAGTAACAATATATCTGTGTGTCACTATAGAATAATAAACCAAGTAGCACATTAACATCTTATACACACTTATGAACTGCATCATATACAGTATATACTCATAACGGCAATAATTTTGTTCCCTTTATTTCTATACATATCAACACATATGCACATATAATGCATATGCACACATATATGTGCTAGGTCATAAAATGTCAATGTTTACAGTTGATGTTTATAATGTTTCCACTGCCACCAAGTGGCCAAAAAATCAGTTAATGTAGGTTTAAAGTGCAAATGACATGGACCACCGCTAGATCTTGCCTCCAAAAAAATCCCTCGCTCCAGTCGACTCCCATTCAAAAGACGTAAACTTCTCTCCAGAAATACTAAGAATACAAACACTAAGTTAAGCATTCCTTTCTCCAGCTCTGTCAAGCTGAATATTTCAACTCTTGCAAGATTTCAGAACAAGACCTCTCCTTGAGCAAGACTTGGTTAGACATAATAACAGGCAGACCAGGTCGAAAGAAAAAAATGTTTTATTTCTCTGTATGGTCCTTTCCAAAATGTTGTCAGACACTTATAATAACAATATGAGTCTGTCACTGTCAAAAACAAGATACTCGTTATTTGGAAGGTCCTGGCTCCAAATAGAAAATATGATGTGGACCATAAGTAGCAACACTGGGCTTCAAACTGGTTCCAATCCAGACCAGTGGGTGACATCACACCTCGTTACTTCCATCTTTATTTACACTCTATGGTTTAAAAATAACTTAACCAATCATAATCTAGTTTGAAAAAGATAAATACTGTATACTGTGTACTCATAAATGGCACAAATCATGTTTCAAACACACGTCTATGAGCACTTACATACACACCAAACACAGAGAATGAATCATATTAAGGAGTATAACACCTCTCCTTCCCCGAAGCAGACACAATGTCATTTTCACTGACTCACAGTGTCACTTTCACTGGTCACACTACCGGGAGGCAGGGTAAAGATTGGGCACTGACTGTGTGTGTGTGTCTGTGTGTGTGAGCTTGTGAGTTAATCTACCTCTACACTCACAACACCTCTACTGCAAAAAATACCCAATAGCTCCAAACACACACTTTTGTTTTCATCAACCTGGTTCATACACAGATCTCTGCGTGCTATTGACTGCTCCATTTTTAACAACACTGAACCTACTCTGAAGTGTGATTTCCCACCAAGGCCAAAACTAAACATTTACTGTCTTGGACACAGAAAAATGCAAACATGCAAGCATACACACGTGTGAAAACCCAAAGTCACACATACGGATCGGTGTCAAATTAAAGGAAAAAACAACATAAAGTGTCTTAGTAAGGTGTAGGGCCACCATGTGCCACCAGAAAAGCTTCAGTGTGCCTTGGCATTGATTCTACACATCTCTTGAACTCTTTTGGAAAGATGAACACCATTCTTCCAAAAGATTTTTCCTCATATGGTTTTTTGATGATGGTGGTGGAGAGCACTGTCTACCATGTCAGTACAAAATCTGCCATAAGTGTTCAATGAGTTGAGATCTGGTGACTGTGAAAGCCAAAGAATATGATTCACATCATTTTCATACTCATCAAACCATTCAGTGACCCCTCATAGGATAAAGGTGATCACTCAGAACAACTTTGTTTTGATTTGCAGTGACCCTTCCCTCTAAGGGGACAAGTGGACCCAAACCATGCCAGTAAAATCCCACCCATAGCATAACAGAGCCACCAGATCCCCTCACTGTAGGGGTCAAGCAGTGACATTACCAATAATCATTTTATAAGGGATGAGTGGATGATTCATGTCTAAGTTTCACTGTGAACAGCTTGCATGATTAATCATATCTGATGTTTAGCCAGAGAGTCATTACAACAAGAGCTATGAAGACCACGATTTAATGATCAGTATTACCAAACGACAATAATAGTAAAATAAATCAGTAATGAAATAAATCATTTCTCCTTTCTTGTCCTGTTCTTGCAGTTTGGAGTGAGCGGCCTCACCAGTTTCCTGGAGTTCACTGACAACGGCACTAACCCCAACATCTTCTTTGAAATCCTGGGAACAAATTATGGAGAAGATAGGGGACGAGGAGTCAGTAGGGTAAGTAGTTAAAACAGAACCCCTGTGAGCTGAGCTGCTGTGGGTGAAGGGGGGATAATTTCTGCTCTTACAGGCAGAGTGGATTTACATAATTCCTGGATTTACTGTGGAATTTCACTGCACCTGCTCTCAACATTATTTTCATCTCATATTTATTCAAGTATTTCTTACCTTGTGGCTGTCACCCCTGTGTAGCAGAGTACAACCCTGCTACCTTTATGCATTCACTTTTAGATTGTGCTGTATAGGATTACATTTTTCTAAACCATCTATATTTGTAGCAACAAATGTACAGATGCAGTAAAAGCTTCTTTATATTTTTATCTATTTAGTTCACAGTTAGTCTCCGTCTTTGTTTTCCTGTGTTTAGTTTGCTTGTTTATTTAGTATTTTGAGCAGTTGAGCAGGATGCAGCATCAGCCCAGCAGCTCACCTCCCCTTCAATAGAGCTTGGTGTTAATTGGATTAATTAGAAGCATTTTCAAGTGGTATTTGGTAATGATACATGCATAATGAATTTTAACAGACCTCATGAAAGACATCCTCTCCCCTCACATGCATGCTCACACATATTCATAAGACTGTTTGTTTATTGATTGTTTGTATGTGTGCATATGTGTGTGCTTTAATGGCTCTGTAAATGTACAGGCGTGGGTGTGTATGTGTCTGTCTGCACTATTTTTAGAAAAGTATTTAGCGCCTCTCGCTCACCAGCTGGTGCTGTAAACTCAAAGCTGGGATTTAAATTCTGTACTTCCTGTATAACTTTGTCTATTTCCGAGTCTTTCAAATGTATACTGTTTATATTGTTAGACTCAGCATAACATACAACATTATGACATACTCTTAAGATCCTGAATTGATGTGTGGATTAGGATACTTACTTATATTATTTCCTTTTCTCATGGCTTTATGAATGTTATGGATGCACTGGGATCTCTCAAGGCTTCGTTGATGTTACTGACTACTCCGTTTCGGTGAATTATGACATATAGATATATAGATGTGAAAACGGTAGATATGGATTAACATTTGTGACCCAAATTTGCAAAGCATAATCTCTCATAAAGTCCTTTGGACAGAGACACATCTGTGTGCACAGGTGCATCATGTACACGCATTTGCATACATACACAAGCACCAACGCAAATAATACACACACTCTCACCGTGTCTGTCCTCTATATCAGAGGGATCTCTTTACAGATAACAGTTGAGATAGTGAGCTGTGATTATGGATAATGTGGTGAGGCACCAACATAACGCAGCATGCCATCACAGACAAAATTAATCTTTAAAGCACAGCATAATTACATTAAGGCACAATCCCCTAATCAGAGGGCATAATTACTTCTGAGGGAATTAAGGCACTTGTTATACAGTATTCCTGCCACAGTCTCCCTTAATAATCTGAACATTTGTTGGACTGTCGTTGAGATTCAATTAAATTTATACATGGAATGAAATGAATAAAGAGAGGTTGATATTCCTCTTAGAGTGTCTGGATATTAACTTTCTTTTGTGAATCAAGCCTTTCCAAATTATGTGGAGCCCTCTAAAATGGTTTTCATACACAGCATGTAACCTGTAATAAATGTAGGTCAGATATATGTCAGGCTGGAGAAACAGTTCATGAAAATAACCTGGTTCTGACCACCCCACCACTTGAGAAGAAAAGCCTGAGAAACCTGACCCAGTATGTGAATAAATGTGTGAAAAGTGAAAAGGATATTAAAGGGAAGCAGTGGCACATACAATGGCATCCATTTCATACTGTGCACACATTCTATTACCTGCGTTCCCATGTTCACATGTGAAATTGGGAAGATGTTACAGAAAATGTCAGCTTTAAGTATCAAACACAAGATCAGACCCATTACCTTTTCATTGTGATGAACAAGGACAAGAACTGATGTATATATAAAATTATTTTTAAAAAATCAAATCAAAATCAGTTTTCTCAGGTTACTTTCACATAGAGCAGGTCTAGACAGTAGTCTTTAATTTACAGAAACCCAGCACTCCCCCATGAGTAAGTACTTGGTGACAGTGGCTAGATGAAAACCTCCCCTTTAATGGGAAGAAATCCTGAGCAGAACTGGGCTCTAGTTGGGCCACCATCTGCCTTGACCGATTGAGTTGAGAGAGAGAAAGAAGGAGGGGGAGAGAAAGGGAAGGATGCAGGGAGAGGGAGAGACAGTGAAGCACAATTTCTTTTCTTCAGTGGAGTGAAAAGATAAAAAGAAAGGTTAAAGATCATTGAAGACTTTGATGTAAATCTATGAAAAGTATTGCAATGTCTCTTTGAGCCAGATTTGTCTTCTCTTATGTAGTGATTGAGTAACAGTACTTGATTCTGGGGTTTATTATACTGAAGGTATCACCAATGTGCAGTGAAGATGGCATTTTATCTTAATGATTGAAGTGACATTAGCTACAAATGGCAGTTAAGTCACAAATATTATACACAAATATATTATACTCATTTGAAAAACAAAATTGATCTTGGTTTCAAAGTAGCTGTTCCTCTCAATCAGAAAGCGCAAAAGGCAAAATCCCAGTAGAACACCTCTTCATCAGTGTTACACATACACATCTGGCAACATACTAACTGGATTATGAAATATATGTTAAATTACTGGTGTATTATAAAAATAGTATTACGATGACCCAATACTTAATGAATTTACAGATAGTAACCCACTTGCTCCTAATTCTAGTGTTCCACTTGGAACATTTGGGCAGTGTACCACTTAACTGTAGCATGCAGGTAGCATGCTCGTGGATATAGGCTCGCCAGCTTAGCCAAGTTACCCTGGTACCCATGCTCATGTAGTGTCACTGCTGTCATTATTATTAGAATATGCTCATCCCCCTCCCCTCTCTGTGATGGTCACCAACACATGTACTCATAGAACTGGAGATACATCCAGGTTATTGCTATTTATGCTTAACTGGCATGCACATTATAGAACAGGCAACAGTAGTGTATCCACCATTGTTTTTTCCCCAGCCTGTTTTTGGGGCTGGTCTTTATTCATTCATGTCGACCATGCTCCTGGCCATTATCAGAGACCCGACTTTTAATTGACTACTGTCTAATTCTTGAGGAATTATGGTTTCTGATAAATATTTGATCCATAGCATTTGCAGACCTTCCTTAGAGAAATCTTCATTTTATTATTTAACCTTTACACTGTGGTAATTTTGTGTCTTAACAGCTGTGGGTACTGAAGTTTCACCTGACAATGACCTTTCCTGGAAGAAACATGTCTAACTCTTGAACCAAATTAAATTAACATTGGTTATTTTTCTGAATAAATTATAGATTATCTCTCTGGCTTTCTCTATGTCCTACCTCATCCCTACACCATGTGCATAGCTTTCATATCATATGAAGTCAAATGTATTTCTCTTGTAACTGACTGCTTTCATGACACTTATGGAAAATGTGGATGATGGGTGCGTCGCCATGTATTTTTTATAGGCAAGCCATTCAGTATCTGCATTAAAGATTTCTGAATTATGGAAAACAGGCAAAGAATCCAACTCTACCACTGTAACCACTGGGGTATTGAGATATAAAGTATATGTGTGTGTGTGTGTGTGTGTGTGTGTGTATGCGTGTGTGTGTGTGTGTGTGTGTGTGTGTGTGTGTGTGTGTGTGTGTGTGTGTGTGTGTGTGTTTATGTGTGCCTGCCTGATAATACTAACTATACACAGTGCTGTATACATATACTCCCCTAATTATGGTATTATTGCTACATTCTTTTGAGAATACCACTTAACCTGAGCTTTGTTTTCTTTCCTCCCTCACTGTTCTGTCTCCTCTTTCAGTCTTCTTTTTTATCCCTGTTGAGAGTCTCACTAATGACATGCACACACTCTGTTTTTTTTTTGTTTTCCTATCTTGTCTTAATTAAGTTATTCTTCTGAGGACCTCTCTATTTATCCACAACTCCCTTCTCTCTTAATCTTTTCTTTTTGTTTCTCTTCCTTTCCTCTAACCTGCCTGTCATCTATTTATGAATCTTCAAACTCATTCCCAATTTTCTTTTACCTTGTTCAGTCCTCAACCCCTTGTAATGCCGTTTATCCCCATCATACTTCACACATATGTATACAGTTGTCTAGTGATAATGATAATAGTGGACACCTGTGATCGGTCATAATTATTACTGCTACACTGTGGTAGAATTGGCTATCTGCTCCATTACCTTCAGTAGCTATACACAGGAACCTATATCTGTATCTCTATACATCTTCAGGCATGCCAGGCTCCACTGCTCTCTTATATAGAGGCGACAAGTCTGCCATGTGTAATTGCTTCGTTAGCTATCTGCGACATCTTAAATGACTTCAGAGAGGAAAAACGGCATCAGATTGATACTTGAGAGCCAGTGCAATAAAAAAAAGGGTTGTGGCTAAGCGGGGAAAAAGGGGGTATGGGGAGGGAAAGGTTGAGATGATGAGTGAATGGAGAAAGACTGATGCGTTGCTAAATTAAGGAAAGGGGTAGATATGATTAAGAGAAGGGTAAAATGAAACAGGGCTGGAGAGACAGTGAAAACACAGATAGATGATCTAATCCTGATAGACCTAGTAGCACAGGTCATAATAGAGTCACAACCATTACACTCTCTCACTCACACATGCTCAAGCTCTCTTTTCTCTCTGACACAAGCACATATTCTCCATCATTTGAGGGGAGACAGAAATATTCTCCCTCTTTAAAAGAATCAATGGCCTGCAAACTGCAGTGTTCTTAAATTGGGGTCACCTTCAATTATCATCTCAGGTCTCCTCTGACATATGTGGTAAATTACGCTAAGTGACTTCAGAAAGTCACAAGACCTTGGAAACCGCCTCATAGTCCTGTCATCTTGTAAAAAACAATTCCTTCCATTATATGTTTTGAAGGATTGAAAGACATTCTTTTTAATGTGATGACTTAATGTGACCACCAACTCAAACACAGATAATAGCTACAGTTCACTCAGGAACACACGCAAGCACATCTACACTCACTCATTTGCATAAATCTTCTGGCATGTTTGGAAATGCTAAGCTAACCCTTTTGGCTTTGCATGACAATTAATGTCAGCCTGCATGACCATCAGTATGCAATGTAGAGAAAACACTGGGTTTCCATTCCTCTCAACCAAGGACATACACATGCATGCAGAGTTTTTCTATCTTTCTATTTTCCAGGCAGTTCAACTGAGTTGTAAACTGAGTTTATTGCTGTCGACAGAGTCTTATTCAGAAGGCTAAGATATAGTGACACAGCATGCTGTTATATTCCCTTTGCATAAAATATAACAGAGAAATATATTTTCTCCACAGACACATATGTTAATCTATGGATTGAGATGCACAAGCTGAATCAAGCTTCTGTATAGCGTGTCTACTTGTGGCAAGAGTAGTTGTGAGTTTTGGTGAGCTTCTGTCTCAGAACAAGGAGATAAATCTTTCATTTAACTTGTTGCTCTTTTGCATTTATCAGCATGGCTTCATACTGAAACAACAGAATATTTCCAACAACTCCCAAAATGACATATGTAAGAGTTTTCAGCATCCTCTATAGAATGGACAGCGTTTTCAGAACAACCCATAGGAGTGTAATGTTAATATGCCACATGACAAAACTGTTACAAATCACTGTTAAAAAATGATAGTATGACAACTCTATGGTTGAGGTCTGGTTAGATGTAGCCACAAAAACCACTTGGTTAGATTTAGGGAAAGATCATGGTTTGGGTTAAAATGATCACTTGAAACATGGTTAGTACTTCCTTAAAGTTAGATGACCTTCATCGCCATGGCAAACATGACACTCAGGGTAGGAAAAGAACAGTGGTTTCCTGCAGCTAAGTCCACTTTTTGCCTTTCTGCTTAAACTATCTAGCCATCCTACCTACCCACTTCCTCCTAATAAGGAAGTCACTTTATATTGATGTCATTTGAACTACGTCATAATTATTACAGCTAGTAGATGGCATAAATGTAATTTTTCTTGTAAGGATAGGCTGGGATTCACAGTACACAACTGATTTTCATTTTTTATGGTTAGTGTCATAGAAGGATATGAGTTCGGTTTTTAAAGAGCTTTTCTTAGACATTGTAGTCTATGGGGACTATGTCTGTCTGAACAAACTATGAGAAGACTGGACTTAATGGATGGCCTATGCATGTTTTTTTGGATTATTTGCTCTGGAGAGAACACGAGCTCTTGCTCTGATACAGCACAGTACTCCCACGACACATGTGTGGCAACTCTCTGCTGTTTTGTTTTTTTTTTCTTAGTTTCATCTCAAACACTCTGGCTTACAGACTAATATCCTGTCACTGGTGTTTGTTCAAATATTACTGCTCACAGTGCAGGAGTGCACTGGGACTCATCCCGATATCAGCTGTTCAAATCAAACATGTCTGAAGTAAGTGTAATGGCTGTTACTAGACAGGGAACCCAAATATCCTCAATGTGAACCTTAACAATAAGAGTCTGCAGCTGCACTAGTGTCTCTTTGAGGCTGTAGTACATAAGGACAGCAGTGCCACATATACTGTGTCACTATTTAAATTCATCCTGAGGTGTGTATCTAATTTCCATCCATCTATCCATCCATCCAATAGCAGTGGAGACATTTCACTCCAAACCCCATACCCCATAGACCAGGGGATCACCAGAGTAATCAGGAACCATGTCTGTAAAAAAAATGCTGTCTCAATCAATCAAGTATATGCTGAGATATTTTACTGGGTAGGTGAAAGCTCTTACCTGCTGGTGTAGTGGATGGAAAGGGAATTCATCCTCTGGGATCCATAGATGTCTGTACAAGATATTATAGCACTCTATCCAATAGTTTTTGAGATTTTTCTTTCTGGATCAACACGGTGGACCGACAAACCAACTGAAATTTTAGCAGCTAAAATTCAGCACTGAAATGATCAAAAAAAAAAAAAAAAAATCTGTGGAAGTGCATTTAAAGAAGTGATTAAAAAGTATACATATACATATAGTTTAGAGGAAAAAGTCTGTGCAAACTAATTAAACAGTTTAACAATGAAACTGTGTATGTGTGTTCCAAAGGAAGCAAGTTTTACTCTAAATACCTAAAATACTGAATTAGACTTAAATTAAAGGCCAGATCAAGATTTTCTGATAATATCAAATATGCCGTGGGAGCCAACAGGAAAATGGTCATTATAAGGTGTTAAATGAATTCTGATTTTTTTATACACAGCATGCAGATAGTGTACAGCAACCTCTCACGCATGTTTTGATCATAGAACAAAATAGCGAGGATGCAGCTCTAAAGGGCAAGTTAGCCAGCACTATTTTAGGGAGGTTAGATGGGGGGCAATACTACTGGAACTGATTATTACAATTATGTAAAAAGGTCCTGCAGGGTGAGATAGAGAGGGTGATGACAAAAGAGAGGGAGGTTAGAGAGGAGGTAAGGAGTGAGTCACATACAAAAAAAGGCAGAAAGAGAGATGGGCATTCTGTGAGTCAGAAAAATGAGACACCGTAAGTTAGAGAGGAAATAAAGTCAAATAAATAAATCAGAGAGAGAAAGAGAGAGAAAGCAAATCTGGGTGAATACATGCAAAGAGTGAAGGGCGGAAAGATAGTGACAGAGAAAAAAATACCTCCAAGGGGAAAGATCCCTATTTCCCCCCAATTTTCCGTCCTATTAGGTAGATTTGCATGTATCTTTATTCAGCGTGTCTCCCTTACCTCAAGGCCAGGTGGGAGATTGCGGAAAGGATGGAGGAGGTGGGCAGAGGAAGAAGGGGAGATGCAGTAAATGATGCAGGGGTAAAAGGAAGGTGGGATAGGGAAAAGAAAAAGGAGGGAAAAAGTAAGGAGCAGAGAAGGAGAGTGAAAGTCATTGATTTGTCCTGCTTCAGAGATTCTTTCCCAACCACTTCTCTCCTTCTCGGTCATCTCACCTGATAACTCTCTCTCTCTCTCTCTCTCTCTGTGTGTGTGTGTATGGGGTAGAAGATGTTACAAATCTGGGGGCCATTCTGACTTCTCAGAGGAAGACAAAGCAATCACATCCTCTCTTCTTACACACACAGGGACACTCTGCCTACTGGTTCAAAGATTCAGAGTCCCTGTGTCCTTCTCCTTCTTTCTTCCCTCCCCTCCATTTAACATTTTCAGCTTCTCACCTTGGATTATTCTTCCATTTTGTGTGAGGTTTAGCCTGACGCCATTATATGGTGTGAAATGACAGAGACCAGATACAGGAGAACATATTTCTAAAAAGCTTAAGTTTTACAGACCCTACATTTTTTTTTACCACTTAAATAATTTATTTCTCAAAAAATTTTTAAAAAATATTTGTCATTTTCAACATACCAAATTTTAAAACTTGACTTGATGAAAGGTAACAAAAATAAAAGGTCCCTGCCATCCTGTTGTGAGCCAGAAAATTCAAATTTGAAGTTTGTAAGGGTGAGGAAAAAAACAGCTCATTGTTGAAGACATGTTGGAACCCGCTAGTCAAGGTTAACATGATCCTAGTGCTACTGTTAGAAAAGGTGACATTACCTGATCAGGCCATAAATCTTGTAGTATAAACATAGCTTTGTATTGCTAATAAGAAGTTGTGAGGGTTTTTCATCCACTTCAGGTAATTAAAATACTTGCAGAGTTTGCTGCTTTGTATAGAGAGGCTGTGTTCATTTTTACAGTGGCCTATGCATGCAAGAGCACCTTAATGCAGCTTTTCATTAAATATTACAAAACTTTTAGTTTTATTTTGAACCCCCACTATCTAACACCAGCTCTACATCAACTGAGTAAAAGTTATGAAAGTCATTTCCAATACAAAGATAAGGTAACAGTGAAGGTTTGATGTGTGGCGACTGAGCCTGTTCTACATAATTGTCTTCTTAAAGTACTCTGACATTTTGAGAGTAAGATAAAAAAGATTTAATATTAATTTAATCTCTTTGCATTCAGTACAGATATGATGTGTTGAAGACAAGTTCAGCCTAGCTTAGCACAAACATTGGAAGTACAAAGGTATCTCTGTAACTCAGATAATGCAGGTGGTTCTTGGATGTATTGGTGGTGAGTTAGCAAGTAACAACATGTAAATAACACAATTTGGAAAACATATTGGTTTTCTTTTGACTAAGGTTAGCTGTTTCCCCCCTGCTTTGTCTTGGACCAATCTTGTTACTGAATGCACAGAGATTTAAGTTGATATTGATCTAACTCCTATTAAGACGGCAAACAAGCATATTTCCCTGAATATTGAAGTATTCCCTCAGGGCTTTAGTTCTCAGTCTTATCTTTCATCCTGTCGTTCTCTGAAGTGTGTCTGGGGCAGGAGTACTAAATAGCTACGTTTCCAGCCTTTGTGATAACAGCTTTTACCCTTGTGAACTCATGAATACTTGAGTATTTGCTGGCTTCTTCTGTGGCTTGATTGATGTCAGCGATTTGTTTTAGCTGGAAGGTCGTGTCAATCATGAGTGAAGACACATGCACTGACCAGCAAGTTATATTCTGGGTGACCACAGCACAGTGGACACTGGACACTAATTAAAGCTGACAAAGTGCCTCTGGTGTCCTTGGATCAGCCTAAGTGTGGCAGTGCATGTGAATTTTTGCTGCGTGTGTGTGAGCCAGAAGAGAGATATCAAAAAACATGGAAAGAGACACAAGGAAGGGGGGACTTGAGGAGAAAGAAGGGCTTGCAAATAAGTGAAGCAAACAAATATGAAAAAGCAGAAGAGTGGGAGACAGCATTTTTTAACTATTACCTGCTGTCACACAAACCCCATTGGGAAATTCATTGTGGTGCCAAACAAAAACATCCGTTGTGTAAACAGTATGGGTAACACCAAACACTAGCCCGCCAGCCACTCATCTGCTTCTCTGTTTGTTGAGACAAGCTAGGAGAAGTTTTATTCCCCAGATACTCCACTGTCAGTCCTGTCTCAGCCAAAACACACTCTGTGCAATAACATAAAGAAACTGAGCATAGGCAAGCTGAAACAGTATGATTTTTAAGAAAATCTCACTACTGTATAGAGAGATGCTAATAATAAAATTCTGCTGCATGTTATCATTGAAAGAATTGAGGAGTCGATGTAGTATAACAGCTCCCAGACTCTCAGGAATGAAAGAAAGCATGCGAGAAAGAAAGGATGAAGGAATAGCAGTGCTATTGTGTTTGCGCATACAAAGTTCTCATTCTGCTCCTTACCTATTTCTGGAATACTGAGCGCATTGTCTGTATAAACCCTGTGCCTGAAAGGAAAAACATACAGAAAAGTGCTGAGGAAGTCAGCATAATAAATCTATGATGCCAGCCCCTTTCACCAACCTTTACCACTCTGCTGCAATGAGATATGAGGTTTCCCTGTCTGCATTTAACTGGAACTAGTCCCTTTTTAAACCTCAGTACTGAAAGCGTTGTCAATTCTTGTAGACAGAAAAAACATACATTACACATTTTGTTTGTGTACAAATTTTCCAGCATTTATGAATCTTTTCATTCATTGTTTTTTTTTTTTCTTCAAATGACTATTCATACTTCTTGGCTTTCAGACCAAGTGAGACCGCTGTATATGAACACTGATGACATTCAGGCAGGGAAAGGAAATTACTGCCTGGTCTCTCCGTCTCTTGGATGTCATGTTATTAGTACAACATTACTTTGGCTTATGGTAGAGAGAGAGAGAGAGAGAGAGAGAGAGAGAGAAGTCATGTCTGGGTGGATGGAAGAATAAAGGTTCAGAGAAATAAAAAAGAAAGTGGTGGGGGTCTTGTTTGAGTGCTGCGTGATGGAGGAGGAGGGGAAAAAAAATGAATGTTTGAGCCCTCAAGATAATGTTTTTATTTAAGACAGGTCAGAGAGTGGACAGATGAGTATAGAGGGAGAATGATGGATGGATAGAAAAAAAAACAGTAATAAGGAGAAGAGATGGGTTGTCAGTCCTTGGGTTAATCTTGGTTACGTAGCGGATGGATGGATGGATTGATGGATGGATGGATGAAAGGATTGACAAGAACAGGGATGTGAAGGAGAGATAAGGGGGAGGCCTAATTGCCTGTGACCTGGTAGTAAACATAGCACTACTAAGGTGGCAGCAGAGAATGAGGGAGGGATCGGTGGAAAAGAAATGAGAGAGCAGTGGTATCTGACACCAAGGTTGTGTCCTCATGTTAAACATACCATGGCTTTGTGAAGAGGGGCAGACGACTGGCCTGGAGAGAGATGAGGGGAGGGGACCTCATCCGAAACTTTGATTTTGCAGAGAGATTGATTGAGGATTACAGAACAAGAAAGAGATTAAGTGAGGTGAATAATAAAAGTGGTAGAGGACAGAATGGTGAGCGTCTACAGAGACAAATGTGTCGTAGAAGCAGGACAGAACACTGTGCGTTAATATTATCTAGCCAGAATAAAAGGAAAAACAGAACTGAGTTATGGTGGATCATCAGAGTGTTTGTCAGGGATGCTTCTTTATATAAGGACACTACCAGACCAAAGCTCCAAAGCTCAGTCTGGGGCAAAGCTGCCCACCTTGGAAAATTTAAACTGCACTCCAATTGAAGAATCAGTTTTTTTGATCATTTACACAAAGACGTAACAAAGATATTTAAACATAAACATACCACATAACAGACATGGGTTACAATAAATAACAAGGCACAGTGAGATATTTAGTCATAAGGAGAATTTGTGGCAGGTGTCTTGGTGAGTGAATAGCATTACCTGACTTTACCTCATTTCACCATGAAATTGGCAAATGTCCCATAAACTTTCCACATCTTCTCCAAGCTAAATCTGTGCTGGCTCTGTGACAAATATTCCCGCTGGCACCAGAAGAGGCACAGGCTGCTGCAATGATGGAACTGATGAAGGAGTTGTGTGAATTGATGGTACCCATCAGCACATCTGTCTCACAGTGTCCCGGCTTTGACATCCTGTCCTTAACTCAGTCATATTGCCAGGAACATGATCCTTCTGTCTAAAAAAGAGCATCCTGTATGGCTGTGGATTCAGTCTGGAATTCACCAGTAAAACCATGTCTCCTCACAACACAAAAAGCGCTCACTCACAATAACTAGTGCAATTTCCAGTTGTTTTGTGATTTCCAGACAGGTTGGGAGTTTATGCAACAAACAGCCTTTTTGTTCAAAGCCTAAAATACCTACTTTTCCTCTTTATTGTCCTCATGGATATAAATACTATAACCTCTATGTGTTTTGTTTATGGTATTTTCTTTCCTATATTTTTATGATGCCAAAAGTGTAAAGTCAGTAATAAATTCATATTGCTCTCTAAAGTATAAGCATCAATTTAGAGACACTCAAGCACATTAAAGAGACAGTAGAGGAACAAAGAGTAGCTGTGTGACTTCAGTTCTTAGGTGTGATCCTGCCTCTAGAGGCCAATCATGGCCTCTTCACTCTTCCACTGAATAATCAGTAAATATTGGCCCAAAGCTATTAAGACCAGCAGCCAATTATTCCCCTTATAATTACCAAGACCTCATTTTCAGTATGAAGTTTTTTCATCACACATCCACACTTAGCATAGTAAAAGTTCCCCAGGCAGCAGTTAACCCCCTAAGAGCCACTTTAGTAAGAAAATCTCAATAAGGAAACAATATTTTGTTTAACTCGGCCATAATGTTACAGCTCATGATATAGGACAGGTCATCATCACCCCTCATCATGCATCTACTCTTCATTATAGCTGCAGCCTGTCTGTCCTTACACAAGAGGATGTGGATATGTACATTGTGTCTGTGAGCACTGGCTACAAATACTGGGGAACTGTCCCTGGTTGTTTTCCTAGCACAGTGTATACTGGGAAAGGTTGCAGTTTCTAAAGTTCCTGAATGCAAGCTATCTGCTGTTGTTGGCTTGGTCAGTTGTGAAAACATATTGTCTTTGAAATTACACCTCAAGCCTGTGGATGTGTACTGACTTGTTTGAATGAAAACTATTAATGAATTTTTGTTAGGTTTTTATCTATTTGAGTTCTGAAAATAAGAAAATTAATCTCTTTTTATTTTTGTCACGTTTTTTATTTGCCCCCAATTCTAGGTTGTTTTTGTTCGCCAAAAACAACGGGGAAGTGACGCATTTCAGATGATGTCGCTATAATGTGACTTTCTTTTTTTATAAGGTGTTCGAGAACACTAACGAGACATTTTTACCGTCACGTCAGGCTATTTACAGCCATTAAATTGGACTTTTTTACTGCATTTTACTGATTCATTTTAACCCAAACCATGATCTTTCCCTAACCAATGTTGTTAAATGACACATAAAAAGCTTAAAATGTGTAGACATGACAAGCAAAATGTCCTTAAAAGTGGCGTGCTATTTATACGCCATCCCATGAGATCACATTGCACCACAGCCTATCTCAGTGTACCAGGGGAATGAATACCAAAACAATCATATCATGGAATAATCTGAGTGAATCACCACATGCCTACAGTAGATTTTCTCATAGGCTCAATATGCATAGGCAATAAGGATTTGTGGTGTGTATGTTCCTGGGTGTGTGTGTGGTTATACATACTAAAGTGATTACAGTGGGGGGAACAGATTTGCATTGGTTTGATATGCCATCCATCTATCCCTCCCTCTTCTTCCACCTCTTGTCAGCACCCCCCTCTCATTTCATTTCCTCTCCTCTCATCTCCTTTCCTGTAATCTCATTCTGTGTCTCTCTCATGCTCTCTCTCTCTCTCTCTCTCTCTCTCTCTCTCTCTCTCTCTCTCTCTCTTTCTCTCTCTCTCTCATTCTCTTTCTCTCTGTCTCTCTCTTGTTCAGGCTTCTCTGACTTCACAATAGGCCCTTATAGGATAAAAACACACTTATTTTAGTGTGTGACTTACCATGCTCTGCTCCGGGTCTATCAGTCAGTTTGTTTTCCAGCCTCAGACCAGGTCCACACTAATGTTGATAAATTTGTGAACACTTCCTTTTCTCTTCCAATTTCAACAAGTCAGTGTTTTCCAAAAAAGCAGACGGAAAAGTGGGTGAATTCAACAGCTCAATACATCAGCTTAGCAGTAATGTCAAGAAACAAACTATCTGGCACCTCCAAATCTTTCTGCTATCACTTACTTTGTATATTAGTTTAGTATAACTGACCATGCAATAGCATTTTAGCCAAGAAATGATCACTTATCAAATATAGAGTATGTTACTTTTTTTAACAAATTTTGTTCGTTATCTTACAATATAGAAAATTAGTTATAGTTAGCTATAAAGGAGTCAGGGGCTGGCAGAGCTGATGTTAACAGAAGTATTTGTAAAAATAGTATCTCAGTTAAAATATATTTTTTGACAGATGGAGTGTGGGCAAAAGAGTTTCTAAAGTTCACTAAATAGCTCTTGCAACCTAACAAAAAAAATTTAATCTGGCAAACAAAAAAAGAAAGAAAAGAAATTATCACAATTGAATGATTTGGGTGGGAAAGACTCCAGACACTGATTCATGTTTCTTCATTTTTGCTTTTCTTTCTTTGTTATGTTTGTAGCCATTCTGTCCTACCCATTTTTAAACTATAGTGTTAGTGATAAAACCTCATATCAACAATATTTTTCCTCCTCCAACCTTCCTCTCTCATCATCAGCACCTTCTTGCTCCCTTTTTCAAATGTATCATGCTGCATGTATCCATCTTACTGTGTATCTTTTTCTGTCCCTCACTCTCCCCTGTCTACAGCCAGACTTAACTCCCTCCATTTACAAGTCAAATTCTCTGATGACTGCCCTTCATATAGCATCTCTTTCTTGTCTCCTCTATAATGTCCCTCTCTCTATCTCTCTTGCTCTCTCTCTCTTTCTCTCTGCCAGCTAGGCCTGCAGGCTTTCAGCAGCATTACAGCGTGTAAACCTCGGATTACAGCAGCCAGAGTCTGCCTTGCACTGCATGCCTCTGTGGTTCACAAATACACAAGTGTGTGAATACACACCCACCCACACGCCACTTACACATACACATTTAAGATATTTACATAGTGGTGGACACACATAAACCTTACAGACAGAAAATACGCTTATGTACATAGCACACAGACATACACATACTGTGTACACAAACAGCATGAGTACACATTCAGTACACACACACACACAAGATTACTGTGCACAAACACAGACACTGTTCTACTCCATCTCAAGTTCCCTTAAATCACTCTTTACTCCCCATGTGGTTATACCACAGCTAACTCACCAGAGGATTAGCTACCCTTTCTTCCTGTGTGTTTACCTAACTTCTCTACTTATTATTGCTGCCGTTAACTCCAGCTGCCCTCCCTGTACTTCACTTTCTTGCAGGCTGCTTTACTCCACTTTGCAGGTTATGAAGGACACATATAAAGATTCCACATTTGTTAAGGCTCTCACAAAATTTACTGCTGGGATACCCCTGAGCAAGGTATTAAATCCCTGTCTCCTGAAAAGTATGATTAATTATTAGCAGCTAAAGCTTGATATTGCTTTTTATGATTGTCTGTAGGTGCTCAAAGTTTAAAGTTAGAGTAAGATTGTGGTCTTGGTCTCTTAAACTCCACAAGGACACCGGCATCCTTGGCCAACAATACGTTCTTTCAGAGGCTGTAGTTGGCTCAGTTTTAAAGCTAGTGAAGCTACTCTTATCATATTAAACTAGACAATCTGAATGAAAATGGTTTCTATGGATACCCACATGGATTCCCATGCAGTTTGGGGCAAAAAACATGCAGTTTTTTGCATAAAGTATAAATGTGTGTGTGTATGTGTTATTTTTGCCTGCTTTAAAAATGGTGTATTTGAATATTTCTGCATACTGGGGTCCCTAAACAGTCTTGAAATTGCATAAATTGGGTATTATTGGAAAGCTGAGACTCCTGTGTATTCAATGAGCCCAAATGTATTCATGTGTTTTTTTTTTCCCCCACAGTAGCCATTTCATTGTAGTGAGACCATTTTGACCTTACAGTGTAAAATGATCTATTGTGACCTCTAGGATACTCACAGCCCCATGACAAAAGCCACAAACTAGAGACCTGGGACATTCAGAGGATGTGTGACTTTTCTAGGCATACTGACAATAAGGGAGTTTCTGGACAATTTCCAGAACAGAAGTGCCTTCCAATGGCAAAAAAAGCAGTTCTTACAGAAATGTCCAAATGTCAAAAGTTTTTGATACCAGATCACAGCATGAATTTTTCTATGGTGTTCTTCAAGGTCTTGGTGTCTTAATATGGTATTTTGGAGGGATTTTTGACTATTTTTTTATCAATTCTCAAATGGTCAAAACTGGTTAGATTTTGCACCAAATCTGTGTAAAAAATTATATCAACCCAAAATTTGCTGAAACAATGAGTGTGGTTCTGGCCATCATATTCAATTCAGTTCAATTCAGTTTTATTTATATAGCGCCAAATCACAAGACAAAGTCATCTCAAGGCACATGGAGCAGGTCTAGACCATGCTCTTTAATTTACGGAGAGAGAGACCCAACAATTCCCCCCATGAGCAAGCACTTGGCGACAGTGGTAAGGAAAAACTCCCCTTTAACGGGAAGAAACCTAAGGCAGAACCTGGCTCTGGGTGGGCGGCCATCTGCCTTGACCGGTTGGGAGAGAGAGAGAGAAAAGGGTGGGGAGGTGGGGACACAGAGAAACAGAACAGAAACAACAACCACAACAATCAACAACAAAAACAATCAACAACAGATACATGACTAGCAGCAACAAACAGCAGCAACAGCAGGAACAGCTGGTGAAGGACAGAAGAAGGACGCCAACATGCCAGCATGGTTTATGGGGCTTCCTGTGAATTAGAAAGCACAAAGAACTCTGGGGATTCAAGTTAGTAACTTGCATTAATGGTAAAAGAATACATACAGATGGATATACTTCCATCATCATGTTCTAAGCCCTTATACACTCTAAACTTTCAAAATTTGAAGAGGCACCTAACCAAAACACAATGTTTATTACAGATCAGATCAACATTTTAGTGGAGAGACCCACTTCACATTTAAATGTTTCTTCAGTGTCACAGAAAGTATTTCTCAAACATTTACTGCTTTAACATTTGATATTCTGAATGGGTAAAAGTTGCCCTTCCCAGGGCAGTGCACCTGAAAATATATATTAGCTTTTTCTGGGCAGGAAAGCCCTAGGCAGAGAATACAAGAGAACAAAGAGAAGAGCATTGTGTGCCCTGATTTGAATTCTAATTCTGTTTTGATGTGAAAAGGTGGATGTACTTCTTCATACCACATTAGTTCAACTTTATCTTCTCTTAGCTTCCTTACTATGTTAAGGCTGCTGTTGTAGGTGGCTGTAACCTATTTTTTTGTTGACTTAACCCTGATCTTACCCCACTCCTCACTGGATGTGTGAATTTATCTACTGCTGTAGAAGATGTTCTCTATTCTTTTTCCCTGGTCATCTGTCCATCCACCGCACTCCCTCTCTCTGGTTTTTCTGTGCCTGTTGTCTTTTCCTGCTAGACAGTGTAATTTTACGAGAGAGGTCAAGAGTTGTGTTAATGCAACAAAATGACTGCTTTTGAACAAACCAGGCTCAGAGACAGGCCCTCGGTGAACAGCAAAAATCAGAGTGACGGGTGACAGGACTGAATGTGTGCTTGTGTGGAGAGGGAGAGAGAGTGAGTGTTGGACAGCTGAGAAGTGAGGGGTGCCAAGTGTATCGTCTTGCCAGAGTGGCTGCAAAACAGCCCCTAACTGTCCACACAAGCGGCACACACACACACACACACACACACACACACACAGTGTCCATTTCTTCAGAGGTACAGTACATGACGTCCAGCAGTCAGCTGTCTACCAGACCTGTCAAAGAGTTTTTGACAACTTAGTCACACTTACTGACTGACTGAGTGACCAGCTTACTGGCTAGCTGACCAGTTGCCCACTGAGCAAACTTCCTGTCAGACCGACTGACACACTGACTAACTATCAGAGGGCAGCTGTTGTTTAAATTTTCTACTTTCTTAGCAAAACTACGAGATTAAACTGAGAAATCAAAATTTAAAGACAAATTTATGGTAAGGCTAAAAGCAGGGCTTTATAGGTGTTAATATTGAAATTGTTCATGCATGTGCAAAGAAATCCACTGCAGTTTGAAGTACTGTGTGTTTGGATTTAGTGGAATTTATTGTTCCAATTGTGAGAGGCAATATTATCTTACAGATGAACAAATAAAAAATAGTAGATTAAAGGAATTATTAATAACTCAACAGTAATTGCATTCCATTGTGCACCCTACTAATAGTACTTGTATTCATGAATCTGCCAGTGATGTGAATGATGTGATGTATTTTCCTGTTATGAGCAAATGAAATTAACATGCTAATTAGGTGCTTTATATTAAATGTAAACTCAACTGGTTATCTAAGCATATATATATATATATATATATATATATATATATATATATATATATATATATATATATATATATATATATATATATATATATATATATATATATATATATATATATATATGTGTGTGTGTATATATATATAGATTTTTTTGTTTGTTTTTTTGTATTTTTTTGTTTTTTGTTTTTTTGTTTTGTTTTTTTTTTGTTTTTTGTTTTTTTGTTTTACCCACATACCATAGAGTGAGGTTGTGCAGAATTTTCACACGTTCTTAGTTATAGCATGATCCAATTGAAAAGCAGATCATTTTTGTTTTTAATAATTCTGTTTGCTGTGGCATGCTTTCAGCCAATATGCAAGCAACTGGTGGAGTTGCAATGGGGAAAAAAAGATTTAAAAAAAAAAGAAGAAGTGGAAGAAAGCAAAGACACTGACAGAGCAAAACTACCCTGGTGCAGTCTGCTTAAAAAATAGAAATCCATATACCTCAAGTTTTTTTTATGTAGAACCTGCAAAAAGGCTTCTCTAAAATATTGATTTACAAAGTTTTGATGGTGATCCAGATGGATGGTTTAATTATTCTGAAGAAAACATGTCCATGCTAGTGGCTTAGTTCCTGAAATTGTGATTGAAAAGGGTTGATTAAAAAGGGTTGTCAAGATAAAAGTAAAATTATGTTGAACATATTTCTCTAATGGTTTAAAACCAAAGACTCACTGTACATTGAATTCCATTATGACATCACACCATATACTGTATGTGCATGTATAATAACTCCACATGTATATACATGTATAATTTATAACCCAGTGGTATTCAATGATTTTAGATTATTCCTTCTGTGCTTAACATCACTTAACAGCCCCTATGGATTTACTTCTTCATCTGTACATGCATCATTATGTCAGACTGTGTGTGCATATGTGTATCGTGGGAGGGTTTCATGTGTGTATGTACATACATTTTTAGCCATGTGTAATCTCTGCTTCAACAAATTTGTGTGAAGTCTTACTAAACAGATAAAACAGGAGAGAAATGGCATTTACCAAGCCACAGTTTTAAATATTAACATACACACTACCACACTAAAGTAAGGTAGCAATTTAAGGATACCTGGGTGTGATTGCAGAGTTCAGAATGAGATCTAAATAGAGACATATACCTACCTGCCTGCACTTATTCCAAACACTAGACAGATATACAGGCATGGAGATATGATGTAAGGAAGTGGATGGAGAATGATATAAAAGTGAAGTGAGACAACAAACAAATAAAGTTGAGAACTTTTCCTCTCATTAACAGTACTGAAGAACTTTGCAGTTAACCCATATCAGGTCAAACTTGTACTCCCCACTGGATCCTCAACCCTTCAGCAGCTTTCCATCAGCCGGCTCATCATTATACTGCACTGTCTGACATATCCTACCTCATTTTCCTGTGGGGAGAGTGAAAGCAGTGGCAGAGAACATTTTTCTTTTTTTTTAAATAACCTTTTTTTTCCTGAACTCTTTCTCTTACTTTTCACTGTGTCAGCTCCCCAGTTCTCATTTGGTTTCTATCTGTCTCTTTCTGCCCTTCTTTTTTTACCTCTGTCGTACCTCTGTCAAAGAGTGTAAAAGACAAAAGCAATAAACTCACACAGGAAAAACAAACTAACTACACTAATTGTATAAATACATCAACATTAATTGCTATTGCATTTGTTTCCAAAGAGATGCAACATATGTTTTTTTTTTATTTTTTGAAAGAGATGTTTTTACTTATTAAGGCAATAACTGATAAAACATTTCCTTGTTATTCAATTAAAAAGAGACACTAAATTAAATGATAACACAGTATTTAATTGTTTACTCATGATTTACTCATTAGAAGTTTGGTATTTAAAAGCGTGTAAAAGAAGTAACTTTGAATTGTGTGTATTTAGAGACCAATACATTATCTAAGAGAAAGTAAAAAAAACATCTTAGTAACATGAATTGTACAGTCTAACACTTCAGGTCCTGAATAGATCATCTCCCATCATACACTCCCGCTCTCATTCTGTTCTATTGTGTTTGTTTTGTTCCTCCCTCTCCACTTGGCCATCTCTCTTGCTCCCAAATGCACAGCACTGCAAAGCATACAATGAAATACCACTTTCATATTCATATAGGGCACCATTCAAACCTTATTTAACAATATATATTATATAACAATACTTGACACCGGTGCCAAATCCAAACACTGACTTAATTTTATATGCCTCTTCCCTTTCTCACACAAAATCCTACTCTGGGTAGGACTGCAAGGATTTCTTGGTATGAAAAATAAATCTATATTCTGAAAAGATACACAAAATTCACTGGCTTTTATGTACAAGATATTTCTAAAACATGGCTTTTAGAAGGGTTGCTGAATTTGTTCGTTCTTTCTTTTCAGTAATGTCATGTATCTTAATTGTAAACTGACAGTATTACTTGCAGTTGAAAATCAGTGATTCAGTCCACAAAATCTTTGAGTACCCAGAATGTGTTTTACGTGCAGGTTGGCATCACATCTCTCATAAGTAGCTCACACTCAATTTTCTAAAGCTTTGTCAATCAGATGATGTCATGAACCAAATGTATGCATTTCATTTCAGTCAGACAGTATGCACTGATTAGCTCATCTTCAGCCAGTCAGGAGGAGCTAATCAGTGAAAATGGCCTGTTGTAATAGTTATGTAATGGGTATCATAAAACATTATAGAGCACAAAGTTAATACCAGAATTTTTTTATTATTTTTTATTTTTGGTAAGGGCTGTGTCAGGTACAAAGTGTTACTGATTAGCCAATAGAAAAAAAAACAAAAACAAAAAAAAAAACAAAGAAGATTTTTTTTTTCTTTAATTTTACAATTAAGGACAATTAAGCCACTAAAAAAAGTGACATACACTTAAGTCTCCAAATTCTCAGAGAGTAGTTCAAGTCAGACTAATGTCAGTGCAGACATACAGATGTGAAGCCATAGAAGACCCTCATAACATACACAGTATAAATCAGGCCTATAATCACTTTCTCATAGGCAAATCCAGTCAGGATTGGTTAAAGTAAGGCCCCGTGAGATCAAAGTGTAATTTATTATTCCATTTGATGTTACCTTGTGGAGTTATTCCAAAGGCAGTTAAATGATTGAATGACAGTAACAGTACCTGAGGTGACTTTCTGGAGGGAAAAAAAATCTTTTGAATTAGAATGAACTCCTGACCAAAGCTGTGGTCAAATTCCTATTCATCTGCTAATCATGGAGGAGCTGAAGTTACTGCACTTCAGACTCTTGGATCTGTGCATCTTTTATTATTATTATTATTTTTAGAATAGTCCCTAATTCTCATGAAGTTGTTATGTATTGTATTATGAGTGAACTACAGGTTTCAGTTGTCCAATCAATCTGTATACATTAATATTCTATGTTTGTGAGAGAGAGAAGAATGTCATCCACCAGTAGCTGCTCTGTGGAGTTCTAAATGATTTTAAAGCTTTTTTCTGTGTATTGGAGAGATAATGCAACACTGGTGGAAAAAAAATCAACCCTTTCTGGCGGACAATGTTTCTTGTTACGTTAATAGCTTGCATATTGCACCGTTTATCAGTAATTTGCCAGCAATATTTCCTTTGCTGTTCTAATTGTTTTCCTGAAATCCAATTTGATTAGAGAAGTAGGCAATTGGGCAGAACTTCGCCCAAGTGACTTTTTCAAATATAATTGCTTTCCAGGTGGTAGTCTTATTATAAAACTGATTGTAATAGGGCATACTTATTTTTTATCCTTTATAATTTCATCACACTAATAACTTAGAACAAAACAATTAAAAAACATGTGCCAAAAGGGCAGGAACTAAGCCAATAGAGTTTGTGAAATTAAATGAGACAGACACAGAAATGGATATAGGATGCAGATATGCATGGACAAACATTCATACATACATTTTGTGTTCATTTATTTCTAAAATCAGACTGCAGAATTGAACAGAATGGAACCCACCCACTTTGAAGGGAACTACTTTTCATGGAGGAGCAGGGTGGATGGGCACACAGACTATACGGTGGAGTTAGGCAGCCGGTGGTGCATAGCACTGATACTTGTGCAGCCGGGACTGTTTGCTGCAACAAGCTGTCCAATCTCTGTTAAACGATGGTGACACAGAGGGAGGGATGGGGAAAGGTTCTGTGGGCTAAAAAGAATTAGAAAAGGGATTGGAGGAAAGGAAGAAAGGGGAGAGGACAGAAGGAAGGCTTGGTTTGCAAGCTGTTTGGAGACTGCACTGACACACATGTTGCTCATCGGCAGGGGAGAAAGAGTAGGACGTGGGGGTGGGGGGCGACATCAGAGGAGGGAGTGGGAGACAGGAGTAGTGAAACTGCTCAGCAGCTTGTCTATGTTCGTGCCTGGCTACTGTCTCTTTACTGCAATGGCAGACATATGAGTGTTTGGCAGGGACGACAGAAGGAGTGTTACAGAGCTGCAGAGGATGGAAGTGACACACCAGGGTTTGGCAGATGAAACAAGTTTAGCTCAGAAAATAGAGATATAGTTTATGAATGGAGAGGTGGAAAATCATTTTGTATTTTCTCAGCTGCTGGTGAAGAGAAAAGAGATAAACTACTATAGTAGGAGATAAGAGTATTGTACAATTCAATACTGAACTGCATAAAGCCCAAAATCAAATCTCTCCCTCCACTGGTAGAGCTGATGGTGTTGTGTGAGGGGAAGTGCTGCAGCTAATAAGGCAATTGCCTAGGTCTTATTTCATGCGGAGCTGCGTTTTTGTCTACAAGCAAGAATTTTAGGCAGTGTAGAACAGAAATGTAGACATAGATTTTTTAACATTTATTCATACTTTTTTGTTAGTTTTACTCTTTACAACTTCTGGTACATATTGATTTTGTCCCAGCTGCTAATCTCTTCCAGAGCTGCAAGCACTGTATCCAACTCCTTTACTCCAAAATGTCACCTGGTATTGATTGTGTTTTGAATCTTTATAAGTCATGTATATAACAATTAGACCAAAAGCCACAGCGTGCTTTGATGTTTGCCACAAGGAGAGAAAGTGAGAGATCCATGAAGCCTCAAAACACCTCTCAGTGATTGTGAGGTGCATTTTAGGCTAGAGGATACTTTCATGCTGTTTGATTGTGTGTCGAAAATGTGTGGTACGTGTTTATCTAAGTGTGTGTGTAGGTTGGGTGGGTGAGTTCTGTTGAGTGAAAGGATTTGTTGCAGAGTAAATGACTCCTCTGGCCCCCACACAGCAACGGTCGATGGTCCAATTACTTTTAAATGTGTGTGCTAACACATCTTTTGAAGTGTCCAAGGTCTGTGCGTGTGTGTGTGTGCTGTTTGTAAGTGTCAGGTGGTCATGATGAGGGAGGAGGTGGGAAGATGACTGAAGTATTTCCCCTTTTTTCAATGTGATAAAAATGTAGGCTGCTTGTCAAGGCAAAAACAAAACGGAGATACACACATTTTTGTGTCTGTGTGTGTGTGTTACAACTTTACTGAGCTAGAGCCCATGATCTCATATTAGACTATTTTTCAATCAGTTATGTCATTTTTTTCCTCTATATTTACCAAAACAAATAGCATTATTGACTATGTTGCTTAATTACAAATACTAATTAAAAGCAGGTGTATTATATCAACAAAACACAGGTGGACAAATTAACCCACCAGTACAAACCATCATTCCCTTGATTTCCCTGAAGGAAAAAAAACATGAATCTTAGTTGCAAAGTTTGCAAAAAAAGTTAATGAAAACAAATGACTAGAGGAAGCAATGAACAACATGAACTAACATCAAGTCGTGATGAAAACATAATACCCCGCTGTGAGACATACAAAATCTCACTTATCACTTCTGCAAAATGACAACATCTGCCGCTAGTGAGAGCGATATGCATAAATCAACACTTATTTATATCACATTGCTTGAATATCTGTTTGTTCCTACAGATGCAACAGTGATTCCCCCTGAGAACCACATAGCCTAAAACATTAAAGCCACAATTTAACAATGCAACATGTTGAATTGTTTTTCTGTTTATTGCCATCACAATAGATGTGAGGATTCTAATGACTGCACAAAAGGAACACAAATGATGACAGTAAAATCTTTTTAATACCCACATGTATTTCTTGATGGCTTTACAAACATCAAAATTGAATGAGTTGTTTTTCCTCTTAATTTTATCATTAGAATGCATGAGTCAAATTTGTTTTCTTTTTTAATACAGTAACTGATCAACATTTTCAAATCTCTTGAAAGCTTTCAGCTTATACTTACAGTTTGAATACATTAGCAAAGAGCTAGCACCAGGGGCTCTCTGTATAGGTAATGCCAGATGAGTTAGCTTAGCTGGAGACAATTTACAACCTGCTGCTGTTAGCCACAAGTTGGAAATTTGGTGCCTGCTTTCTTTGCCTTTGATGAGTTGAGTAAGCTTACCATAGCAAGACAGCAAGACATGCTAGAATGAATGTGTATATGTTTGTGTATTTGGTACGTGTCCTGTGTGGGGCATTTATTATACTTCTTAAGTATTTACAGTGCATAAACTGTGTCAATTTTTAAACTAACGGTAGGCTAACAGTAGATAATTCAATTGTTGTGGCTTTTGAAACCGGCTAACTTAGCATTGGCTTAACTCACTTATTAACTCTTTCCACTTAGCTAACTTAGAGAAAAGAAAATATAGAGGTAAAATGGATATGTGATTTGTGATGTAAATGATGTTTTACTCTAAAAATGTATCATTATTTAGCAATATTTCAAGTATTTTATGGTGTCATTTAGAGTGAAATCATCTTATTAATTCTGAATGAATTAGAATATTAGGCTATTTCACAATAAAAGCAACTTTAACAATACAAAATAACTCCTAACTAGTTTTGCTCTGACTCAAAGTGCAGTCTTCTGGCAACAGTAGCTTATGTGTTAGCTAGCTTGAAAAAAGCTTTGTTATGGGACCATTGGCATTGGCAGGCAAATATATTTTAATCATATCACAATATTGTTCTATAACAAGTTGTTGAATCTGACAGGCCAAGGTATATTAAGTTAGATCTCTGCAACTATCCATACAATATTTGTGCTAAGTGCATGCACACAAGCAAATGTGGATGAACCTGATCGAGGTGATTAAAATAACCAATGTTGTGCAGACAAAATAGTGGTAAGATGAGAGAGTGGAGAAAATTACAGACACAGAGAGAAAGAACATACTTGGGATAAAAGTAAGAAAGAAAAGAAAGTAATAAAGACTGATCAGAGAGCAGTAAATGAACAACATAGGAAAATAAAGAAAGGCAAAAAAAGAGATAGTACCAGATGCATAGGAAGAAGGGCATAGTGGGATGCTAATAGCAGTGTTTTGAAGCCTGTGTCTACATGGTAACGGTCTAGACACAGTGGGTCATCCACTTAACATGCACACACACACACACACACACACACACACACACTCACACACACAAATGCACATTTATTTCATACTGTCGGGGGGAAATGAGCCCTTATCTGGAGCTGTGGAGATAAGCAGAAGCAGTGGGCCACTCTGCTAGCCAGGCTGCCATTTTAGCTCCTGACTCACATATGCATGTTCACACGCACATTCAAGGCTGCCTTCACACTTCTCTGTTATATGAAAGTCAAAACAATATAAATATAGAGTGGAAATATTGATATTCAAATAATGTAGCATAACCAATTTTGTTGAAATATTATAGAGAGATTCTTCCATTTCAATTTAATTTACCATCTCCTCTCTCTCTCCCTCTATTTTCTCTTCTTCCTCTTTCATTCTCTATCCATAGTAATGATTAAAATAAACCCCCTCATGCTTGTAAGTTTGTTTGTAAAATGGAAAATCATATACATTATGTTAAACAAGTCAACATGTCTATGCACAACTTATTGTAGTCTATTGTTGATAGAAATATAAAAGTGTTATTTTTTAAGAGGAATAAATGAGGTGGCTAATTAAAGCAGAGAATACAAAACATACAGTAATATATCATAATTCTAAGTGCATAAGTCAATGCTCTTCAATACAGTACAGTACATGTTTAGAACGGGCTGGAACATTTCTTATATTCATTTCAAAATTCACCTTAATATTCACCTCCAGAAATTGGACTATTATCTCTGTGCCGGGCAATGATTCATTAAGTCATTGAACCATACCACTGAAAATTCACAAGGTATTATGCCAATCCATAGTGAGAGTGGAGAAATAAAATTAGATGTGTCTCTACTGCAGAATGTGTGTGTATTAGCATGCATTGCTGTGTGAATAGCTGAAGTCACATCTGTTTACTATACAGTTACTAACAAAACCAGCCTGGCCCTGATTGATAGCCTCTGTGATTACGGAAGTGCTCAGTGATGTTGATTGATGTGTCTCATCTTATTGACTTATAACACAGGGAAATGCAGCCCAACTACCTTGATTACGGGCCATTACGGAATGTTGATTGCTAAATTTTCTCTGATATTCGCTTTTCACATCTGCAAAATGCAGTCTAAACTTTGCTAAATGTAGCTAAAGGATTTATCACCTCATCTAAAGCTAAAACAGATGTTTTCTCATTGACTGATAGCAGAGATTTATCACCTCATCTAAAGCTAAAACAGATGCTTTCTCATTGACTGATAGCTGGTTTCACAGAGACCAACATCATTTTTTCAGGTATTCCTGTAGAGCTCTTGTTTTAATTATGCAGTGCAAAGGAGTCAATAGTAAGTGCCTTGCTTGAGGGTAAACTGACAATTTGTGTCTTAAAGAGGCAGTGCAGAATCCATTAAAAACACAACTGCACCAATTTGATTTTGTAACTATGTTATTATCTGTAAATCTTACCCATATCTATTAACACCGACTTAAAATACAAGTCAGGCTTAGTGCCATATAGCTGAACCGCTCAACACAGGCTTAAATACAATGGCAGGTGTGTTTTCCTGGTTCACTTACTATCATTTGGCTATTCATTACTTTTTCCTCAGGGCTTTGTCACAAATAAGCCACACTATCAAAAGACCAGGTCAAGATTCCAGGAAGTTAACAACTCCGTTGGCTGATAGGGGAACAAGCACTGCTCTACAACACAATTTCAATTTGCATTTGTCATGTTTTATTTATCCATCCCTGTTTTCACTTTTCAGTCGAAACAATTCCCCTGGTCCACTTCAAAAACTTTGGTGGTGGAGTACACAGTTTCTCTGTCTCCAAGCTAAATGTTGCTGTTACAGAAACTTACAATAGGGTATTTCTTTTTCTAGTTCTCCTGTTTTCTAGTTTGTATTATTAAACTGTATTGGTACTGAAAAAGAGAGCTTTCTTTCAAACTATCTTTTGCAAACCAGTCTTTTTGTGTGCCAACTTTAGTGTTCATCACTTTTGCATTTTACTGAAGGACAGACAAAAGAAAGCACAGGCACATGTGTGTATTGTTTTCATGTCTGCACGTGTGGCTTGTTTATTGTGTGCTCACAATGGGCCTTATTCACAAATTATAAAATTAATAGCTAAGGCGTTGTCATTATAAATGTGATGAAATTATTATATATTTTAGATGATCTTTATACAGGGAAATGGGGCTGTGGTAGTATGCTAATTACAGATAGCAGGCACACGCCTTTCAATTTAGAATGATTCTGATTCACTAACATACGCACGGTGGTAAGAACAAAATTTGCCAGTGCGCACATGTCATGAATCCAAGAGTAATTTTGCATCTACACCTATTGTGTTGTTGCTTACAAGTATTTACTCTTGCGTATACCTGCTTCCTGGTGAGCTTTCAGTATGTCACAGTTTAATTGTGAAGAAAGTCCACACCTGTCACAGTTATATAACGGCGCATTTCCATTACATGGTACCGGCTCAACTCGACTCGCCTCGCCTTTTTTGGTTTTCCATTACGAAAAAGTACCTGGTACCTGGTATTAGCAGACAGCTACACATTTCTATGTTTTTATCAGTTTAGCGTCGTCAGGCTAGGCTAACTCATTGTTGCTAACTTTAGAGCTAACCTTTTCCAGCAGTTGGGGGAAACAACAGACATGACTTTTCATGGTGTTGACAAGCTGCAGCATTTATTAACTGACACACTGTAGTCTGTACTGTACATTTACTGCCAGACTGACAACTTACTGCTGCTGCTAACCTTTTCCTCTGCTCCGCTAGCATTCATCGTTATTTCAGACGCTCTCTCTCTTGCTTAACCATGGCAACAACACAAACGTTAACTCGTGTTTCGAGACAGCGCTGATCAGTGGCTCCCAAACGCTATTGATTTAAGAATAAATGGATATTTGGTGTTATTTTTGACATTTAAAAAATATTTTTGGCCTGGCGGGACCGCTGTACTATTATAGAGGAAACACTGCTATCCTTTCAATATCCTATATTGTTCTTTTGTTTGTCGCGCTGAAGATGACGTCAGTGTCGTTGCTAATGACAACCAGGTACCCTGAGGGGATACTACCTTGTAATGGAAAACGACACCCAGAAAAGTACCTAGTACCAGAGGCGAGGCGAGTCGAGTTGAGCCAGTACCATGTGATGGAAATGCGCCATAATGTAATTTAACATGTCAGCTCCATGTGAAGATAGTTAGTGCTGATCAAAATAGTTGCTGCAAAAGTGGTTTACAATGCATCATTTGTTACATATGTTTGTATGTGTAAGATCTGGGGTCCGTTTCACAAAGCAGGTTCAACAAACTCTTCCAAACTTCCAGAACACCGGATTTGAGTCAGTTTAATCAACTTGGAGTAGTTTCACCTGGAGTTAAGCGCGTGCACCACAACTATAAAAAGCCAGCGTCAATGGAGCCCCGATTCCACGAGTCACCATGTTTTCTTTTTTGTTTTGTTTTGTTTTCTAAATGTATTTTTAGCCAGACTAAAACATAGCCTGGTCTTTACCTTTTGAACTGTGCACTGTTTTCTCATCTGTCCATACACTCCTTATTTTTTTCTTCACTTGACTTTAATGATACGTACACGTGCCTGCATCAGTTCTTACAGGTGTTTATATGGTATGAGTGCATACTTGGATGGAATTAATGTGTGTGTCCTGCTGGTGTTATGAATGTGAAATGGAAGCCTCTCCGCGCATGCTATAGGCCTCTTTTGGTGGCATTTGGCTGCAACACTAATGTTTTATTAATTATACACACTCACATTTTTACAAGCACTTAGAAAAGCTGCTGTGCTGTAAATTCACCTTTTACAATGTCTCTCATCATCTCTTCTCACCACGTCTCGGTATCTTGTTTGTCTGCTGTCTGCTTCTCATCTCTCCCTGTCTCTGTTGCTCTCACCCTTGGTGTCTCTTTACCTTTTTCATGTTATCATTTGCCTTTTCACGTGTGTCCTGTCTCTCTTGTTTGTGAGTTCTTTCTATATTTTTCACTTCACATCCACCCCCTTTCCCATGTTTGTTCATCTACTGTAGGCACGCACATACACACACATATGTGATAACAAGGATGGGTTACAGGCAGCATCTGTGCGTATAGAGTTGGGTGTACACACACACATTCACACACTATGATCAAGGGCCGTATTGACACTGGGATTGTAATGATAAGAACACAGCAGTGGTTCTTCTGTGTTAAAAAATAAAGGTTAGTTGGCTCATCCTCATAGAACCAGAAGATTACAAATGCTGCTGTTTTCTGCATTTTAAAAAATAGAGAAAGAACAAAAATAGGGGATACAGATTTTGTATGTGTGGGAGAGCAATCAGACTCACAGTTTAGCTCCACATCCCCCCCTCCAGGCTGAAACAAGGATAACATGTAATACAATCTACCTGGCTGTCTGTGTCAGTTACATAAATGCAAACAGACAAGCAGTATATCGGTGAATTTTGACTAATGTTGTAATGATAATTAGAATAATATTGTACATTATATTTAAACTCCCTGCACACCCTCACATGTGAGACCTCTGCTCACATTAAAGGTGGGTGAAGCTATGCTGGGAATTATGTAAGGTCACTGGGCTCTTTTTACTAATAAGAATGATAAAGGTATAATATTTCCCACCTAACAAGTGCAATGAAATGTAAAGAAGGGTTAGAGAGATCAAATCAAACTGCATGTCTGCACATGCCCACGCATGCTGTACCTGAGAAAGGGTCTAATGTGGTAAATAACACTGAGTGGGTGGACCATGGCCATGCAGGGCCTTTAAAGGGAAAAATACCCTGTTGGAGCATAGCCCCTGCACATCTATACAGGTTTTTTCAGTTATGGTTGATTAGACTTCAGTGCAAGTTGGGACAAAGTCATGATGATGATAGTAATTAGATGAGATCACCAAATTCAACAAGAATGCTAAAGGTTTCATTGGTCTCACTGTCATCATATTGTGGTAGTTAATGTGACTGCTGGCTTCTAATGTAAAAACCCACTCCTGACTTCTCAAAAGAAAGTTACTCTACTAGAGGAGTGAGTTGTGTTTTACAACAATACTTCAAACATGATATGAAGTGTTTAACTAAATGGCAGGGTATAGAAAAGAAACCAGTTTAGTTAAGGTTTACTGTAAGTATTGGTCCCATAAGAGAATTGATCAGAATTGGCAAAGAATTGCACATTCAACAGTAACTTCAGGCTTTAGAAAATGGATTATCCCATATTTCCCTCTGCAGCATGCCCTCTGCTTCTCTGGTGTGTTTGTGTTTTCTTCTAAGCACAAATCATGCCATGCAATTTTGTGTGTATCACAGCGTGCGTGTGTGGTTGTGTGTGTTTGTCTTTGGATAGCAGACGGCTAAATCACTTCTTTTATTTCTTACTGCCTCTCTCTCTGCAGGGAAACCAAGCTAGTTTGATCTTTGAAACTAAAAACAATATTTTATTGAAAGCAGAAAGCTGCACATAGATGAAGAAAATATGGTTAGGGACTTAAATAATGTGGTCTCAGGGTAAAGACTGAAAGTTTATGGTGCAATTTGATAGAAATTGAAGTCTGGGTCAGACTCATAAAGCACATTTGAATTATAGAAAATCACCACAATTTTGGCAGGTACATAAGGCACTATAAATAAGTTCATTTTCTGGTAAACAATTTGATGTAAGTGTACATAAAGTAGTAGGTTATAATAGAAAATAGGACCCTGGGAGATAAAATATTCAGTAGGCAGATAGATATTTGTGTTTTTTAAGTCATTAGATTGGTATCCTCTGCTACTGTACCTGTCATGAGTGTGTTGTAACATCTCTTTTGTGTTCTGAGTTATTAAAGCAATATGATAATCTTTATTGTTTGTGTTCTAACTTTATGTACAGTACCTAAATAAGCATCTTTATATATATAATGTTTTATGCAATGATGTCATGTTTTTTTGTGTGTGTGTTTTATCTTGCCATTGCTTGAAGTGCATTTGCCTCTTTTTTTTTTTACTGTTTATCACTTGGTAAACTCAACCTGGCGCCTGTGGTGTCTGTTAATCTAACTGTTTTGTGTCTGTGTGCGCACATTGCAGCTGGCAACGTGGGATCCAGTTCATGGGTTGAACGGCACGCTGACAGACAGGAAATTGGAAAATAACATGAGAGGAGTGGTGCTACGAGTCGTCACTGTCTTGGTGAGTATGGCTGACCAGAGTGTTCATCTCTCTGTGAATGTCTATGTTTTTATTTATTATCTAGTGAATTCCAAATTTACATACACAAAAAGAAATAAAAAGTTTTACTGTTTCCTATTTGGAAATTGTTGTGACTAGTGCTGGAATATCAGACTTCAGCCTTTTGCTGTATTGTAAATCTGTCCTTTTGTCTAGTTTTCTGCCCATCATTCAACTCTGTCTCTGTGGAGATGCAGAGAGGGACAGATGGAGAGCTTGTGTGAAGGAACGAAAATGGCAAACATTTTTGAGACAGTGTCAAGCGGTAGATAGGAGTCAGAGAAGGCAAAACACAAAGAAAATGTAACAAGGTGAGCTTACAAATGGACCAAGCTTTCATCATTTCATTAGCTTCTTTTTTGACATTTGACAGTTAGATGATAGACCGTTGGAGTCTTGATGATAGTGAGACTCCAGCTCTGTCTGTCTCGCCTGCAGCATCGATTTGAGTACATCCCATGAATGCTTTAAAGATTCGCTGCTGTAAATTCTTCATATCCAGTCTTTGAAGTGAGAAGCAGAGAAGAAAGAGATAATGCTAGATATCTTTGTGGCTATCCCTTTTTCTATCTTTAATTTTTTTTTCTTTTTTAGTCTTATTTTCATCATCCTTAAAGGGAGAAAGAATACTGTATGGATTGGGTTTTTGAATATCTCCTTTTTCCCGTCTTCAGTAGGGTGGGTCCTATAGGCTTATCCACATTTATGTAATTCTGGCTTTGTGTGTGTGTGTGTGTGTGTGTGTGTGTGTGTGTGTGTGTGTGTGTGTGTGTGTGTGTTACCCTACATGACTGATGCCTCGTGAGAACAGAAATAGAAAGAAATAGTGTGAAATGTCCAGGATGCTACCCGGATGTACTGCTTTCTTTTTATGTGAGAATGGTTGGGGGGCACATCCTGATTGTGTGTGTGTGTGTGTGTGTGTGTGTGTAGGAGTGTGTGCATGATGTGAAGGTTTCTAAAGGGACCTTTGGAACAGATTGTTCTGTGCTGCCTTGGACCTTTTTTGCTCTGATATAACTGTTTTCTGTCTGTAAGGTGCAATGGTCTCATAAAGTACTATGCATAGTGTCTCTTGCCCTGTAACACACACACACACACACACACACACACATACAAACACAAACATTGACCTGTGAAGGGATGCGTTCATTCTATTTAATCAGCCACACTGTCGAATAGTTATTGATTAGTTAATTAGTGATGAGATCATACCACTATTAGGGCCAATAACTCTAAATCAATGCTATAGATTAAAAGAAGCTGTATTGATTATTAAATGAATGTTACAGAGGGGTGGCTACATCACTATAATTATGTGTTTATGGCTTTCTACAGCGCTCATTAGTGTAACCATTCTGGTCACAAATCTGACCAGAATTTTTATTTTGCAGCTGTGAATTTAATTTTAAACAAACAGTTATATTAAAATGATGCGTTCTAGACAGGCACTTGATTTTCTTCAGAATAGTTTATAGAGCGCGCACACACATTTCCTGGTTTTACTCAACATTTATGAGTAGCAAGCTGTGAAAACAGCTCCTGCAGCCCAAATATGCAGCCAAAGGCAGAAGATGTACCTTTTTAGACTTGAGTTCACATTTTTGGAGATAATGAAAAAATGCTCACAGTGTTTCCCCCAAATGACCTGAAAGTTTTACTTTGGATGAAGCCATGCAGTAAGCTACACAGTAACCACATGTACTACAAAATCTATAATGATTGATGGGGGTGATTTGTAAGGTTCCATTCAACCGTTGTTGTAGACATTCAGTTAGAAAGATACGAGTAACTTTCCCTAATATGTTTATATTAACATATATGTTAACATGTTTATAGGACTGACAGCTTTATATTTTGTAATTGTTGAAAGTTTTTTTTTCCTGAAAAGTTGTAATTTGTTCCACAGCTATTACAGTTAACCAAAACTATTCACATCATATTGTTCATCCTAGCAAACTTTATTCTAATTAAAAAATACACTGCACCGCACTGCTTTTGGGAATCCCAGTAGAAAGAAAAAAAACAGGACACAAGCTGTTTTTGGATGAGGATGAGAGAGAAGATTGTCTTGTGTCAGTTTATATAGTATAGAGAGAAAATTCTCTAAAGACCTCTTTAAAAATTTCTTTAAACTGGTACATTCAGTACATTCTCAGGATATCACTAACTATGCTCTTTTAGCCCATTGATTTGCAATTATGAATGTACCAATACAAGTATAAAAACAAGATTGCTGTTAGGCTCCACAAATATAGCAAATTTTGGTTTGGGGAAACGTTTGGCGCTTGGGTTAAAAATGCTACTTTGTTAAGGTAAAGGTGCCCTTGTCGTCATGGTTACAATAATAACAGCTTGGATACCGTTAGGGAACAACAGTGGGCATAGTTAAAAGAAACTACCATTGACTTTCTCTAGGAAACAGGAAACAGACTGCAGTTTCACGTGTTAAAGAATGTTTTGTTGATCCCCCCCAACCTCCTCCTGTCCTGCAGACTTTGTCACTGTAGAATAACATCACACTGTTTCATATGCTCCAGGCGGATAAGAGTTATAATTCCTATGGCAGCAAGAGGGCTTTGTCACTTGAATGTCAACTCGTGTTTTTTTTTTTTGGAGGGGGGGGGGCATTTGCCCTCATTTTTCTTGGGCAGACAGTTTCTAATATTGCACTGTACTGTTTGATGATTACTGAACTATGGCTTTATTCTCACTATAACAAACTCAAGTTCAAGCTGAACCAGCAGATGGGGGCATGCAAACACAAAATGTACAGACCTGACAAAGGCACAATTTTATGACTTTATTACATAGCAATAATAGAGAGATGATGGGAAACAAGGAAGAAAAATGCAACAAAGGTTGCTGGCTAGGAACGTTTTTGTTCAAGCCATGAGAGCACCCAGAAAGGTACCAATTTATCAACGAAAACACACACTTAACATAAGGTAGTGTGTTCCAGTTCTCAAAAACCTTTTGGAAATTTTGCATTATTGGAAGAAGGATGAAGAGAAAAATCTGTAGGGCTCCTTTACATAAATCATATGTCACAAAGTTCAGGATTTATCCTTATCTGTGATGTATATGTATCCCCTGTCTTTATGAAACAGAGACTGAGGGGAAATTCATTTTTGTAACAATATGAAATCTAATCTTCTGCAGAGACTGGCAGGGCTTTTCAAAATGCATTTTACACCCTTTTCACAGACAAATCCGCAGAGTGCTTTGAAAATGCTCACTGTGCTGCAAATCAACACACAACTTTGTCATTCCCAACATTCCCTCAGAGGGCTCTTCAGATGCCATTACATAGTCTTTGTGGAAAATTGCTGTTCCTCGTCCCAATCATGTCTCCAAAAACACCCGAGCAGCACTGAGCACACATGTGGTATTTTCAGTCAAGAGAAGACAGGGAATGAACTTGTGCCGAAGGAATTAGTGTAGAGGAAAGGCAGGGGGAGGGACTATGGGAATGAGAGATGGAAGCAATATCGGAAAGACAAAGAGATGGAAGAGAAAGATCGCTGGATGTAGAGGGATGTGAGATAATATTGCCAGGATGACAAGTGGGAAGTATTGTAGCCTCGATGGATGAATGGATGGAAAGAGGCGAGGAATTCTAGACATATGTTTAGGGAAAGAGGGAGACGTTGTGGTGTGGCAAGATGCCAAATGGTGTATATTACAGCTGGTGAGTGGCAGGGGAGAGAGAGAGACAGCAAAATAACAACAGAGAGTAAAGAGAGAGGAGAGAGACAGATTAGCGTCACAAAGCCAGCATCTCTCAAGGTAATTTTTTGTTACAAGATTTTAGTCTGGAAACCATCGACTCAGTATTGATTGAGCCCGGCAGCTTAAAGTCAGACTAACCAGTTAAAGCGTTTAAATGATTTCATGACTCATTGCCTCTCAAAAGTCAAAAATTGAACAGCTCTTCAAACCAGATGATTAGGCATATTGCTGTAAATACATGGACTTTTTACTCTAATTCAAAATAACTGAAAAACTGATTATGCTTGATAATTTCAGAGCGATTTGATCATGTTTCCCCAACAGCCATTATGTTTTGCAGGCTTAAAAAAGAATAAAAGACCAGTGACAGTCCAGTACACACAGCGGTCATTCAGTCAGGTGAAGGAACAGTTCATGTTGAAGTCTACTGTAAGTGAAGGAGGAAACTGTCATGTATTGTACAGCCAAATTGAAATGACGCCTGTCTCAAACAACCTGCGCCCTTGCCACAGAATAATGAGCTAAGCTAAAATCGTGGGTTGACACTGGAGAGACATGAGCTGCTTTTATATATTCTGTTCTTCTAGTCCTTTACCTAGAGTACACCATAATCAGATAAAATACCAAACATGCTTTCAGCACTTTCAAACGCTCCCGTCCCCACATACACACACCCACACAGAGTTGCACATGCACAGTGTTTTGCCTTGTATTGATTTTCTGCTGCTATTTGTTGTCTGTTACATGGTTAGCTTGGAAGGTCGTGTGGGTGGGCATGTGTGTATGCATCTACAGTACATGCATGTGTACAGCATGGGTGCGCATATACATAGAGCTTGCATACTTGAAAAGCAATCAATGCACAATGAGACAGAATTATTGTGGGGAAAACATAGAGAGAGAGAGAGAGAGAGAGATAGAGAGAGAGAAGAAACTGATGATGGATAAGTTCAATGTGTTTTTAAATGCGACAGTTTTTCAGGGAACAGCTCAATTTTTTACATTAGAATTTTAATCAATATACTGTTAAGTTAAACTAAACAATTTTTCATTTTTTTAATGCACAAAAGCTAAATTTCTTTCCTTTGCAGACTATCAAACCAGCTTCTGTTGTTAATTTATTTTCAATCTTTCTGTTCTTTCATTGCTTGGAAAGAATATACCACCCATCTATTTTGATTGACAGTTACCAAATGTAATAGATTCTTCAAGACTCCTGTTGTCCTACTCTTCAGATAAATAATGTGCAAAGAGAAAGTCCTGAATACACTCACACAACTTTGAAGTGGAAAAATATTTTATATAAGATATTCTTGCAGCCTCATATGTATGCTGGCAAAACCATTTGAGTTCCTCTGTGTTCCCCAGTACCAATTAACTTCTAAAAATGTCAATGTAATGCATGATTTACCTCAGAAATGAGCTTCCGATGTGAACATTCACCATAGAAATGTATTTGGAAGTATTAGGGCCTGGGCAAATGGCCGACTGGGTTATTGTTCCCCTGGACAACAGTGCCAATGTTTTCAGCACCATGGTTATGTTTGCTTATAAAAGTTTAAAGTACCTGCATAGGGATGAAATCAGTGGCACTTGGGGGTATTCAGTATAGAGAGTGTGTGTGTGTTATATGGGCAAGTGTGTTAGTGGGTGTTCCTGCTTTGATTGATGGATTCTTGTGGTGAGAGAGGGACTTGGCATGCATGTCCATTCACTGCCTAATAGCTTATTGAACGGCAGCAGCTAGCAAGGATTAGAAAGCGCCAAGTTAATGCGTAGCATAGCCTGCGTGTGTGTGTATGTGTGTGCTTAATGTGCAACCAGTAGCCAGTCAATAACACACACATGCCCTCATAAATCTGCAAGACATATTGGCCTAAAACATTTCACTAATCAATAGGGATTTATTAAAGAAGAGTGAGGGAGAAAGAGTATGTGTGAAAGAGACGAGAGCCAAAGAGAAAAACTCCTCAATGAAACACTCAAGTACAGTATATAAAATGATGTATTGTATTTTGTATTTCTTTTCTAAGATAAATTTCCAACAAGCTTCCTGCTCTCCTTGCTAAATAATAGGCTACCTTGTTTCCCTTGCACTGTGTTCACTTAATTGCTTAAAATGTCAGCATCGCTGGATGTCATTTAACCTCAACAGGAAGCTGCCCTTTAGATGCCATGGAGATATTGATAAACAAGAGGTTCAGCCATCCCAAGTGCATTTAAAAATGAACTGATAAAAAACAAATCTGCTGAATTGCATGGTGTGATTATTGATTTCAGGCATTTTAATGCACTTGAATTAAATGATAAATAGATTATACTGTATTTTAAAGAAATTACTTAACAAGGTTCCCTCTGTAAATAAAAAGAAAGCTGAGTAGGAAATTTGGAGAGCTCAACCAAGACAAAATTCAGGGGTACATCTTGATTTTCTTCTCCTAGAATCCCAAATGCACAGTCAAAAAAAGTGCTTAGTTAAGAATATAAACAGGTGGACAGATTTTCGCTACAGCATGTTGTTGCATCTGCTTTGGTATATTTATGAGCATGTGGTTTGCCTTCTCAACAACAACAACAACAACAACAAAAGGCAGAAATGTTTGTGGTCAGAGCACTGTTTTTGTACCATACTAGGAAAAAAGTAAGTGCTTCCAATGGTTTGGTTTTCTGCAATTTTCACATTCTTGTTGCGTAAAGTAACTGCTCATATCAGGTATTCTGTGGAGTTTCTGTCCACTAGAAGCACCATAGAGCTATTTTTTAATGAGTACACCTGCTGTAGCACATATCACCCACAGGGATGAAATTTCACCCAAGCTGTGACATTCACATGGCAGAGTAGTGACAAATCATATTTGCACCCAACTGCAGAGAAAATTAATGCATATTGGGAGTTAAGGATGGTAAGCTAGGTTGTTAAGGTAGTGATGTTGATGTACCAGTAGAAGTGGAGATTGGCTAGCAAGCACTGCAAGCCAATATAGATCATTTAGGTATTAACACATAAAGAGGCTTTGTAGGAAATTCATTCAATTGTCCAAGACGTTTTTTAGAATGTAAACTCCACCTGACAGCCCACCTTCACACCATTAATATAGTCATCTACCTTTACTTTACTTTTTAATTCACCAAATAACTTACAATTATATGAGCAGCGTGAATAGCAATGTGTTGAAAATTACCTTTTCGTATATGTAGTGTAGGCTCTCAACCTTTAGGATGATGGTTTGTGGTAGTATAATGGCCACTTGAGTAATTGGGTGATTTAATGCTTGAATGACTGGTGTATTGATTGGCAGCTTGACTGACTTACTGACACTCTGATTGATTTTTGACTTCTAGGAGGAGCCATTCGTGATGGTGTCTGAGAATGTTCTGGGAAAACCGAAGAAGTACCAGGGTTTCTCCATTGACGTCCTGGATGCTCTGTCTAACTACCTGGGCTTTAAGTATGAGATCTACGTTGCTCCAGACCACAAATATGGCAGCATGCAGCCTGATGGTCAGTGGAATGGACTGATGGGTGAATTGGTCTTCAAGGTGAGGAGAAAATCATTTGCATGCATAAGCACACATGAGCACACAAAAACACACAAACACTGTACAAAAACAACAAACTTTATTTATGCAAACACACTAAATCAATACAAAAGGAGGAGAAGCATGCATGCAAGTCGTCATTTACACCAAGTAGGACTTTAGCCTCCTTCAAGTCTGTACACAGACTTGAGTCGTAGCATAACGTTCCCCCTAGAAACTGTGTCACTTCAAAAATAAATATTTATATTAGGCTTCCAGCAGCCTGAGTTTAACTTATTTTAATTGGATAGAGTGATTTAGACACTTATTCCCTAACTGTAGAAGCGTGTAGTCTGAAGTGGACCAGAGAAGGGCTGACGTCAAAGATGAGTAGGTGTGATATTGCATATTGGCAAGAACACAGCATCTTTTGATTAATATGACTAACTTCAAGTATCTTCAAGTATTTGATGCATAACTACTGGCTGACACTTGATCAGTGTCTGCGAAAAGTGGAAAAGTGGAGTTGGTGTTTCTCAAGAGAGTGTGAAACTATGAGTGTGGATTTTACAAAGATAGAGAGACCTCTGGATTGAGGGCAATAAATTTGCACAGTTGTACAATAAGCACTGTAACATGTGGGGTCCCCAACCCCCCCTCCCACTTTGTAGTTCATTAGCATGAAATGTACCAATTCTGCAACTTTTTCAGTAGCCATTGGCAAACAGTGCTGAGTCTTTGAGAATATTTTTTCAACAACTAAATATTTTTGATTATATAATATAATCCATGTGTTCATATTTGACTGAAGAAAGAAAGAAAGAAAGAAAGAAAGAAAGAAAGAAAGAAAGAAAGAAAGAAAGAAAGAAAGAAAGAAAGAAAGAAAAAGAAAAAGAGTCAACCATGTAATGTCTGAGTAGTCACATTTCAGATTTTTCATCTTTTCTTCACAGTCAATCAAACATTTTTGGATCAACATCTCTCAATATCTCTCAAAACGTTAAAGAACTCCCAACATTTGCAGGACCTTTGTTCTAATGCACATCTTTTATCCTTTTGTGGAGAAAGAACAGAGCATATTTTATTTGCTAGAGAAACAAAAGCTAAGCAGATCCAAAAAGCATCTAAATTTACTGAATATATCATGGTTCCTCAGACTTTTTTTATTTCCTCTAGGGGCCTTGGTTGTAATGTTGGGGCCCACCAGCAATGAGCCTTCAGCTCACCTTAGTCCCTTGTAGTCACATCATTGTTTTATCTCAAATAATTTATGGACTCCTAAAAGAGGATACAACATGGCCTCTAAAAAAGGAAATAAAATGTGCTCAAAGTAATAACAAGATTCAGTTTAACACCAGAACTGAGGTTAGAAAATATATTAGGTACAATATTGTCACCGTTTAAATTGTGATATTTAAGCATAGTAATAATTCATAATAGCTTCTACAACCACCTCCGCAAGTAAGCTATTCTTTGTAATTGTAATTTTATAAAGTCACTATGCCAGCATGGGGGAAGGCAAAATATCACGTACCCTGAAACCAAGTTCCATTTCGTTGCCTTCTAGACTAATGGATAGTGTCCATTAACACCCCGCTGAAAAATCAATCCAATCTTTAAGTATGTCTAATGTGATCATTTTTCTAGTATGAACACATAAAATTTATTTTAAACCCTTTTCAAAATGACATCAGTATGAAATTTTGGGAAAGCTAATATTAAGCATGGTCAGTCGTGCAAACAGAGTTGTAACTTTCAACTGATAGAGGTCAGTGCAACTTTTTTTTTCAAGCAATTTTTGATGCAAAATATCCCTTTAATGAAATAGAGCACAGGGTGCCCTTATTAAACGATAGGGGGAAAAAAAACAACAGCAGGAGTTGATTCTCATTTATAGAAGTTCAACCATCCTCATACAGTTTTATACAGTAAAGACTAAGATGGTCTTTAATTAGCATCTCCCACTGTTTATGTGTGTGAGTGTGTTTGTGTAGGTCTAAGTTTGTATCTACATATGTGTGTACAGCACCCTTTGATGTCCTTCTGGACTTTTCCTAAGCTTCTGCACATTTTGTTCATTCTCCATGAGTCAAGTAAGTTTTTTTTTATTATCAGCAGTGTTTTCTTAGAAGTTTTTAATGCATTCACTTCATTATATTCTTTTGGCTGTGTGTCAGACTTGAACATTTTTAAGGCTGTGCTCTCCTTCCCTTGACCTTCACTACTTGTGTATGTGTTCAGCATTTGTATTCCCCCCAATGCAACAACTCACAAAATGATAGAAAAATGCTTTGAGCACAATGCATATTTATGTGTACACAGACAAGCATAGGCTATAAATAAATTGAACATGCAAATAATTCTGTTTTCCCCATCAGTCAGCAACAAGGTTTATCTCCCCAAAAACCCAATTATACCAGATAATTATTACCCAGGGTGCTCTCTGGAAGTTTCCATGTTGACTGACCACAGCAGTCAGCATGGCAGTTCATCTCTACTTACACATACACACACACACACACACACACACACACACACACACAAACACACACACACAAACACACATTTATACACACACTTGCATGCATATCGTTGTGTTGTCTCAACCAACAGGCATCCTGCAGGGTGTCTCCTAATATTATTCTTATGCAGTGTAAGTGACAATTTCTGCACATTTAAGCATTTTGTTTCCTCACTCGACTGTGAAATTAGCAGATTTTTTTTGCCTACAGTGGATTAACATTTTTGTTTGTGTGTGTGCATGGATGTGGTGTGTGGTGGGTAAGCATGCAAGTGTCTGTTTGTAACTATGTAATCAGTGTGTGTGTGTGTGTGTACAGTGGCTATAGGGCTTAGTGGCCGCCTACAAAATCACCTAACTTGTTCCAGTCAGTTGTTTCTTGCAACAAAGAAAATCTCATTATCGAACAAGTTCATAATACGTGCCCTCTCTCGCACTTGTATAGATTTCAAACACACAGGCACACGCACACTAGAGCATCTTAAATCCTTGTTATGGTACAAGCAGATGTCTACAGCTGCTAGCCAAGCACTGGGGACTGAAAACATTTTAATTAGCCATCATTGTTTCTGCATTTAAGCTAAGCTCAGCCTATTTTCTTGGCAGCCATACACACTGACAGCTTTTTTTCAAGTTTAAGTCTTTACATGTAAATAATTAAAGCAGTCATTTGTGGCCTCTTAAATTCCAAGAGTTCAGAGTGATGAGAAAGGCAGTAAATGCTTGTGGAGGCATGTTGAAACAAAATCAGATTTTAACAGCAATATTTATATGTTCATGTACACTTGTATTTAACACATACAAGACTTTATAATGATTTAAACATCCTTAAACCATTTTTTCCCAGAGAAACCTACATATATTGTTAGTTTGATAGTTTTTTTTGGCTTTTTCATAAATGAAGAAAGTAATACATGCTTTTATATTAAAATGTCTTTCACCAGGAACAAGAATGGAAATGATATATATAAAATAATACGTACTTTGTTGTTCAATTTCTGACAAGGTTAACAAAAATATAAAAACTACATATAAATAAGAATAGTCATATAGGCTATGTCACAAGTGTTGTGAAATTTACTTTTGGGTATCCCTGTCTTCCTGAAATGCATGACCTTAGTTTTATCTTTGTTTATTTTCAGTCTCCATTTATTGCTCCAGCAACACAAAGGATATAACATAGTCTGAAGATCACTGTCATCCTCTGCAAGAAGAAATATATTGCTTGGAAAAGTAATAGTGTGAATTATAAAATGAAAAAGTCTGACCTAATATCTATTTGTTTAATTTCCATTGCTAAATCATTTATTGAAAGTGGAAACTGTATAGGTAAAAGCATATTCCCTTGTTTCACATCAAGTGGTGCTGAAATCTAGCCTGTTATGGTATCCAATACCCAAATTTAAACAACGGAAACTGGGAAAATCATGAATACATGATCACAACAGCTATCTAGAGGTTGAGAAAAAAAGAACAGCCATCTGCTGGTATTTTTGCATTTACTTTTGAAGGAAACAAAAAGCATATTGCCACTAAAACCTATATTCTCTGAAAAGACTTTTTTTTTCATCTACTGACACAACAGATGCTTCCAGATAATATTTAAATCTCTTTGTATTGTGAGAAATTTTACATGGTGGGAAGAAACAGAGGCAGGACCTAAACCAATTACCTATCTCTCAGTGCAAAAGTCCATATTTTTCCACTCTATGCCTCACCTACACATATTCATAGTGTTGATACTTCAAACTCCTCTCTTCCCCTCCGCCTCTTGCAGCGAGCTGATGTGGGACTTTCTGCCCTGACCATCACGCCTGAGCGAGAGAGCGTCGTGGACTTCACCACACGCTACATGGATTATTCTGTGGGCGTTCTGCTGCGCAAGGCCGAACGCACTGTGGACATGTTTGCCTGCCTGGCGCCCTTCGACCTGTCACTGTGGGCGTGCATTGCGGGCACCGTGCTCCTGGTTGGCATTCTGGTGTACTTGCTCAACTGGCTCAACCCACCCCGGCTACCCATGGGATCTGTGTCCTCGACAACACTATACAATTCCATGTGGTTTGTGTACGGCTCCTTTGTACAACAAGGTAAGTAAAAAAGGAAATCGTCATGTATAGATAGATAATTAAGGATTGATGGATACACATGTTTGGTGGTGTGATAAATATCAGGAGTTTTATATTACAAACTATTATAGGTATATAGGTATGTAGGCATGGACATTTGATTTTCCAAGAAATATGCAATTGTGAAAGGCAATATAACATGTAGACAGTAAATAAGACCTTTTTGGTGTTACATGACAAGGAAACAAGGAAAGGAAACAAGTAAACATTTTATATATTTAACCAAAACCATGAAGATTCCCTAATTTCACCTTAATCAATAGTTCTGGTAGCCTTTACCTAACCTTAACCTAACCACACCTGCAACACATGACATGAACCCCTCTCTCCAGTGTCAAAGTCCTGCAATTTGTATGCCCACAATTCACTCTGACCATATATGACTTCATTGCATGCATTACAGAAACATTGCTTTTGAAGCACTAGAAAAAATGGAACACTAGAAAAAACATAACCCAGCAATTGTCAGTTCCAAAATTTTTAGAGACAGGATTTCACATCATATTATTTAGTTGTCACATGATTCACCATGTGACCAAAATTGAACTTAAATTACAAATAGCTTTGTACGAATGAACCTGATGATGCAGTTATGTTGTTTTGTCTGTTGCAGCCTCTTAATGAAGTCAGTCAAGCTTTATAATACTGGGATTCCTGAATTATTTGTTTCATAGTTTATGATTTATACCTCAGCTGGCATTCATAAGGTGCATATTAGGAGTTGTTGAATAATATTGTCCTGTAAGGATTTGGATTTTTACAACACCATACTGCACTTACAGGCTCCATAAGAAAAGATAGATAGATAATGGTTGTGGAGGGAAGCTTGGAAGAAAAAATGTGATTGCTAAAGCAATATAATGTCAAAAATGTAATAATAGCTGTCCTCTGGGTGTAATAAGTGTGGATTGAGCTTTTGTGTTTGAGCACAATAGTCAAATGAGAACAAAAGGGAGGAGACATTTTGCTCCACATGGATTGTGTTGAGGATAATGACCTCATCCTGGTTATCTACCCTAAGATTTTCCACAATCCATCGGGCCGTGTTCAGGTGTGGAGATCAGACAATTGACACCTAGGGAAGGATTTACAGTAAATTTCATCAGTGCAGGAAGAGAACCGTGACAGGAAAAGTAAAGGGCAATGGAAAATGGTGAAAAATAAGATCACATGAATGTGTATGTGTATATTTTTGAGTGGTTCCTTGAGTAGCCATGCATATATTAAGTGTACTATGAAAGAGAGAGACTATGAACATGACTTGAACATTCACTTGTAGGCTCATTCTAATGTGTATGTCGGTGGTTTGCAGTATTATAAATAAATAATTTCTATTTTCTAGTGAGTACAGTTTGCTCTTCTCATCGTGCTCTGGAACACGCAATAGTTAATTTTTAAGCTACATTAATTATGCAAATTTTTGGGAGGAATGGTTTTCTTTTAAAACATTGCCTGTGAAACATTTCAGGCCCTGAATAAGCAACTGATGAGCATTCTACTGTTTGGTAAATAGTCCTCCATCTTGTGCTGCAGTTAATGGTGGTAATGATGATGATGATACATGCTAATTGCTATTTGATATTCGCAATCGTTTCTCTTTTTAGCTGTAATTAACATTTTAGTCATGGCATCATTAGAGGAAAAAAAAACTTGAGAGAGAAAGAACCTAATTTTTCAAGAGTGGGTCCTCCTTTTGTGTGTGAATATATTGGAGTGTATGGTTTGTGCTGGGTTATATATGGTGTGGGTAAGTGTATGTTTGCATGTTGCATCAGGTACTTCCTGTTCATGTGAGAAGAGCTTTGCTTTAGTCACAGGTAATTCGTTTCTGATTTGGCTAGCCAGAACTATCTCTCACAAAATTAACTGAGCATGAATGGTCTACTGCTGGAAGGCTAAGTGGGCTGACCTTCACTAGCTTTAAAAGTCACCGGCTGGAATGTGGGTTTACTTTCATCCCAGCAATCATTGTGTAAAATAGAGATCCCCCCAGACACCCGAAAATTAATTATAAAATGAAGCTATATCACTGAGAAATTATGAATAATTTGATATAGAGGTTCAAAGAAGGTTTACAAAGAAAGCGGCAAAATATACTCATACAGAAGCATATATAATACACCAACTTTTATACATGTATCTCACTCTCACAGCACCTTTATAACGTCCCAGACCTTTGTGCTTCACCCTAAAATTTTACCCTCAGGGAAATGTGATTCAGATGCAAAGACACATGCACACTCACAGCAGGGGGGAACTGGAGATGAGTGATGAGAGTGAATACTCAAACATGATGCCATAATTTTGCTTTTGGCTCTGTCACTATGACTGCTGGAGAGAAAGAGGCAGGTGTATAGGGATTATACCGATTTCTCTCCACCTTTCTCTTTCCTTCTCCCCCTCCCTTCTCACTCTGACTATTTACTACTATCTACTTCCCTTTCTTATATTATATTTCCTCCCTTTCATCTCTTTTTTTGTCCTTTGGTCCATTTTTTCTATCATCTTTTCTTCCTCTCTCTATTCATCCTTCCTTCTTCTCCCCATGTGTCCCTTTCTTTACACCCCCTCCCATTTTCTCTTCTTTCTGTCATCCTTCCTTTTTCTTCACACCTTTGCTCCTGCCTTCTTGCTAATCAAAGCCACCAAGGTACTAGATTGTGTGTGTGTGTGTGTGTGTGTGTGTGTGTGTGTGTGTCTGTGTGTGTGTGTGTGTGTGTGTGTGTGTGTGTGTGTGTGTATGTGTGCATGTGTGCACACTTTTTTGTTACCTCACAGGAACCTTTTCCAGCATGTGTTAGAGAGAGAGAGCAAGCGTGTGCATTCATACGAAGGCCAACAGAGGCAGTGGTGGGAAAAATTTCTATACTCAATAAACTTTTTAATTGGTCTCAAGGAGAGTGAGAGAGACAGAAAGTAGGAAAGCGAAAACGGAGAGGAAGAAGCAGAGACACAAGTAGAAGGACCACATTTGACAATATCTGCTACTTGGAAATTGACTTCACTAACAGCTACATCAAAGATCTAGTAGAATTATTCAACGGTAATACAGCATCTCTTCAAACAAAAGAAACACCTCAAAAAGCAACTCTATCATGAATTATTTAACAATTGTTCATCAAAATAGCTTTAAGATGTACAGCTAGAACACAGAAAAAAATAAAGTCTATAAAGTCTAGTAGTCCCACGTGCTTACATAATAACCTCAGATTAGTTAGCTTAAAGATGATTAAGATAAAATACAATGTTGCATCGCTTTCTGTGTGATGAATGCCAACTATGTGATCTTACTGCAACAAAACATTGAGTGGAGGTGTCCAGCAGTATCTATCATTTGGCACACATCTGTCTTGGATGTTGCATAGAATTTGATTCTGGTTTTAGTGACAATCCACCTGTCTTCTGCTAAAAGCGAGCCCCTCTCCATCGCTGCCAACACAAATGTAATAGGGGGCATCTCAGCACTGACCACACATTGTGAGAAAAGTAGGGATGAAAGGATTTGTGGATGATCACAGAAAAGTAAAGTAGAAGTGGAGAATGTATGAAAGTTATCCATGTAGAGAGGGAGATGTGGGAGAGAGGATATGATTTAAAGAGTATGTGAAATGAGATTAATTTTAAGCTTCAGCCGGGTCAATATTTGGCCTGGCTAAGGTGGGAAGTCATTTCAATATTTTTCAGAGCCAGGAGGGAGGAGAGTCAAGGCTAGGACGAGTGATTACCAGGTCAAATTATTAGGAGAGCCACGCAGACAACTTTAGCAGAGTACAGAGTATTGATTGGCTGGTATGTAGAGACTAGACGGACCACGGCCTTGAGTGATGGGGATATTCACTCATTTGTAGTCTTGTACAACAGGTTTTGGATTTGAAATAAGCTACCACAGGTGAACGGAGAGTAGGAGAGGGTGACATGCAAGAATTCAGGAATATAGAAAACAAGACAGCCTGCAGCATTTTGAATGAGTTGTGGGGAAAGTGGTCAGAAAAAAAAGTTGCAGTAGCTCAGACAGATGTTTGAATAAAGTGAGTAGAAGTGCTAATAAGGAAGCGCCTACTTCACTCAATGTTGCAGATAACTGTAAACCAACAAGAATAGAAGAATGTGCTTGAAAGCAAAAGAGCCTTTGTGAGATGGACATATTCCTACATGGTGAGGAATGAAAGTGTTATTTATCATTAAAGATAATAACGCTGTTTAAATTACAGCCTGTAAAGTGGATTAAACATAATTTTCTACGGATAAACAGAATAAAATCCAAAGGCAAATTAAAGTGACCATTTATTATTATGTTTGAGTCATCTAGAGAATTCTATTGAATATTATAAGTAAATGCAGTAATGATGCAATTAATTTGTGATCCGTTTCATTAAAAGCAAACCTCAAAGTATTACAAGAAAAAACATCTTTCTAAGAAGAAAGAAAAGAGGATAAACACCAGGAAGCCAAGGAGTGGATAGATAATTTAGCAGTTGAAAGAAAAACGTCCTGCTGTAGAGAGATGTTTCTGGACTTGTTTTAACAGAAAGCTCAGGGTCTGAGGTGCCCTCAGGTGTGTTTGGGCAGTGTGTTTCACAGCTGAGGAGGACATGGCACAGATTACATTTTCGAACTGCAACAACTGCGATACTCCTGTTTTCGGAGTTGTTTTTATTTATTTATTTATTTTCGGTGCAAAAGCACCACTCTCAGAGACAGAGGGAGGAAAGCTGAAGTGGCCACAGCTATCAAATGGACTGTGAACTCTGCTGTAATTGAAATGCGCAAACAAGCAACGGAAACTTTGCAGTCAAAGGAGGCATCTCTGCTGACAAGTAACCCGTGTAGGAGGGAGGCACTGTTATGCAAGTCGGACTAGTAGAGAGAAAAATTTCAACGAGGAGAGAGTGTGAGAGCGGACACCTTGCCCTGTTCTTCCATCCCATCTCCTGTTTCAATACCTTCCTGTCTCCCTCTATCTGTCTCACCATCTCCCCACTTCTTCTTTGCACTGCCCTGACTTACAAGTTTTGCCAGCAGCGTTTGAGCAAAAGTAGAACAGTCAAAAGCAAAACTCTAGTGTCAAGTTGAATATTTGTCTTCTTACAAAATCTTTCCCAGTCATTCTTATTGTCTCACTTGCTGCCATTCTCCCCTAATTAATGTCCTAACCAGTGGGGGAGGAGAAAGACACTGTGAAGAAACATTGTGTTTTTGTGGGTGTGTGAGTATATGCATATACAGTGTGTTATCTTTGCATGCAGCAGCACTGTCAGCGTGAGTGCTGCTGTCTCTCAATTAGGGCAAACTTTGTGGGAAATATATACACAATCACCCATGCACACTGTGAATTATTTGTTTTCACTGTCTGAAAAAAAAGCTCAAATACACACACACACACACACACACACACAGAGAGTCAGGGCCATAGGCCATATTCAACACTTTCATCTTTCCATCTGCTGCTCCAAACATCTCTCACTCGTTTTTCCCTCTTTTTTTTATTCCTTTCGCACAGTCTGCACCTCCTTTTTTCACTGTCCCCTGCTGTGCGTCTGTCTGTCTGTATAACTGTGTGCGTGAGAGAGAGAGAGCAAGAGAGAGGAGAAGAGTGTGTGTTCTTTTCACATTCTTTTTGGAGAGCAAAATAGGAAAAAAAGAAACAATTGTTTCTCTGTTTTCTTCCCTCATCCTTTTGTATTTCATCCCTCCTTCACTGAGTTCTCTCCATTCTCCAATTCTCTCTACTTACTGCTGAGTTTTTGCCATGTGAATAGCGTCCACATTCAGCACCCCCCTCTCCCTCTCTCACTCCCTCTCTGTGTCTCTCCCTCCATCATTATCTCTGTTTCTGCTGTGCCATACTGCTGGGAAAGCAACGTTATCATCATTTTCCTGCTCTCTCCTTCTCTTTTCCTCCCTCTCTTCCTCCCTTTATGACTTCCTCTAATCCATTATCCCACTCTAACGACTCTGTTGTGCTGCTGTGAAGTGGACCCAACTTTAGGACGCCCATGCCTCCTGACTGTGCCCCTCTATCTCTCCATCTATCCTCCCTCTTTTCTTCTTTCTGTCTCTGTCACAGTCTCTTTCTGACTACAGAGATGTGCCACTGTGAAAAGAGACCGACTCTCAGCAGTTCCATTAAATTCATCTCTCTCTTCCACTTTCTGCCCTCTTGTTTCTGTCACAGTTGCTTCCTTCCCTTCTTCCTCTTTCTCTCCATTCTCAGGGCCCTCCCTCTGTCCACTACTTTCTTACTGCTCACATGTGATGAGGTCTGACTGATAGTGGTTCAGCCACATTACGTTCATACCTGCTTTCATATATTCTGCTGTACAGTTGTTAAACTAAGTTTAACAATTGTACAGCTACACCTTCACCAACCACAACATTAAAATGCTGCTTACATGTTAGTGCATCTGTAATAATAACACAACAATATAGCATATGTAATAATATAGTATTCTGACAGTAGTCATTCTGCATAACTAGTTGTTTTACCTTTGCTGAAAATGCTTCTGTCTCTTGTCATTTCAAATGCAGAGTTGTGATAGAGTGCTTTTATACTTTAATATTGCTACTTTTATCTAAACCTGCAACAAATTAACCAAAGCCTTCGTGCCAGCTCAGGCAGCCCAACTTGAGGCACCACCACATGGTGCACTCCTCACTGCAACATATATCCAACATGCCCTTAAGCTGCTTTCAGACAGCATGCGGCTGGAGGATGTACACAGGGACGCATGTACACATAGATAGACAAACAGGTACATACAGATATGCATGCATTAATACAGATTACGCATGTATGTACATGAACACATGCATTGATAAATATTACATTACTGCTATGAGTTAAGGAACATGCACATGTGCACACATATGCAACACATGTAAATTCATTGTTATGTGATGTAAATACTATTGTTACCGAGAATGTCACTAATTATTATGAGCTTCGTTTAATTAATGTATTTCTGGTATTTATATTTTATGCCTATTTTAAGTAGAAAAGCCTAACAAGGGACTGGGGTTGCAAATTAGCCTTGGCTAGAAATCCTATATTCAATCCATCTGTGTCATGTTGTTTTAACCTGCTACAATTTTTGATGTTTCAACTTTTTGAACTTCCGGGTTGCCATGCCACCATAGCAACCATGGAGAAGACAGTGAGGGAAATGCATTCAGAAATGATACAGGAGTGGATTTTACTGGGATCAGAGTTATACACCTCTTCACCAGCAGAGAACTGACAGATCAATGAAGAGAAACCTCCTTCTGGAGCAACATCAGCTTTAAAGTTGGATGATGTGATCTTAGACAATACACAACATTTAATATACTAATTATCAAAATGTACTATATTTATCATGTTTTATTGCTACCATTTGTTCCATTTTTTATTTGTTTATTTGTTTATTGTTGGCAATTTAGAGGCAACTGATAGACAGTCACAATATATTTATCTACAAAAGTATTTGTGACTCAAAGGATGGATTCTGGGTGCTTTAACACTTTTCTACGCCTTGCTAAAATAATAGCAAATATAACATTACTTATTACTGATTCAAATCTCATAACATAATAAGTGATATTCAACAGTTTAAGGTTGTAACACAGACCTTCTACTGAGAGACTCACTAAGCAATTGGAAAATGGAAATGGGCCTCCTGTCTGTGTTTTGATTGTCGTCACAGAGCAACAGATTCGGCCTTCAACTTTAATTATCGTGCTTCTCTCCCGCTGGTAGAGATGGGGGCTGCAGCCAAGAGCTAAGTTATCTGTCTCATATTACCCAGCATGTTTGCGTTACACTTGTCAGGGTGTAATGTATGTGTTGATTCTCACATGCTGTTAACGCACTCTCTCACTTTCTCTTTTCTTTTTCTCTCTCCATCTTAAATATATAATTATACTGGTTAAGTTGCATGAACAATATGTCTCCTGCTGTTCTACTACAGTAAGTGTAACAATCAGTTGGAGACTGTAAATCTTTAAATAAAATACAGTATAACAGGCACCCTCACCTGTGTTTTCCTGTGCAGACTATAATGAATATTTTGTACCTCCCATCCATGAAAATATAAATCAAAGCAGAGTCGAAGCATACTGAAATTGGATAGTCTTGTCTTCAAGCCAGATATTTTCATAAGGGTGTCAGAGAAGCTGTAGATAACAGGGTCAGTAATGAGGAGGGTGGCTTAATTGTAATACAAGCATATTTATTTTAGGCTCTCTGTTGTTAACTGCCTCAGATAAACAGAGATGGTGAACTCAATTTTCCAGTGAATGTGTTGTAAAGGCCAGGCTTTAAGCAGAATTAAACTGGAATACACAATAGATTTAATTGCTTCTTGATAGATGTTGTGCTGAAAGTATAAACCTAACTTTCAAACTAAATTAAAAAACAAAAACTATATATTTTAAGGCTCAATATATTGGTTAAGACTCTTTGTAATGTCAATACGACATGGAGAATTATGCAGCCTTCGACTAGAACTTGTCAGAAACAGAACACAGACAAAGAATAGATTAATTGGTGGCTTTTGTTCATCATCAAAAGCCATGGCAATAAATGAAGTTCTGATTTCCCTGAGTAACCCTCAGTGAAGCCAGATAATTGCAAGATTTATGTGATCATTTATGTTAACATGGCATCCCCCCTGTCTACTGCCCCCCCAGCAAAACCCCTCAGCCAGATGGAAGAAGAAAGAGAAAAGGAGGAATAAAAGATAGGTCAGTCAAAAGAGATAAAACAGTGGGAGAGCTGAGTGCTGCACACCTTGTTAGACACCTTGTTAGTGTTCAGTCAGTCATTATAGTGTCTGCTGAGGCAGGACTAGAGGGTTGGAAAGCAAGACAGAATAGCTTAGGTTTTCACAGTGGCCAAACTAACATGAAAGCTGGTGTTTTAAATGGAAATAAATACACTGCAAGGTGGAGAACGTATAATAACATACTGCTCTATTTATTATTTTAGTCTTGGTTTCACACAGATAGCTCTTGATGCTAGTTTAAAGGCACAATATGTATTCTAAATGCTTACAAAGATTCACATCTCTCCTGATCCTGATAAATCTATGAATCTTTAAATGATGGTACAGTCAAAGTTTGGACACACCTTTCCATTCCCTTGAATGAGAAGGCATGTCCAAGCTTTTGACTGGTACCGTATGTGATTACACAGTTTAACATGTGGGTCTCTAAAGGTGTATTGTCCATTCTCGACAGTCTGTCAGTATTTTCATAGCTGTCACAATCTTTAGTAAGTTTAGGTTTGCATCTAAATACCGGTGCAGACTAGAATGTATTAGAATCATATCAAGAACTCAGTGCATTGTATGCATTCACGTGTTATCACCTGCTGGTAACATATAATATAATATTATATAAGAAATTAGAAGCAGAGAAGTGTATTTATTACACACATCTGTCGGTCTAAGATGTCACTTTGCACACTGAAGATCTGAAGGCATCTGGCTTGTATATTAGCTACATCACTGGTGCCATATTATATCTGTTCCAAGGGGAACACACTTCTAACACTTGTTATATTTGATTTTTGCAGCAGAATTGTTACACTACTCACTCTGATTGTATTTTTACTGGATTGGGTATATTATATAATCTCTATTTTGTGTTCCTTTATTTTTTCAGTTATTAGTTCATACACTAACTCAGGGGTCGGGAACCTATGGCTCGCGAGCAAGATGTGGCTCTTTTGGTGACTGTATCTGGCTCGCAGATAAATTTTAGCTGACATTTCTTAACACGATAAGTAATGAATAATTCCGCTGAAATTTCAAAGTAAAACATTACAGAAATCACAGTGTTAAAAATAACATTCAAAATATAAAACATTCTCACGCATTTTAATCCATCCATCCATTTTCTACCGCTGCTGTTCAGTGTTGCAGGTGGCTGGAGCCAATCCCAGCTGTCCTTCGGGGTACAGGAGGGTCAGACCATGGATGTATTAAGAGAACAGTCAGACACCAAAACTCTATTTTTATTGGACAATGCGGTAGCCTACAGGGGTAGCGAGGTCAAGAGGTAAACTTCCCTCCATTTAATCAAAAAAAAGTCGGCTAGGTATTTCATGCGGAGCAGGTTCTGTTGTGTGTCTAATATGCAATGATAAAATTTCATCGATGAAACGGTCAAATATAAAACAGCACTTCAACACACGCCATGCTACATTTGCATTGAAATATCCAGCGGGGGACAGCAGGAAGAAGGCATACCAAGAGCTACTGAGCAGAGTGCAAGCTAGTCAGCAGCAACTCCGTGTATGCACCAGACAAGGTGACTGGAATTCGGCTAGCTTTGCTGGTTCTTTAGCAATAGTGAGGAACGGAAAGCCATTTACTGATGGCGAGTATGCCAAAACATTCATGCTTGATGTGGCCTATGAACTTTTTGACGACTTTTCGGATAAAGACAAGATAATCAAACGAATAAAAGACATGCCTCTGTCAGCAAAAACTGTTCACGATCGTACCATAATGATGGCAAATCAAGTGGAGGAAACACAAGTGAAGGACATTAAATGCAGCGCCATACTTTTCCCTCGCTTTGGATGAGTCAACCGACGTAAGCCATTTATCCCAGTTCAGCATGATTTCAAGGTATGTTGCCGGTGACACACTGCGTGAGGAAAGTCTTGCTATTTTGCCAATGAAAGTGTCGACAAGAGGGGAGGATTTATTCAAGGCTTTCATTGAGTTCGCTAAAGAAAAAAATCTACCGATGGATAAACTTATTTTGGTGTGTACTGATGGTGCTCCGTGTATGGTTGGGAAAAACAGGATTTGTAGCGCTTCTTCTTCGTTCTTCTTTTATTGTTGGTTAGCTTCAATAGAATAACGTTATTAAAAAGAATACATTCAGAGACTTATTATATTCTAAAATTGTTGGTCTTACTAAAAAAATACATGCATTTAGTTGTATTCAGTGTTAAAAAATAATATGTGGCTCTCACGGAAATTTATTTTAAAATATGTGGCTTTCATGGCTCTCTAAGCCAAAAAGGTTCCCGACCCCTGCACTAACTAGTCACTGAAACGGAATGATTCCACTGGTTTAGGGTGGGACTGGAATTTCCAGTTGAGGATAATTGTTTTGTCAATAAATGTTTTATCAAATATGATCATCAAAAACTTAAACCTTACATTTTCTTAGACACGTTTATTTATTTAAGTTCTGTTTGAAAGTCCTATCTTCATTTTATATACTAAACTAAATACAAATTAAAGTATATTTTGCTTGATACTATGGATCATGTTTTTTTTTCTTTTTTTGGTGATTATATATAAGCAGCAGAAATGCAGCTTTTTCTCTGCTCAAGATAACACAGGAGAGACAAATTTTTCTTATATCTTGAAATTAGCTGCCTAACGTAAACTTAGTGTAGCTGACACTGGAACAGTTTGAAGATTAAATAGTTTCTCATTACAATATTGGGGTTGATGGTTATTTTACTCACTGCAGGTTCAAAGTCCATTAACACCATATCAATCTGTTCAAAGTCCAAGATCCTTTTTCCTCAGGACATGACTTTGCTAGTTTTATGTAATACCAGGTGAATGTGATCTTAACATTGGTTACTCCTAAAAGTCATCTTAAAAATGATGTATTGTTAATGCTTTTATTGCAGCAGTGACTGACTGAACAGTAAGATAATAACAGCTAATTTTCACTTCAGATAAAATCTAATAGCTTTGGAATTGAGGGGAAAGGGTTGAATATAATGAATATTTACTTCTAATGTTTCGTCTTTTAACTAGTTCATGAAATTGAATTAAAAGACCACTAACCTTAGTTTCACTGCAATGGAAACAATTGATAGGTTGTGTGTAGGTGTATGTGTGGTTTTGTGTTGTGTGCATGAGGTTGTAGCAGCTTTTGTAAGTGCACTCACCAGCTATAAGTTGCCTTTGTCTGTGGGGAACCATTCATTTTCATTGAACATCTGCAAATGGTCTGCAGAGGAGAGAGATCAACAGAGAGAGCACTTGATGAAACTAATCTCTAAGGTCTTGCCCAGCCACATTCTTTCTGACATTACCTTTCTGTTCTCCAGAGATGAGGACCTCTTCACTGTCTAATAAAATATGGCATTATGCAATTATGTACTCAAACTTAAAAAAAAGAGAAATCTGGCTCACTTTTGTCCAATTGGAGCATTAATTGTTTTCAATGCTTTTTAACTGAGTTTTGAGCTCTACTCATAATTCATATATGTTCTGACAAAACTTTTCAATGTAATGGCAGTGTAACAGAAACAAAATGGGTGAGAGAAAGACAAGGTGAGGACAGAGAGACAGGGAACAATGGAAGCAAAAAATAAAGTGAGATACAGGAAAAACTTTGGGGAGACAGTGAAAGCTTAACTCACGAGGATCAGGTGAAGGTGGAGAAACGGGGCGAAAGACTCTGTCCTCCAATCATTGTTTTGGTAAGATTTTCCTCATCCTGTGCTAAAAATAAAAACGCAAAAAGTTGGAGACAAACAAGGTAGATACACAAAATCAGGCATATGTGGTATGTGCAACTTAATGGTTAATTAAAGGAGAAACGCAGAAGTTGTAGATCTGTAAAATCTGTAAATTGCCACAGTGAGTGTGAACATGATGCCCTTGAGGAAAAAGAGAAGGAAGAGAAAGACGAGATGTTGGAGTGATAGAGAGGGGGTGGGGTGGCTTGTTTAGAGTTTTGAAATATTGAGAGTGACATTGTTAAAACAGAATATGAGTGACTCAAACACTATCACTATCAAGTGAAAGGGCTTTGAAATACACACATACTCAATGTACTATGTGTGCATAGGAACACACACACACACACACACACACACACACACACACACAGATTGCCTTAGTCAAGGGAAAATTGCTGAGAGAGCCATCTGTCAGAAGTTGCACTCAGCGCCAGCCGTAGTCTTATTGGTTCGATAGAACAAGACACTGTCTGCATGCAGTCACCTGTAATGAGAGCACAGTAGCTGCTAGCTGAATGGAATTGTGTGTGTTTGTGCGTGGATGTATGTGCCACTGTGTGATTTTTGGTGAAAGAAAGGGAGAGAGATCAGAGAGCCCTGCATCTAATCTGACTAGCTTTGTATTGTTTGGTGCAGATTGTCTGAGGTTGTTTTTTTGTTTTGTTTTTTCATCAGGAAGCTTCATAGTTGCTGTAGGTTTCAAACACCCACAAGAGTTTTTTTTTTTTTTTTTTTTTTACTTCAGTCTTTCCAAAAATGCTTTGAGATTCAACACCAGTTTAAAGGGAAAAAAGTACATTTGGAAACAAATGCCTTACAGATTGGGCAGTAACTAAAAATGCACTGCAAAGTCTTCTGTTAATAATGTTTCATATTCTCCCTTGAAGACTATTATGGTGAGATATTAATAAATAGCTCAATTCATCACCGCTTTTTAAACAACCTCTAGATATTATGGATTGACTGTACACTGGTGTGTGAAATTTTCTCTCATTCTGCAAGGCAAGGCCTTACTTTTTGCCCTTTAGAAATAAGTGGATGGATACACAAAAATGCCACGTACACATGCACACGAACAGAGTTACACACGCACAGCCTTGACTTTCCATTGGCTGTTGTAACCCTTACATTATACACAGATTGTATTGATCCGTATATAGGAGGCAAGAAGGGAAACACAGCCTGTAAATAAGCTCAAAGTAATTTCTGCTGACTCCGTCATATTTATGCTCCTTTCAACTGTAGAAAGGAGGCAAAAGTGCTGATGAGGCTTGAAGAAAGGAGGAGAGAAGAGGAGAAATGAGTGTTTCTGTAATGAGTCCAATGTCAAGCAATTTCTGCATATGGTACACAGGCACTCTCAAATGCACACATATTCAAAAGAGGACTTGTACTCCAGAATCCTGGAAGGGCATTAGGAAGTTACCACACTAAGCCATACACACATGCAAATGAAAATACATACACACACATACACAGAGAAAAAGGCCAGGGGTTTATCGCTGGTCTTCACACTTGGCCTGGTGCAGTCTGGAACTTTACTGCCTGCTCTACCTTCATTCCTTCCAGGGAATAAGAAAAAGCTCTACAAGGCCAAAAAGCAGCCAGTTTTAATTAATGTTTACAAGCGATGATGCAGCAAGTTGCTCAGAGTGTCTCTGAAGGGCAGGCACACAAATGCACTCACACACAAGTAAGTGTGTGCGTGGTGAAGTTGAGGATGATCTTGCCAAAGGATATATTTAGTCAGTGTGACCTAAAATTGAGTGAAACTGTAGTTAATACTTTTTACACAAGATATTTTGGAAGCCAGTGTACTGTAAGCTGACTTGAAATCAAAATTCAGAAATCAAATGGACTTGAACTTGAACACAGCAACTGCAGAAGAGGCTATGAGCTATTTTTTTTCTAGTTTATAGTAAAAAGTGCAGAGAGACAGGAAGCATTTGAGAGATGGGTGTGACATGCAACAAAGGTCCACAGGTGATACTGTGGACACTGTGGTTATGTGGTATGTATCTGAACCAGTACAGTACAGTTGTAACAAAGGCTGTTGAAATAGCCAACTACAAGGTCAAGACTCCGTATTATCTCATAATCATAAATTGCGGCCTTACCTGTTACGTTGCAATGAAGTTCAACCTTTTTTCAAATACTGGCCCAGTAAACATGGCTCTTATAATAAAAAACATAACGTTTTTTTTAACCCCCTCCCCCCCTCTGTGCTTTAGCTATACTCACTGTCTCCTTTCACTTGGGATTGTGTGTCCTACTTGCACCATATACTTACATTGATGCAGACCATATAAATGCAGACCACTAGTGCAACTAGAGAGAAAGACAGAAAGTACAATTCCTTAATTAATTACTGAAAATAACCAAACCCGAAGCTGTACACAAGCCAGAAGTACAAACTCAACCTGAAATCCAATACTTTGGTAGAAACCAGAACTATAATCGATGCAACAAACTTTAGCGTCTGCTCTCACAGATTTTAGATTAAATTAAATCATACCAAGTAAATCTGTTCAGTCATTCTTAGTCCAGCTCATTAGGTAACCAGAGATATTTCTGCAATGGCAGACATTGGATTCTGAAATCTGTGTTTCTCAATGAAAGCCAATCAGTTTTTTTCATGGCTGCAAACACTGGAAAGTTGTGTGTGTCTATGTTGTGGATAGAGGATGGTTAGAGTAAGTCTGGCTGACTAGGTACAGTATGTTGCTGTCTGTGCGCCAATGACTTTCATTTGGATCTCCCTTCCCAAAACAACTTCATTACAAGCAAAACTCAAAGCCAACAAGAGAAAGCAACAGAGAGAGAGAGAAAGAGACCCAAAGCAAACTGCCGGAAAAATCGATTTACCAAGTTGCCATTTCCTATTAATTTCAATTCTCCGTAAAGTGCAATCAAAACACTCTCTGCTTTCCTTTTTTGTCCGGATGTAAAATATGAACTATATCTTCCATAGGGACAATGGGGGTGAATAGAAATAATGTGAAGTATTATCTGTGTCCCTTAAATACACACACACATACACACATATACAGTATGTAGGCGTACACACAAGGAGTCTTGCACTATCTTACACAAACTATGTCCTTCTTGCACACACACAGACATAGCTGATATCTGCATGGTGAACATGCTCCGAAGCGCAGCTAAGTGGGGGAATAATTTGCATTTCAATCTTTTAATTTGCTTCCTTTTTGTGAAACTGAGCCGACTTCCACAAGCTTACCACAGTGAGTACAGAACCCCATTTCAACGACCCCCTTAGGGTGATTCTGTACAATTTGAATATCTTTTTTTTGCCATTTGAACTCGCCTTGAAACGCATATTCCTATTACACACATTGAAATGTTGTGGGTTTTCAACTTAAGTCACATTCTGAACATGTCGACTCTGCAAAGATACTGTTTTAAAGACACATAACACTCATCTCATGAACTGCAGTGTGACAGGCAGCTGAAATTCCTAACACAGAAGAGATAGAAACTCCTCAGAATAGACTGCAGCACTTGATTTCCTCTCCACTGCATCTTAAAAATGCAAAGTGTGGTCTGTTGTGGCTTTCGTTTAATCTTTCAAAGTACACTGATGTGGTTAAGGTGTTGCCCAAAAAACAATTTTAAAACAACTCTTTTTTTTTCACTTTCTTGTATTAATAAAATGAGTTCATCATCAAAATACATTAAATATGAGTGTCTGTATAGTGGAACTGCTTTGTTATCTTAGTTTTGATTTGATTACTATTGCTTTTTTCATCTTGAACTTGGTGTTTTTTGATTATTTTACTCATGTTCATACCATGTAGTAAATAGTCATATCAAGATATTGTCATTTTTTATTTATTCTATTTATATAATTTATTATTTATTAACTTTATACAAAGTTCAGTAAACAGAAGAAATTTAAATCAAATCAATATTTGAGTTCGACCACGCTTTGCCTTTAAAAGAGCACCAATTCTCCTTGGTCCACCTGCACACAGTTTTTCAAGGTACTTGGCAGGTAGGTTGTTCCAAGCATCTTGGAGAACTTGCCACAGTTGTTTTGTGGAGTTACTTCTGTCTCTTCATGTAATCCATGATGTTGAGATCAGGACTCTGCGGATGCCATACCGTCTGTTGCAGGACTTCTTGTTCTTCTTGTTGCTGAAGATAGTTCTCTTTGACTGGCTGTATGTTTGGGGTTATTGCCATGCTGCACAATAAATCTGAGACCCATCAGATGCCTCCCTGATGGTACTGCATAATGGATAAGAATCTAGACATCTAAAATGTCAAAACTTTTGGACAGTACTGTATGGGCTTTATTTTAACAATCTAAAGTGCATGGTCTGAAACACATGGCACAATTGCATTTAGGGTGTGTCCAAATCCACTTTTGCTATTTTAACAGCGGAAAAGTGGTCGATGTGCCAGGCGCATGGTTCAAAGGGATTGTCCATAGTCTCCTCATTAATCATGGGTGTGTTTTTCGTGTGTCCTGTGTGTGTAACAGGCAGAGTGTATGTTGTGCACCCACCAGTGTAGGCACATATTACTATAATGATAATGTGCCCTTAAAATAACAGTGAAACATTGCGCTATTGATTTTAGACCAGGTTTTTGTAGATTAATAGCACAATCACTCTCTGCTGCCTCATGATAGCAATGCGCCTGACCACACCTCATTTTAAGACCAACACGCCCATGGGCACACTGATGGGCGCAAGTTTCTTTGCTATTTTAACAACGTGGGCACTGGGTATGAAAATGGCAACTGCGTCAGTCTTAAAATAGTAATTACACTTGCGTTGCACTTTATGCTGGGCATAAGATAAGGCCCTATATCTCAAACCAGTGACATCACCTCACCACTGCTGCCTTTTTTACTTGTTTAACAAAAAAAACATGCAGCATTTAAGATTAATGATTTGTTGGAGTTTGCAGGCTCATGTTGTTCACAAGTGTGCATGAGTGAGCAAAGACATTCAGGTTTTGTTCCTGCTCACTAGGGGAAAGGGAAGCAACATAAAACCAGCGTGTTGAATGGTCAGCCAGGTATTTATTACCTGGGAAGGCTGGAGGTTCACAGAAAGCACAAAAGCATGTACACAAAAGAGCAAGCATCTAAACTAAGGGTGAGGGGCTGGTGGGTGCTGTTCAAAGAAAAGAAAATAATAAAACCAAAAGAGGAGTCCTTAATCACAGCTGAACTGACTAAAACACACGGAAAACAACAAAATTAACACCTTTCTCTCTAGCTCTCTTGTTTAGTGGCTTGAAAAACAAATAATAGGAAAAGCACCCCTGCTCCTAACAAAGGAATTGTTAAAGTATGTGGCAAGGTTTATCAGTGCTAACTCTAGCTCCCTTAGGCCCAATCCCCCAAACAACATACTAGTTATTTGTAGTTGAACACCACATTTACTAGACGCACAGTTTAACACTACACAATATATACAACACGAGAGGCACCATGGCAAGCTCTTCCCTTAGTCCGGGCCACCAAGACTGGCAGGCTGGCTAGTCTTTTATTAGTTCGGTCCACAGAGTGTAGCCTCAGGATTGGAGGACTGGTTTGAGCAGGGGTCACTCCAATCAGGGCCCTTGCTGATCCCAGCTGGGAAGTGGGAGGAGTCGGATTAATGTGACGGCTTGACATGAAAAAAACAAGACACTGAAGAAAATGACACACAGGCATACACAAGGCTGGGGTTTGTGGCAGCCATAACAAGTTTGTATTCAATATATTATGTTTGGGGATTACTTTTCTGGAAGTAGGACGAGGGAGCAGGTGACCGACAGATTGAACAAGTGTTCTTTGAAAAGTATAACATCTGTGTCCTGCAGTAATGATGCTGCATACAACTAGATCAAGCACTTACATAACACACACATGCACACAGGCCTTGTTTAATCCCTTTAGATGATCCTTGGTTTGGTCTCCTCACCAGTTTGGCTATTTCTCTCTATTTCTCTCTCTTGTCTTTGATCTCGTGTTTTCAATTCTGAAGATATTTTACATGCAATGATATTGAACCTTCTCATTATTTCATATAATTGGACCCAATATGTTATGTCCCCCTACAATGTAAATCATTGCAGGAGCTGTTGAGTCTGTCTGTACACAGTATGTGTGTATGTACATGCCTCTTGCTTACAGGTATGCAGATACAAGTTCATGTGTCATGTTACTGTGTTAATGTGTTGTTTGGGTGTCTGTATGTAGTGCATATGTCAGTACCAACAGTGTCCAGGACTATCTGTCAACATCAGAGGTGACTCAATGCCAATATGAAATATTAATATATCATTCATGAATATTAATAACTTTATTGAAGCAATTACCATAATACCAGCACTCTCCCAGCACATGTTACACTTAGTATTAAAGGGAAATAAATTATACACTAAATAATATGGATTTATGGAGCTACATTGTCTCTGGTGCAATACACTGTATATATTGCACATTGTCCCTGTCAAATTACAAAATTATATGAAAATAAAATAGATTTATTCTCGTTGCATAAGCTACAAGTGCACACGCAACAAAATCAAGTGTTGCCTAGATGAAAAATCAATTCCCCCTAAGAGAAAAAAAATGTTTCCTTGTGGAAATGTGATGTAAATTTGGTTGTCAAATTGCTGATTACAATTTGTATTTATTATGTTAAGTGTAATCATCTCACCAGTCACAATCAAAACTTTGGATGACATTCATATAACAATCAGTTAAATATCACTATATTAAAAGTCCTCTTGCTGTTGGAAAGATAAATGCAATTAGCCAGAAATTATGAGCTCAAGACTAGCTCTCACATCTACATAATCTCTTATCATTAATCAATACTTGAACAAGTCTGTAATGTTTAGGGTGTTTATGACAGAATCAGATGAAATATCTTTGTCTTTCTAGATTGGTTAGATATGTTCATCACTCTTATCTATTAAATATTGAGAAAACAAAATGAAATAAATAAATGAATAAGCTAATGTGAACACATTAGCCAAAAGCAGTAAACTTAAATCATCTTGATTATTCCCTCAGTGGTCCTAGATGTTTGGTGTGTTTGTAAAAGTGTGAATGTATGCTGAGCATGCATGGATCAGTGGCATTGCTTTTCCTGTCCCGTTATAATAGGTTCCACTTTGCCTTCACACTTATCTACATCCAAACCATTTCCTTCAAGATGCACACATTCCAGAAATGCTCATGAAATGCTGCGTAAATGTTGGTTTACCATTTTATGTTGTATACTTTTATTCCATCATGATGGTGGTTCTTAATCAAAATGCATACTAGGAAGGGAGATATCATTAGGTGCATCTCAGAATCCTGAACTTCATGCATCTTAGCTCAAATCCATAACATTACTGGCCTGCGGTATCCTTATAATGGTGGCATTTGATGGCTTGGAAAAATTGCTAGCCACATGGAAAATCCCTCTTCACTGTGGCTGATAGCGAAGGGTATTAGAGGTGGCACATGTACAATGGAAAGATTGAAGAGAAGAAGGCAGGAGAGGTGATGGAGGGGGGATGCATGCACTATGTCATACTCCCTTTGCCTTTTTCTGTTCTCTCACTTTTTTCTTCACCCCAGTCCCAACACCGTAATATGTCTTTCCCAAGTTGTTTATAATCACTTGGGCACCGTCAGTCCAGAGCGATTGAAGTGCTAGAAGAGAAATATATGACAAAAAAAAAAAAGAAGAACGATTTCTGCAAGTCATCAGGCAGTAGAGGGGTATAATCTGAGGCAGTGGAGGTGCTTGCTCAGTGGTGAGATTTGAAGCTTTACAAGAAAGCCACATAAAACCCTCCTGGATGTGCCCACCGCTCGACTGGCTTCAAAGCTGCTCTCATCTGGAGGTACAGTACCTTTAACTGCAGCATGTCAACAAGGATGTGGAAAGAGGAGAGGGGCAGAGGAGGGGAGAAGTGAGGGGGGCAGTGAGGCAGAAAGAAGAAGTGAGTGAGGGAGGCAGGCAGGCAGAGAAACACAGTGAATATGTTTGATGCAGATGAGTTGGCTTATAGAATAATTTTGTGCGCCAAACCTGCAGGAAACAACACCTCCTGTATCTGACAAATTTTTCACCCCTGTTTCCGGCTGTCACTGTTTATTTCATTCAAAACAAATGAATAACAGTGTGTAGACATGTGTTGATTTGGCTTTTGTGAGTGTGTGTGTGTGTGTGTTTGGCTTTGATTATGTTTGCCTCGTGAAGCTTCTGAATTTGTTGACTCAAACAAAAAGAAATCAATAATAACCAAAATATAGCTTAAGTTTTGATTCACCCAAGTTCTTTCATTACCAGTAAATGAAACTGCCCCAAATTGTTTTAGTAGCATCTATGATTATAATCAAGGCTCTTTGAGATTCTTCGAAAAATAAGTCCTATATTTAAAATCATTGGTATTCATGTAGTAACACTGTAGATAGAATTTTATATGTCTATTTATTTTTGTTGGAACTTGAACTCTAATGACTTCAGAAACCTGGTTATCACAAACAGTGCCATGCATAAATACGTTAACATATTCAAGCATGTTATGTAGCCTGCAGATTCAGAAACAGATGTTTCCATGCTCCTTCCACACAAAGCAATACAACATGTGATCATACAGTATGAGTAATTTTTATTTGGACTTCTGATGGAACATTCTGGTTCATTTGATAAGGAAGAAATAGTTTCTTTAATGTGATGCTGTTGCCTCTGTCATTATGTTGACAGAAAACAAAATTAGGGTGGTATTTGTTGTTGCAAGTATAGACGTAATTTCTTGGAGACAGGGTTGGCTTTTCTTTGTATAGAGTTTGAAAGAGTACAGACATCATTATTTTGTTTTAAGGCTTTGAGAAAAAATCTTTACAGAATTCTGTGAAAAGCTTTTTACAGTCTTTTAGTGGAAAAAATATATAAAGAAGTGAAACTGACAGACCAAGTTTTTCTGTGTGAGATTGTTTAGATAGCAGAAGAAAGTTTGAAATTTGTCATAACAATTTAAATGAAGGCTTTCTGTTTTACTAGAATCTGAGACTTTATTATAGCCAGGTTCTTTATGATTCATTAGCTACATGCTGGGTCGTAACATGTTAGTATTATCATGACCTTGAAATGCTTTATGCATATTGTCCCTTTGATATGTTCCTGGCCTGCAGAGTGTGTGTAGCATGGTAGAGAGGCTTGACAGAAATGTGAGGCAACTAGAAAAGAACACAAATGAATGTAAATAATCTTTCATTATGAGAGCAGAGCAGCACCACTCCAGGCATTTCTTTTGGATACTTTTATCATTCTGCTTTTATAGCCTCCAAACTCTGTAGCTGTCAATAACAGCTTTTGTGTGGATCATTGGGTTAGAAAATATAAATGCGCAGTATTATTTAATTTTCATTTTTATTTAACATCTTTTAAACCAGACAAGCCCCATTGAGGTTGGAAATCTATTTTGCAAGGGACACCTGGCCAGGACAGCTACATAAAAAGTGTCTAACAGGACAGGACTACATCAGGCACACAAATAAAACAATAATAACACCAGATAACAATGTTATGAAGGCTAAAATAAGCTGAGAAGAGAGAAAATTAAAAATTAAAAACAGACACAATTAATTAAAGAGCCATTTAGAATTTAACATAGCCTTGAATTGAGCCAGAGATATCAGATTCCTCAAATTAATTTCCCCTCTGCAGACTATTCCAAATGGCTGGAGAAGAAAACATGAAAGCTTCTTTTCCATCTCTGTATACTAGGGATAAAGAGCAGATATCTCTCTTATGATCTGAGGTAACGATTGGAAGATGAATTCTAACTTACACCTAAACCTATATATTTACACATGAAAACGACATAATATAATTAGCGATCCAATATCTCAAGTAAAGTAAATTCAGAGTTAAAAGTCTCATTATGTACTGGAGACAGCATATCTGTAATTCTGTATATTGGTGCGTTTCTTGGCTGAACCTTTTTGGGACACAATATGATTTTTATACTTGGAGAGGGCAGTGTGGTCTCTCCTGTTCCTTCCCTGAGCCACTGTGATTAACACAGATATAAGATGACTAATGTGAATGAGGATAGCGATGACACTGCTTATAATTTCTATTCAGTTTCATCCCACTGTAGCAGACTATACAGGATCAATTTGAACATTGTTGTGATTCAGCCTTTAAAATTGAGTCTTTATTGTGAGAAATAATCCATTTATTCTTTTTGTCATTTAAAACTTTCATTTCTACTTCTGATTTTAACTTGATGTGTAAACACCTCCCAACCCTGTCATCATGTTGCCTGATGCTTACAGAGACCAACCTGCAAGTGTTTTTCACATGCTTGTTTGTTGTCCTTCAACTAGACACTTTTGGGCCTGTGAGAGAATGAAATGTCCAAATTGTAGTAAAAACCTTACATCATTTTATGGCAAGATTGCAGTAATTCCAACTGGGAGCTGACATCAGCTGAACATATTCCAACTCCCCTTTCCTCATTTTAAAAGCCCTAATGAACTGCTCTAGTCTTCTTTCATCCAAGAATAACTGGAGTGTGATGCTGTAACTTTGAAGAGAAGCCTCAGAACGGTTGGCAGCGGGAATGTAGATTTAAAGAAAATATGGTGCATTTGATAGAAGTGGATTTTCAGAACTGCGGACAGACACTGTGAACCCTCTGTCTGAAGTTTTGGAAAGTAAAGTAGAGAGCGTGAGAGATTGATTAATCAAACGTGTTGCTGATGCAGTTGTGGGATGAAATTACAGAGCCACAAGTCTGTAAATGAACACCTCAAGCACCTCTTGTCAACACTTCAACAAAATAAACCAGTGACTAAAGGTGCTTATATACATTGAGAGGAGCAGGGTGGCCACTCTCTATAGGCCATGCACAACAGAGCTAGTCCTTATCACCAATTTGTCCAGCCAATCTAGCAGTTGACCCCCATCTCCTTCTCTTTGACACCGAAATGTGGATGTTTTCCTGACACAGGAAATACACCTCTCCCTCATGTTGCTGTACACCTTCCTCCTGCTCCTCGATGCATTGCTGACAGGCAGAGGTTTAACAAAAACTCATGTCAGCACAGCACGGGGCAATACTTGAAGTCAGAGGTGTTAAAGAGTGGCAGTCAATCTGCCAGAAACACTTCAAACTGCACTTTGAATTACCATTTCTTCACTGTTTGTAATTATAGTGAGCAAATTGGTTTTAGGGATCCAAAGGTGAATTATGTTTTCAATAGAAGCAGCCAACCACAAAATAATTGTTGATGTTGATTTATTTTATATCTACTCATTTACACTCTTATAAAGAGAAGCTGATGATTGGTGTGGCACAATGTAATGGATAGTTGCTATGACATTATGCCTACACATCTCTGAATTTTCCTGCATAAAAAATACACAACCAAGAAGATAATAAAAGGAATATATATAATATATAATATATTAAAAACATAGTGATAAGATACAAATGACAGGACACCCTTAAACCTGAACACAAGTCAAATGTTTGAGATGCAGTGAATTTTTCGGACAAATCAACAAAGAGATCAACAAGGTGACAGTTTATAGTTAATCTAAGCAACGCTGAGTCTTTACTCATCCATATCACACTTCACACCTCTATCTCTATAAAATGTTTTGGTCTCATAGTCACCCCAACAGATTAACTGCATACACACACACACACACACACACACACACACACACACACACACACACACACACACACACACACACACACACACACACACACACACACACACACACACACACAACAGAGGATAAAGGGCTTTTTGCACCAATCATCTTCCTCTATGATTAGTTTATCTCAGAACCAAGGGATGAGGATTGTGCTCTCATGTATCGGAGCACTTGATGTCCTTGCCAGATATTTGGGCAGCATCCTAAGTGAGCAGATGTGCCTGTGAACCAAGTGCTGCTCCATCTTTCTCTCTTTTTTCATGCATTATTATATGGGACCACCAGCCAGAATTTCAACAGTATGGAGTCAATGACAGTCACAAAGATTTTATTATCTGAAACAAGTTGAACCTTAACATAATCTTGCAGATCATGCACACTACATGATTCTATTCAAGCTGAAGGTACACTAATCATGTTTTTTTCTGTTCACCATATTCCTAATTATCTTTCACTCAGCTTTTTTTCTCCCTGTTTTTCCTTCTTTCCTTGGGACATACAATGGTAATGAAAGAGTGAGACACCCAGCTGTATTTGTGTTCATTTAGCCACATGAGCCAAAAGGCAGGAAGATAGATGAGAACAAAATCAGAGATAGAGGAAGTGTCTGAGAGAATTTTTTAATAAAAACTGAGAGGATTAGAAAGAGGTTCAAGGACTAATTACTCGAGTCGAGCCAGTAGTGGGAGACTGCAGCTTGTGTAGTGGAGTTGTGGTACTTGGGAGCTCTCAGATTTTATGTAACTATATTAATTTGAAAAAGCTTTACTGAAAAGATGATAAAGGCTAAGCAAATCATGTACATGAGATACACATTTACAGATCATCTAATGACTACTAAATTGTATGATAAGACAAATGCAAATTAAGTCAAAAGAAATTTAAAAAAATGGGATTATGATAACATTCTAATAAGACCACATGTATCTAGTCAGGTATCCGTCTATACAGTCGATCAGTAAATCTGACCATGAAATTGGAAGAGTTTGGACATGAGAGAAAGCAGTAGACATCAGCTCCACGAGTCACAAAAGGATAAAATGAGTCCGTTGGCCAGCTCAGAGGCCAGTTATGAAGCAAGTTAATCAGTCAGGCAGTCACACAGCTAAGGTGCCAGGCAGCCAGCTATTGAACTATCCAATCAGATAGGAAGATATCCAGTAGTCCAGTCAGTCAGTCAAAAAAAGGCAGAAGTCAGGAATTAAGCCAGCGAATAAGGCTGTGCTGGAATAAGTGGAAACCAATAGTGGTCTTGAAGGTTAGAAACAATACACTAAAAATGTTAAATATAGCAACATGATTGCAAAAGTGGCAGCTTTGGCCCAGGAGGTAGAGTGGGCTGTCGTTAATGAGAGGGTTGACGGTTCGAACCCCGGCTCCTCCTGTCCGCATGTCGTGTCACCCAAGTGTCCTTGGGTGAAGCACTGATCCGCAGATTGCTGAATGGAGGAATGAGAGGCAAAATTGTAAAGCACTTCAGATAAAAGTGCTTTATAAATGTAGACCATTTACCAAAAGCTTAGCTGTAAAGTAGTGTAAATTTTGACCTCCATTTTGAGAGCTGTTGGAAGAAATAGAAAAATACTGTTTGCCCCCAGCTACAGGGAACACAGCAGAGAATGAGAGAGGAAGCAGGAGAGACATGGTGGTAAGAATGGAGAGCTACATTGAAGGGGCACAACAGGATGCCTTTGAAGCTGTCAAACTGGCATTAACAAAAGCTTCTTCATGCTAGCTATGCCTCCTTAAGAATCCATAAACATCCACACGTAAATGGAGACTCACACACAAATTCCGACACACTCCTAATTTTGACTGGAGTTTTCAGAAGTGATACTGTAGGAGAACTTGAATGATGCCTCGGAAAGTGCCTTGAAGAGGAGCTCCTTTACTAGAAGTCCTGCAGAGAAGAATCACTGTAGTTTCCTTTGCTTGTCCTGGATGGGCTCCAACAAAAGCGCAATTACCTTATTGTAATACGTCCATTGGCAACTGAATTAACAACACAAAAAATCAGTTTTATCTGTATTGAGATATTCAACCTGATAGATTGAAGCTGACACTTAAACTGTCAACTCAGCGGCATGATTTCTGTCTATTCAGTGCATGTTCTTTTAAAGATGGCAATGTCACTCACTTAGTGGCAGTTGTTCAGACTTGGTTGTCTGAGTAGCAGCATGGCATTTAAATGGCTGCTCAGACATAGACCTTTGATATACAGCACGCATGTTCATCAGCAACCTATTTTTATCTTTGCTGTCATTCATTCTCATGGTGCTTTTGTAGTCTGTACAGGGAACGTATGTTTTTTGAAAAAATATGTGTGTATGTCTTGTACGTATATAAGCTTAAATCCTATATACTGGCACATGACCCATGACTCAATCACTCATGACTTGAATGGTTTGCTGACTGCCTGTATTCTTCCTCTGTGGTGACATCCATCTGGGCATATTTCACTGTATGAAAGATGGTTATGATAGCACACAGTATGAAAGATGCTTCCAATGGTACAATACATTATGAGAGATGGGTTGATAACACAATACACTGTTTGAAAGAACCCTTTTTATATATTGGTTTTGACAGAGCAGTGATGCATGCCTGTTGTGCATATTCAATGTCCTTTCACTTAAAAGGAAGATATTTTAAATCACTGCATTTTCCTGCTGTTGGATGATCATGGATTTCAAAGCAAGTTACACAATTACGAATCATACATTCATAATGGCAAGATATACAAATCTGCAGTATGTTACAGTAATCTAACAATGCAGCAATGTGCGAGGAAAGGCAAAGAAGAAAAAAATTGTAAGCTAGTAAACATGTATGTCAACAATGCAAATATTCAAATACTTTAAAGCAGGCTTTGCAGATGTTTCATGAGGAAGAAAATATATTCAACACTTCAGTTAGACCTCAAGAATACGCACATTATGTTTTGGTGACTAACACTCAGTGTAGAATAAGTCAGAGTAGTCCTGTGCACATCCACAAAACCTCAGTGGAATAGGTGCTGGATACAAAAATCAATGAAATAGCAATACAAGGACTACTTGCACACTAGATCAAAGCTCCCTTTGATTTTACCAGCAACATTTCAACCAACTCCTTGTTAAGCTCAATGTAAACATAACTTTTGCTTATTAAGAAGAAAACTCCACATGGTACCTTTTAACATGAACTGGATAGAATGAGACAAACACTGACAGCATGTCAGTAAAATCAATTATTGTAAACTTAATCATTTTGACAAAGAGATGTTTCTGACATTTTGGCATCTTTAAATTCAAAGCCAGTCCTGTCTTCTAATAAATCATGATAAGGGTCTTTTCAACCCTCCTTCATCAGCCATCTTATTGTGGCACCCACCAGCCACATGTAGCAGGTTCAAACATCGTGAAGCAAAGACAGTTAGGGAACAGTGTTATATTTAAAATACCAATCTATATTACACAAAAATACATTTCCATAAAATTACTTTGAGCACAAAAGAGCAAGTTGATTGGCAGTAAGGGTCACACATGAACTACTGCAAGATGAGCTCACAATCTATACACTGGGCTGGTGTGCTCAACAGTACTGACAGAGTTGTCACATGAACTAAAAAGAAAACAATGAAACAAAAAAGAGGAAGGCAGTGGCCCACTAGCAGCCATAAAGAAGATCCTGGTCCTACTCTTGTACACTCAAGGAGCTCTCAGAAAGGTGGCCCATTAGCACCCTCCTGCTACATCAAGGCAAGACGCCTCCTCCCAGACATTAGGAATGAAGCAGGAACATCTGCAGTTCCAGTCAGCATGCCACCGATATCACACACCAGATGATGGAACTAATCCGTGTGCAACTAAATCCAGTTTACTCTCATTAGCAGTGTGTTTAACTTGCTGCATGTGGTGTGTCATCCCTTCATGCAGATGACAAAACTTTGAATGAAACCCATGGCTTGCCAACAGGTGCCCTTTATCACCCAGTCACTGTCAGCACAGTCACTTACAGGTCAAGCTTGACCAACTGCCCCTACCTTCGGTTCTACCTGGCTACACCTTCTTAGAAGACTTCTTAGAAGACTTTGTCTCTCTCTTGCTCTCTCTCACACATAACATACAAACCCAAATACTTTTTCAAAAAATATACTGCCATCTTTATTTGATTTAGACATTGTCCAAGAAAAGAAATAACTGTAAAACAAAACAAAAGTTTGTTCACCTTCACATTGTAGGACATTCAGATGTCAGAACTAGAGTCATTTTCCCAGCTGTATTACATATTCTATGAAAGTCACATGTGCAGCCAGAAGTCAACATGAAAATTGTTGTGAGACTTGACTTGAATAGTTTGAATAGAATAGTCTGGTAACTTACTTGGTCTTCTATGGATATTGCCAGTATATGAAACCCAAAATCCCAAAATATTCTCTGCAGGTGGAAAGGTCACATTTTAGAAGCTATTGAAGTGCAAGGTACTGCAGTCATGGTTTGGCATATATTTGGACATTTTTTGGCAGCCCACGTTATGAGAATAAAGCATCTGTGCCTGCTGGTTGCATTCATCCTTGGAAAAGATTCAGTTTCATTTTCCCACTGGCAAATCCACAGTAATTTCTCATGAATTGTTAATGCATGAACTTTATCAAAAACATTATTTACATATGCATTATACTTTAACTGATAACGCTATATATTCTAGTTTTTCTCACACTTAAAAATATTTACCACTAAGGCAGATACTTTGTATTATTCTGTAGGTATTTTTAAAGTTTTCAGAAAGAAAAAGTGGAAGAAAGCAGTTGGAAGGAAACATAGAACATAGAGGCAGCATCGGTCTTTGTAAAAACACCATCTTTGCAAAAACTACTGAACAGGTTACAATTTAGGAAAATATTTTCTGATCTGTCTTAATTAGTTAGTTTTATTAGACTACCTTCTAAAAATAACTGACAGATTAATTAATTTCATAACCACTGTACATGTGACTCTGTGGAGAAAACACTCAAAAACTATAAAAGATGAACAAATACTTACAAACATACTGGAGATGTGAAAACATACATAGGGATTATTTGAACTGGGTATAGAGTACAGTACTACACATTATTGTACCTTCAGGCTTGCGGTAAAACCTGTTGTCAACTGCAAATGCATTGCCTGAAAAAGATACAGTAAAAGAGAGAGAGAGGGAGAGCGATAACAAATTTGAATTAAATCAAATGTTCTTAGCAATGCAGAAAAGGCCTGAAAGGAAGATAGGAAAAGCAAGGATACCGTGGAGAAAGAGAAGGGGAGTGAGATAAAGGTAACACAGGATTACGTGGGTGTCACATGTATTATTGAGTCTCGGCTGAGGGAAGTGGAAGCGAGGAGAGCATCTGTTGGTCTGAGTCGACATAGCAGTGATCCCCTGCTACAAGAATGAATGAGGTTAATTTCGAACAGACTTCAATAAAGGCAGCGAAGAAGAGCTTGCAGGCTGCAAATCAGTCTTCACTCTGTTTCTCATATGTGTGTATGTTTATATCAGATATGTGTACCTAGATGTGTGTAAATGCATTATTGCCAGTATGCTTTCATATACAGTATGTATGCTAAAGCCGAAGATAAATGTGTGCTATTTTCTATCTCTGTTAAAGCCCAAATAGATTATTTTTGTGGGGGCCAGGGTTAGAGTGACAACCATGTCTGAAGTTAACAGAATGCTGAAGAAGTTAATGTTTACTGTAGAACAAGATTTCAGAGGACAAGGCCACAAAAGCTGTTTGACACAAGGTAGGGATATAGAGGTTTTATATTTAAAGATGGACAAGCCCCTTTCCATTTCAGTGCCCTCCAGTCAGTATTAAATTCTTATTGGAAGGCCTGATAAATATTTGCACATTCTGTTCAGATTGATCAGACTTAAAGGTTTTATTCATTGTAATTTAATGCAATGGCAGGTTGTGTTTTTTAACTTGTGTCCCCACAGTTACGCCTACAAGTGTTATGAGAGGGATTTTACATTACAAGACATTTCCCAAGAAACAGACATTATGCACATGGCACATTTACCTCAATGTACCAAATGTTATCTCAATGATGTGGCAAAGATTTTTAATGTCTCTCTAAAACAGCACAACTTAAATTCTCTGCAGTTTCTCTTACTTTATTCTGCCATGAGATCAGATCTGTGCCAGATCTGTTAATCTAACCATAATCTTTCAGGATGTGCTTTGCTGTTTCAACAGCTTTTACTCTTGCAGCAAAGAGTTTTTGTTTATGTATTGATGTGAACAATTGTTTTTTTTATATATCTTTTTGGTGTTACTGCACAATTGTTAAACACTTATTTTTTTCCTCCTTTTCCTTCTAGGTGGAGAGGTACCTTACACCACTCTGGCGACGAGAATGATGATGGGCGTTTGGTGGATGTTTGCTCTAATTGTCATCTCCTCATATACTGCCAATCTAGCAGCCTTTCTTACCATCACACGCATAGAGAACTCTATACAGTAAGTATCCAATAAATTTAGTTGTTGTTTTTTTTATTTAGATTTTAATTTTTCCCAAATTAAAATCTAAATACTTCCAAATTAAATGTCAAAATATGCGGTTGCTCCATGTACTCCAGAATGGCACATTGAAGCTCGTGCACAGGACGGGGAAGTCATCAGAGCAGCTTTCTGTGTGAGTCTCCTATCTCCAGCACCCATTGAATGGTGAGGGAGGGCTGGTGAACTGGAGTGTTTTCTCACGTAACAGATATGCTTCCATTTTATTAAAAGTATCAATCCACACTGAATCTGAGACAGTCTCAGAGAGACCCCTTATGATTTTTGTATGCTCCAAGTCCATTTCTTTCACATTTAGTGAAGCATAATCTGAGCAGGCATGCAAAATATTTTGGTTCAGTTCATTTTTGCTGTCAGCCAGCCTGGCAGCCTGGTGAAGGCAATTTGACCGGCTGCTGTCCTCTCAGCTCCCCAGGAGCTGCAGCTGACAGACGGCTGCTTCTGTGGACAAAGACGCTGAATGCAGGTAGAATGAGAAGTGGGGAGGTTGCAGAGAGGTGGACAGTGCGGATGGACTATTATGCCCACATGAGATCTTTTGTTTTTTTTTTCCTTGTAATAATGTGTGAGAGGAACAGAAGCAACTCCACAGCTGACACATTGCTCTTCATTCCGCCATATTTCTTTTTTGGTCGTTGCCTTGGCAATGCGCGTCCATGACTTTGGGGGGCAGAGCCTCTGAAGGAGCATGAAAGGAGGGGTGTATTTGTTCGGGTGTTTAGTTCAAATATCAACAATCTTTCTACAGAATGAGTGACATTACTTTTAACTGATGTTTCCATATTATGGTTAAGTGTGGTTTGGTTTGGCTCAAAAATGACTTAGGTTTATGGTTTGGGTAAAAAAAGCACTTTGTTAAGGTTAGTGGACCTTTATCTTCATGTGAACAATAATACAGATGTGTTTAAGTTAATGGGACAAGCATGGTCACGGTTTAAAAAAAACCATTAACTCATGGTTGGAAATGGAAACAGAGATCCCAGTGTGAAAGTTTTTTCGTTGACCCATCCATTTCCCTGACCTCCTCCCCTGTTCACTTTGCCTCCAATAATGTTGCCTCATTTCCTCCCTTGCTCCCATAATAATCACTACAGCCTTTAAAGAGATTCTGTCATTTGAACATAAACATACATAATGTCATTTATGGGCACTTGCTGGAACTTGTCTTGGGAGGAGAGTCTCCTAATTTTCAGATCCGCCGAAATTTATGTTGGGATACAAGAACTGAAATCCTCTCTAACTATTACATATCTCCATTTTTTATTAGTTATAGTGTAAAGTTGCGCCCCACATCTACACAGATGCACAAGTCCCATAATCCAAAGGCAAGTCCAGAACACAAAATTGTGCATGCAATCGTGCATACATACACACACACGATAACTCACAATTCACCAAAGAGTGTGTGTACAGTTATGTGTACTAGACAAACAGTGTTTCTAACACAGAATGCACACTGCAGTCATCACAGTGTGCTTGATTGTTGCTCAGTGTGGAAATTCTTTCTAGCAGGTAGGTGTAATGCATAAAAGGGAAACACACACTACCCTTTCCATCCTCTAAATCCTTTCTCCCTCCTCCTTCTTCACCCCATCGTAGGATAGTAATTTCCTGTCAGCCTCAAGTTTGGATCTATCATTGTGTATGTGTGTCCAGTGATGAAGATAGGTAAGATAACGAAAAACAGGGAGACATACAAAGTTAGGAAGAAAATTAGAAAAGAGGGCATTTTTGGATGTTCCTGTCAGGTTAGGGGCAGATAATGCGTTATAGCAACTGGCAATGCCTTTTACTCTCATTTTGCTTTCCCACACACACAGATACACACACACACACACACACACACATGTACGCACATTCACACACATATTATTTCCCTAAGCTCTGTGCCCTCTGCATCTATCTTTGTGATAATATGTTTGCTGCTTCTCTCCTGGTGGCACTAGGAAACGCTCATCTCTCATTGGACTAATCAGCATGCCGAAGCATCCGCTATGCCCGGCAGTGCCACAGTTAATTGTGCTTGGCTTTGGAATAAACAGCATTTATTTCTCAAGATCTCATCACTATCTGTCTCTTAATTTGTTTCTGTCAGTTTACGTCTCTCTTTTTTTTCTCTTTTTTCCATATTTGGCCGACTTCCTCCTTTTTTCTTTCCTTTCCTTTCGTCTCTACTCTTTCCTCCCCTCTCCTTCACACTGTCTGGTTTTAATTTTATTTTTTATCTTTTCCAAGTACTTTTGTCCAGTCCCTTGAAAAATGTGCAGAAAGATTTACTTTTCTCACCCCCTTTTGTCTACCCTCCCTTTTTTTTGCTTAAATTTGCTGTCATTAGTTTGCTGCCTCATTCAGCATCCATTGAGCTAATTAAGGATTTCCATAAATTTTAATGCATTATCTTTAATTTGTTGACTCTTCTGGGGTCATTAGTGGCATAATTACCACCTAAACAGCAGCACCCACATGGCCTTGGGCCTCCAAAGATGGGTGGTAGGGTGAGTGGTGACAGGGAAACACATCCAAAGTAAACTGAGAGATGAAGGGAGTAGCCAAGCGAAAAAAAGTGGACAGTGATGTTGCGATTAGTGTGTACTTTTATCTGATAAATACTTGATTAACATATTACGCAGACTGAAGAGTGAATGCATTTGTAAGTGAGTGAGAATGAATTAGTCAAGTATGGAAAAGAGCAAGCAAGTGAATGCACGGGCAGGAAAGTAAGAGGAGGGTGGGGGAGGATAGAGGCATTGCTCTTCTTAGTGTCTCTGTGAGCCGTCAGGACAGACAGGGTTTTTAAGTATTAATGCCCTTGTTTCATCCTGGAAATGAAATAACAAGTGAGCGTTCAGAACCCTCTCTGGACTATTTCACGCTTGGATGTTTTCCCTCAATTTTAGTGTGAATACTTTAGGAAAACAGCGAGGGATGGCAGTGGGTAGTGGCAGAGAGGGAGCAAGAGAGAAGCAGAAACAGACAAAACAGTATGATTATAAAGTGGAAATAAAGAGAAGAGAGTACGTGGAAGAAAAGATGAGACAGATTAAGAGGAAAGGGGGAGGAGAGAGCCAGAGGTTAGGAGCTAGATAAGGGAACTAAAAGAGGGTAGAGAGATTGAGAGTGAAAAGAAGCATGAAGAAACTGAGAGACGGGAAGGGTTTGGGTCATGGCAATGAGTCAGATTGAGAAATGGATTTTTGAGGGGTAAAAAAGTGCGAAAAGAGGCAGCACCTGTTAAGAGAAGAAAGAGATGGAGCGGAAGAATTGGTTGGGATGGGAGGATGGAAAGATGGAGGGTGTGTTTGAGGATAAAAAGCTTCTTGGCCCAATCTCACATAACAGATGTCATATTTTATGGTTGATAAAGATTTCCAGTGAAGTCAACCAGATGTTTGTATGCATGTGTGTGTGTGTGTGTGTGTGTGTGTGTGCGTGCATGTATTAGCCTCTTAGTGGACCTCTCAACTCTTGAGACAGTTGAGAGGTCACATTGGTCAAACTGGCACAAGCTCTTTACTTATTTAAGGCCTCATGAGCATCATGAACTCATGAAGTCAAGATTGACTGTCACACTGTCGCAGTATCACCCTCTGTTGATGAGAAAGGAACTATAAAAGCACTGTCGCTTGCATAGTTTATGAAAGCCAGTTTGGGACATAATTATAAAATTAACATTTTTTAACTGCACCTCTAAGTACTTAAATATTATAATACATTCAAAGAAAATTAGCATATACATGAAAATGTAACTCACAAATTCATCTAATATTTACAGTAATGAAAATATAAGCAAAATGTAAGCAGCTTTAAAAGCTAGTCTACTCTAGACCATGACCATGTTTAGCTGCTGCACAGCATCAGCTGTTGAAGGAAGAACAATGACAGTCAAATGGGTGATAAACCCCCCAAATCACTACGGATGCTGTATTTAGTTTAAAGTGGACCGCTTTTTCACGTTTTAGTTTCAGTCTGCACAGCTTGGTGTTGTTCAGGGTTGCATAGCTGCTTGCATTGCTTTAGCAGACATTTGTTAAGTTAATAAACATATCTTGCATTGAACGAACAATTATCTTTTGGCTTAATAATTTAATCCATAAAATGTCAAAAGCAAATAATGAAAAATACTTCACAGAATTCTTCAAATCATGAATCTACTTCAAATGTCAGTCTAAAACCCAGAAAATATTAAGCTTGAGAGAAGTCAACCAGGAACAAATTTTCATTTACTTAATCATCAAAATCAAAATAGCTTTTGATTATTTTTCTGTGGATTGATGATAAATCAACGAAATGTTGCAGCTTTAAACAAGGCTCTACTAGCTGTCCCCAATGTAATTTCCCCACAGAAATCATCTTTGTCCTTTGGCATCTGAAGGAAGAAAAGCTGATTTGTTGAATCTCCTCCAATGCTTGTGGAATACTTTGTGTATTAACCTACTTTAAACATCTAAGTTAGCATAGCAAAGCAAGTCATTCTAGCATTAAAATAAATGGCTAAAATAACAAACATAGACTGCTATGTTCTCCTTAAAGGTTACACATCTGTTACCTTTGTGAAAAACAAAATTTGCCTTCCTTACAGCATAATATTACTATTGTGTGAGTCCTTTAGTTTTCAGCAAAGATAAGCAGATGACCATGTATGAAGAAAAAAAGATATACAAACACAGATTCAATGTACAATACACTGACGAATATGGATTTAAGCAGGTCTTTGTCAGCTCGCTCTCTCTCTCTCTCTCTCTCTCTCTCTCTCTCTCTCTCTCTCTCTCTCTCTCTCTCTCTCTCTCCCTCTGTCTCATACACACACATACACACACATACACACACACACACACACACACACACACACACATACCTACATACTTAACTATTTGTCACAGGACACATTCAGTTTATGTTCACTCCATTTACTTGCTCATTGAGCTGCTTAGGGGGAATATAATTGGTTGCAAAAGGGGCTAGTAGAGACACATGAGTGTGTGTGTGTGTGTGTGCACATAGTGTGTTATACAAAACATTTACAAAAGACAATTAAGTCTATAGTTCATGTATGCTTATCTCCATGAGAGAACACAGACACTGAGTAATCAATCTGAGTTATGGACAGCTATAAATGAAGACAGACACTGGCCGTGTTTTGATTGAAATGAAAATGTCTCATCCACCTCTTCTGCTCTCATCCTTTCTGTTTACTTTCTGTCTACTCTTTTAAATCATCAGCTGTAAAATAAAAAGGAATCTCTTTTTATTTTCATAGAAATATAGTAGTTCATATGAAATGAGAATTATACTACTGTAGTGCACATCTCCTTTGCAGGATGCAAAGAGATATCAAACTCACACACATCACATAATTCCCCTCTAAAATTTTCGGTTTTTGATTTTGTTTTTCTTTGTAAACATTTATGTAGGTCGATCTTCAAGAGGTCGACTTACCTAAAACAGATGTAAAACAAACTTCTTTTGACAGAAGCTATGGTATAGGTTCAGTTACTGTGGATATACTGGACATTTGTGTTGTTTCATCATTATCCAACTTCTTTTCTCATCAGTGTAATGAATAATCAATGTGTAAACCCTTTTAAATCTGGAAAATCTGTGTGTCAGTGAAATCTAATCTCAATTTTAAGGTTTTCCCAGACATGCCATATTTCTCCCTCTTGCATGCATTCACATACCATCAAATAACAAGCTTAAAGTTGCAGTCCAATTCACACAGGGGGGGATCCTGGTCAAAGAGTGTGCTGACAGGCCTAGATATTCTTGTGGGAGTTGGTTGGGGAGGGCAGATTATTGAGGCCAAAGATTAACTGACGGTAATAAAAGATTCATGTTAACGGCAAAGTTCATTAAAATCTTCAAAGCAGTTTTTTAAAGCGGGTCAGAGAGATAGTTGAGGAGGGCATGAGAGAGAGAGGAAATGCAAGAGCTGTGACCTTCCATAAAACGTGTAAATGTGTTAGCTTGTGTGTGTGTGTGTGTGTGTGTGTGTGGTCCAGGTATTCCTCACATTATGGGGACGTAAATCAGTTTACACAGTCATGTTGTGGGGACTCACCTCCCTTATGGGGACAAAAAGTAAATCCCCTTAATGTAAATCATTAATTTTAGGGTGAAAACTTGTTTTAAAGTTAAGGTTAGTTTATGGTTATGTTAAGGTAAGGGTAATTGTTAGGGTTAGGCATTTTGTGGTCATGGTTAAGGTTAGGGGAAGTCTCCAGAAAATGAATGTGAGTCTATGTAATGTCCTCTGAAGTGACAGAAGCACGACAGTGTGTCTTTGTGTGTGTGTGCTAGTGTTTGTGTGTATGTTTTTGGATTTGTTAGTGAGCATCCTTGTAATAATACAAACAGTACCTACTTATTTTTATACTTATTTATTTTACCTTTATTTTACCAGGAAGTTCCATTGAGATCAAAAATCTCTTTTACAAAAGAGACCTTGCCAAGTGAGTAGCCCTACAAAATCACAAAATATGAAAATGCAACATATACAACATGATGTACAAGATTTCAAAATAAAACAGCTATTGAAACACAGTGGCTATTCAAACAACTACATGCCTCCAACACCACATTCTCTATGATGCCCTTAATTCACCAATAGAAATAAATGTTTACAATTTTAGATCTTTTTGCAGATTATTCCATAACCAAAGTGTATAGTGGTAAAATGCAGTTTTCCTTAGATCTGTCAAAACCCAGGGTACATTAAAAAGCAACCATTTGGACAAGCATAGCTAGTAACTACCAGAGCTGAAACAGAGAAGGTACAGAAGTAAGATGGAAGTTTAACCATTATTGCTTTATAGATAAAAAATATACTAGTGCTGTTGTCTGTGAATGATCAATGGAATACAACCCACCAAATCATAAAGCAGGCATGGTGAGTAAGGGACTTTACATTTGTAATGAAACATATAGATGCATGGTACACTGAATCAAGGCTCTGTAAAATGGAGGAGGCTTTTCTTGCCATTGAAAGTAAAGCAAGCTTTATTTCTAAAATAAAAGCTGATCTTCACTTTTAGTTTCCTAACAAGATTAGTAATATGTACATTAGATAAAACCTTGTTATCTATCCATATACCCAAGTACTTGTACAAAGACACAATTTCAATGGATTTACCATCGGGCATGAAAATGCTAAAATCATCGAGCAACTGCAAGGAACTTTTAAGAAGACCATGAACTTTGTTTTCTGAGCATTTAAATCAATTTTAAACTCAGCAAAGCAGTTTGTAATGACTGAAATGCAGTCTGAACCTCTTGCACTGCCTGTACTATGGAGGGAGTATGCATATAAATTACAATGTCATCAGCATAGAAGTGCATTTTTTCTTGAATGTCCTTACCCAAGTCATTTATAAAATAGAGAACAAATTAGGTACCAAAATGGAACCCTGGGAGACACCTGTAGTTATCTCAAGAAAATCTGATTTGTGGCCCTCTGAATGGATTTGAACTGTATAATAATTTCTGAACCATTTAATAGCCTTAGAAAACAAAACAAGCATTTCTAAGTTTGTTCAGCAGCAACCATGGTAAGGCTCTTTTTTGTCCAAACCATCAATAACATAATTTGTCACAACCATAGCAGCAGTAATGGTACTGTGGTCAGTCCTAAAACCAGCTTGAAAATCACTAAAAGTGTTATTATCAAGTAAAAGCTGTTTTAACTGTAAATTTACCTAGGATTCAAGGATCTTAGCCAGGATTGAGAGTTTGGAAATCGGACAGTTGTTTGTTTGTTTGACTCTGAGGGGGTCTCCACCTTTAAGAATATAGGCAGCTGTCCAGATTTTAGGTAGTGAGTTGGACAGAAGGTTCAAATTAAAGATATGAGTAATGGTCTCAGCAATATCTGCCACCTCCTTTAAGAGATAAGGATCCAGATTATCTTGACCTGCAGACTTTTTGTGGTCAATGTCATTTGAGCTGTCAAATACAGACCCAGCACGGATAAAGTGGTTGTTAAATTGGCTGGCCATGGCAGCTTTATTTCATCTGAGCCAATACCAGAATGTATTCAGGGAGTCTTGAAGCAACATTAGTACCTGACAAGGATTTCATTTATTTCCAGAATTTTGAGAGGTTATTTAGGTCCTCTAAAACTGACTTTAGATAAACTCCGATTTGGAATTTCTGATCATTAATGTGTACTTGTTCCTTAGGGATCTAAATGAGTAGTAATGAGAGTATGAAAATTTAGCTGGGCCCCAAGATTTATTTCTTAAACAAATTAGCTCTGACCGATTATCTGAATACCAGGGATTGTTCCTTCCACTGATCCTTTATAAGAGATAGACTGGAAAATTGAGTGAAAATATTCCCATGTCAATTCAACATCCAAAATCTGCTAAGGTCACTGTAATACAAATCATGCAGGAAGCCTGTTCTTCAAAGCTTTTAAAATATCTTTTAAAAATATTGAAAAGTTCTGAGGCACTCAAGAAGGTGATAAATTTAAAAAGCCTTTCATATTTCATGGCTACTTAGTCATAGTTAAAAACATACCTTTTTCAACTACATAAGGTTTAAGGAGTCACACAGTTCTTTAAAACAATCTGAGGTCCATGAAAGCCAGTCACAATTTAGAGCTCACATAATGATTAATTCAGAATCATTTAATTAATGTAAAATATCTGAAATAGATCTGAAAGCATCCTATGAGGCAGACAGGGCTCTATAGCAGCCAACCACAGTGATATGAGAATCCTTTGGTACACTCACTTTGATGGCAAAGACTTCATACTGTTTAGCTTTAGGAACGGACGGAGTTAATGAGCTAATGAACTTGGATTTGACATACATGGTAACTCTACCTCCTATACCTACCCAGTCAGTTTAAAACCATCATGAAACCATCAGTTACCGATTTCTTAAGCCACGTTTTGGATAGAACCATCAAGTCAGCATTTGTCGTATTTGCCCGGATCTTGATCATATCCCTTTTAGGGACAAGATTCTCTAACATTTACATGTATAAGACCAAGGCCTCTTCTATTTTTGAAATCTGAGTGGGTAAACATGGGCAGAAGGCCCAGGATTAGGCTGAACATTTCCAGACAACATCAATAAAAGCATATCCATGCATTGCAATTTTAGTTTGACAGAAAATTATTTATCAGAAGTGTCATCACCTGCAAACTGAGAGAAAGAATCCCCTGAGATGATAAAATAGTAATTTAACAACATTAGATTCTGAAGATATAGGATCTCTTTGACTTGAACTTGAGAATGGCAAATCTTTAGTTGATGAAGTTGACTGATCGATGATATGACTCAAGAATTCTTGTTGTAGTTGAGAGTTGTCTGGAGTGTAGCAAGACAAATTCACTCTCCCTGTTATGCCCATTTAGTTAACTAATCCAGGGTTGCACTGAATAAGCACCAGGAATGTGGAGAAATACATGATGCAAACTTAAATGCTGTTTTATTGAGGATATAGACCAGGTAGCAATGCAGGGTCTCAAACTTATATTTTTGGCCATTGTTAAATGTGCTTTGTGGGTGTATTACAACTAAATTAATGAAGTAAGATACTGTACACTTGTTCTTCATTAAGCAGGACATGTTGAGTGTTTTTTTGCTCATGTTTTGTTTCACAAATGTGTGTCTCTCAAATCATGGGTGGTATGTAGCAGCCATTTAACAAACAAATAGTAATTAGTTCCTGTAATGGTTCTCCATTACATTTCTCAGTGGCCAAACTATTTGAGAGGCAACGCAAGCACTGTTGCATTATAATTAACAATAGCTTGTATATTCCCCCAGAGGTGGCAGTTTATGGGTAAGGGGTAGATTGAGAGAGAGAGAGAGAGAGAGAGAGAGAGAGAGAGAGAGAGAGAGAGAGAATAAGAAATAGTACAAAACAGACTGATGTGTGTGTCTTTTCCTTTGCTCTTCCTTGTTAATATCTCCCTTCTTTAGTGCAGTTGCACAGTAGATTTAATTCCTGCCAACATGCCACCTTGTTCAGCACTGTGAACTGAGTGAGTACTATTGTCCAAACTGCAGACAAAAAGAAAGGTAGGAAATTTCATTTTGGTCATGTATTTTGAAAAATATAAACATCCAACAGTGGCTCATTGGCCAACACTATTCCTGAAACAATTTAGTTATGCTGCAGTGGAAACTACTACTAAAGCAGTTTAATTGTAGGAAAGGAAAAGGAAAAGGAAAACAACTTTTTTGTTTCTTGCAAAGAGTCAGGACAGCTGCTGAGAGCTGTTTTATGTTGCTTTATGGTCTAACAGTATATAGTTGTTAAAGTAGTTGAAACTAGCCCCACTTCCAGCAGCTACAACAGTAACATGTTGCTCACACACTGATGCTTCAGTATTAATAATCTAATGATGTTATATATAATATACATACAATATATGGAAAATTTTAAAGCCATATTAAAAGTCCATGTAACTGAGAATTGCAACTGCCTTACTTGAGATGGATTTAGTCTTGAGATTTTGATGTTTGTATTCTCTATCTGTTGTGTTTTTTTCTACTTAAATTGTAACTGGTGTCTTGGCCAGTTCTCTCTCAGAAAATAGATTTCAGTGGTCAGACTGCACATTGTAGGAACCAATTGTGAGAGAAAAAAATGTAGTTAAAAAGTGTGAAAGTAGTGGTTTAGTCCCTCTGACTGATTTTTATTTTTGTTTTTTTTTTATTTAACCTTTATTTAACCAGGAGGTCCTTGATGTCAGAACCACATCAAATATTTGTATTGTTGTTCTGAATGGCTTCACTCAAAGGAGTGAAAAGCTGACCATTACAGAGAGGGGAAGGGGATGGGGACAGTATCGTTTCTCTGCGGAGATAACGGAGCATGTTTTAACAATAGCGTTGCACTCAGTCAGTGCTATGGGTCTCTGTTTTGTCATTCTGATACAATATCAAATTAAGGCATGTCAAATTGTGCACTGAATACATAGTGAATCATGGCACTATGTAAACAGAAAAAAGCACATGAAAGCAGAGGCATGTCATCAGCTCGTGTCATCTATCTGCACCACTCAAATGTTTTGAAAATACAGCAAAATCACACAGACTTGATTTTAATTTCACCTCCATCCTTTTGGATTTTGTGTGTCATGGATGTCTAAAGGAGAACAAGTGTGTTTTCCCTTACCTTTAATCAAAAAACGTAATTTAGACCAATGTATTCTGTCATTTCATGTTGTATTCTGATTGGTTGTTTTGTAGACGTGGGTCGCAGCAGTCACATTGTTAGAATTTGGCTAAGCCGGCTAATATACACCCATGAGCATGCTAGAGCTAAAATTTCTGACGCTGTCAGAATTTTGCCTTGGGCTGTCTTTGGTTGTCAAAGCTCCAAAAGATTGTCAGTGGATGTGTCTTGCAGTGTCATCTAGAACCACCATTTTAGACTGACAATCAAAGATTTTACCAATTTTCTCTCACGATTGTCAACATTTGTCTCAGACAGCCCGAAATCTCATAGTGGAAAGGAGCCTTAATATGGTTAATATGCTCATGCAAACATCACAGTTCCCATTCAAGCAAGAATCACCTATGCTGGGGATTCAATCTCTCCAACTGTGGCAAAGTTTTTTCTTACTTGACATTACTAATTGTAGTATTCTCATTTTATCCAAATGTGCACTTAGAAATAATGGTATAGTTTTAAAATATAGGCTGAGATATATACTGTAGAGACTGCAAAGTAGTATGAATGCAGGAGGTTAAAACCCTCGTGCCTTGCTGATGGGACAAGCAAAGACAGTTCTTGACAACAATCAGTTGAATTTCATCACTATCCCAAACAGTCATGGCCTAAATTAAGGGGAGTCTTAACATACTCTTGCATCTGTGTGAATATTAATTCTTTCTACCATTTCTCTCTCTTTAGGTCTCTCCAGGACTTGTCCAAGCAGACAGAGTTGCCTTATGGTACAGTGCTGGACTCTGCGGTGTATGATCAGGTGCGCTCCAAGGCAATGAACCCCTTTGAGAGAGATCCTATGTACTCCCAGATGTGGCGGATGATAAACCGCACTGGAGGTGCTGATAACAATGTCGAGGAGTCAAAGGAAGGCATTCGAAAGGTAGGTTTTTACATTTTAATCTTTAGTTTTAGTAAGTTGTCAGGTTCTGAACAAAGGTACTTTGACACATTGAAAATAACTGGGAATTGTAAAACAAAGTTGAAGGAGTACTGTGGTTTTTGAGTATAGGGGTCCAGGTGCGAAATGGGGGCAACACCAAAACAAACATTTAATATACAAAGCATTCAGATTCTGGCCATAGTTTGCCAGCATTTTAACCTTGTCAGTTTTGACAACACATAATTTGGTTTTACTGTAAAACCAACCAAAGGACAGCATGACATCAGTCTCTGAGATTGTCACATGCAGTGTATGATTTATGTTTTCATCAGCATGGATGAGTTATTATAAAACATAGATGTCACATGTTTTTGTTTTTAAACTACCACATATTACATTATTCTTATTATTTTTAATCTCTCTAGGTTTTTATTGGTTTTTAAATTTCACTCCTTGTATTTCCTGTTTTTAATACACATGTTATCGATTTCTGTTGTTTCTCTTGTAAAGCACTTTGAGCTGCATTCTATGATATGAAAAGTGCTATATAAATAAAGTTTATTTAGTATTATTTAATTATTATTATTATTATTATTATTATTATTATTATTATTATACATGTATATAATTTTATACTATTTGGCTTTCTATTCTTTGTAGAGTTTACTGTTAACATGGTTATAATAATAAGGCTAATATATTCTACAGTCACTAAAAGCATAATAATAATAATAAAAGTAATAATTATTACCATATTCCATGGTATAATGCAACATTAGCCCTTAAAACCAGATGAGCCTTGTGATGTGATCATACTGTAAGATATGTCCTGTGTCCTCCATCATTCCTCTCCCAGTCAACAAATTCACTTGAGATCATTGCTGCCCAGCATTATGCTAAACCAATCATAAACCAATTTATGTGACAAAGAAGAGCACACTTTGCGTAAGTGCTGTTGTCACTGAATAACATGGGCAGCTGGTAAACAGAGTTAGGTTGCTTTGCACATGGGGGTGATTTAACAATTATATGTGATGTAATGATACCAGTAGGGATAAGAGCGAAAATGTCTCTTTCAATAGAGGCATTCAGCACATTTAGTTGTTCAGCTATTTGCATTAGTGTCTTTAGATCCTAAAACAGAGCAAAGACAGACCTTCATCAGCACAGCAAATGCTGTCAGGGTCTTTTGCCTGATCATGTGTTTCTGCATTCTTTGTTATTTATTTATTTTAAGAAGGGGTTTATATTCCACACATTTTTATATTGGCATCCAAAAGGCATAATACTCACAGTTCTTCTGATGTTATTTGTAAGAATTTTGTGTTTACTTGTAAACCTGCATCCCAATTTATGACACATTTAATACATACAGTACAGTGAACTGAATTTCAAACTGTATATATTGCATACAGTGCATCCTTCTTGTACACAGCACACCCTCAGTCCTGTTTTGACATACAGCTCCTGCTACAGAACGATGTTAATGATACACAGATAATACTTGCATGGTTAAATACTTAATTCCCTCAGTGATTACCCGGCATCATAAATACCTGACTACTGTATCTCATTTGCACGCATCCCACTTTCTGTTTGCATCGCCCTTCTCTCTCCCAGTGAGAGTCTCACTTTATCCCTCCTCCCTTTAGAATATATTAGCCTTGAACTGGAGCCAGCAGTGGAAGAGTTGGGAGGAGTGATTAAAGTGGCGTGTGGTGTTTTTAAAATGATGAGATGAATGCGGCACATAACAGCATATAAGCACACAACTATTAACACACATATGTTGCTTATTTGGCAGAGGTGTTTATTGAGCATTTACGGTATACCAAAATCATGAATAAGTCAGCATTTTATAGCTGATCTGAGTTATGCATGTGTAAAAGCAAGGGGTATTATTTTCTCTTGATTAACAACTTGACACAAACAGCTTGATGTAAAATACATAAATCTTCTAATCTGATTTAGTTTGATTAGGAATTTAAAATTATTGTATTGCACTGTTTTTCATGCTATTATAACAGTTGACTGAATATAAATGTTAAGAAAATACCAATGGAGGCATTTTAATACAGACAGTATGCCAATTCTTTTTTAAAACTGTGTGTAATTATAAAGGAAATTAAAGTCATAATATTGTGAAGCTGTCATGTTAAGGGCTGTATAGAAATGATCAAAAAATTCACATCGATATATACTTGTAGACCAGGTATCTAATAATATTCACATTAATTAATTAATTCATTCATTCCAATCATTGTAAAATATTTTTAAGTAGCTTAAAAAAAATTCGACAATATTTCCATTTTTAAATATTATTTAGGAACTTGCTGATATTTTGACCTCTTGGCATACTGCATGGGTAGATTCCACTGGACAGTTGTAAGATTGTTTTAAAACAGTTCAAAAACTTGGACATCATTGCTGCAACATTGAATGAATAGAAAAATGAGATACTATATGAGCATGGAGTCAGGGATAATTGCCTCACAGGTTATTTTGTTGACATTGTTGGATAGGCTGTCCACTCCAAAACCATGTTGGAAATCATACCATAGATAAGAAAACAGTGTGGTTTCATGTGGTATCTACTATCTTTGATGGACATTTGTGGAGAGCATGCTGTTGAAAACAACGGGGCATGATCATCTGACTTTTGCCCTTATCACTAAGGAAAGCAAGACCAAAGTCAAACTCTATGTTGTTTTCCACTGATTGACTGCAGTGAGAGGTGGGAAAATTCATTTTCACCCTGCTGTATCAGTGCTACATCCCAGCTAACATAGATCAGCTAAAAGGTGACTGCAACAAAACAGTAATACCCAGGGGCGTCACTATGAGATATGAAGTTGACCATTAAGGAAGAGTCTGCCTGCTGCTTACAATGAGTTGATGGCTGGAGACAATAAGAGGACAGTATGGTGTTGGGGAAATTTTAAGTACCTGTCTGCTGCCTGCTAGTGGACTACAGTAAATATAGGATAATCTGAACAGAAATGCATTCAAGTCGGAGTGTGAGAGGTTGGACCGCTGCTTGGTGCGGGCTAGGTTGCATTGTTTATCAATATAATGTATACAAATGAGCATTGCACAATAGTGTCAAGTAAAAGTTATAAGTAATATGTAATTCATTATTTTTTTAAATTCCAATGTGTCAGCAGAAAGAGCTATGTCAGTAGTGATAGTAATACATAGTTGGAGAACAAGAGTGTGCTTTAAATGTCTTCTGGCTACTGATATACTGCACATTTGTTTAAGGTTGAATATTTCTTTAATTAGTAAATAAGACTGAATGCTCTGAGTAAATAATATGACAAAGGTAGCTTTTCAGTAGCAACAGAGTGTGAGCAGGTAGGACTGACAGGAGACAGAACTGGATAAAGTGCTGGTCATAAGCAGCATGGAGAAAGGACCTGGTTCTCTTGGATAAATCCTACATGACAGAGGTGACACCTCCAGAGTGGCAAGCACTGCACGGCAATGAGAGAGAATACAAGAGAGAAACAGACCTTCCCCTCTGACTATGGGTTAGGGTTAGGGTTAGGGTTAGGTTCAGGGTTAGGTTCAAATAGCTTTATTGGCATGAACAAAAACATGTTGTTGGCAAAGCAGTTTACAGAAGATTTGCATATATTACGTACTACATATACATACACAGGTGTCAAACATGCATCAGTGTTGTGTTCGTCTGTCAGAAGCTCTTTTTACAAATTTTTACATTACACTTTTTGATTCTGGTTGGTTTACCTATGTTTTAACAAGTTAAAAGATTTTAGTCATCAGACTTTTGGATTTTAAGTTAGCTATCACGTGGATGTAGCCTGCTGGAGTGCCACAACTGCTGCTAGCTTAGCTAAGTTGTTTTTAGCCTGGTTGCTAGGCTAGCTGGTTGCTTTTACTGAGGATTTTAAGGAATTTTCTCTTTGGATTTTACTCTATCCCTAGTTTAGGGGCTTGAGGGACATTGTTTGAGTCTGGAGAGACTGGACTGCTTTAGGCGTGTTGCAGGTCTCATCAATGACCCAGGAGTTAGCAGATGGCATGCCCTCCTTACCACTAATTTAGCAAAAGTTCCCAGAGAGTGCTCTGGCCCCAGCTCTTCGTCCAGCTCCTCGACCGACTATGTTATTTCAACCTGCTTGTCCTTGGAGCATTGTCACCCAGTGTAGCCAAGCTAGTTACCACTTATGCTGCTTTCAGTTTGCCCCCAGCTGCAAGGATCACTGCCCCTGGTCAAGTGCCACCGCCCTCTGCCTCACAGAGCTTGGTTACTTTTGTCACCTGCCAACTCCCTTCCAACCTTTCAGTTTACACCCATGGGGGTAGCTCTATGCCTGAAATCTTGGTGTTGGGAGACTCCATCGTGAGTCAGAGCCATCAGATATTGTATCGGAGGCAGAAGGGTTGAGGATTTTATTGAAGTTGCTCCAACACTTATTGACCTTCACCCCTCAGTCCACACTGCATGTACTATCATGCCAGAACTAATGATGTCATGTCTACATGATCAATCAAGCTGCACCAGGACATTGAATCACTATGCTGCCCAATGGAGTGTCTAGGAAAAAGCTATGTAATGTTTGGCCCTATCCCTACTCTTTCAAAGAGCATTGAATGTTTTAGTCATCTTTTTAGCCTGTACCAGTGGCTCTTAAATTTCTTTTCGGCAGCAGGATTTAATTTTATCAGCAAATTTGATTATTTCTGGACTAAGCAGGAACCAAGCAACTAGTTTCTAATTTTATCCATTTTATAGCTTTTAATTGTCTCTGACACCCTTTCCACACTTTTACGTCTCTTCAGAAAAGCCTCTTTTACAACTGTGAGGATCCTGCGGTACTTGTCTGTGATTTTAAAAGTACCATTCCCATTGTGACCAGTGACAGAAGGAACGGGTGTTCAGCAAGCCATCTCTCTCCCCTTATGACCACACCATCTAATCTCATTCACATTTCCTGCTGGCCTATGCCTCCTACCCCTGTCTCCTATGTCTCCTAAATAATTTCAACCTTGTATTGACATAGGTCTGTTTTCCAATACTCAGTGTCTGTGCCATCTAGTCTATAGACTCCCCAATTCTTCTTTTGACTTTATAAATGACTTCTCAGAGCCCCTATCAATAATCCTACCCAGATATAACAGGTTTTTAATTCTAGGTGATTTTAATATTCATGTTTAAGTGGTTATTTACTTTATCTCTCTCACCGACTGTGCCCACTCATTGGCAGGGCCATGGTCTTAATCTTGGTTTATCTTATGGTCTTACATTATCTGACTTGTTCTGATTCTTATATTTCTGATCACTATTGTACAGGTTTTAATTTGGATTTACCTCCTTGTTTTAGCTGGTCATGTACACAGTTACAGTCTAGAGTTTTTAATTCTACCTCTGCCAATATTTTTAGTAAAGCTTTTAACACTATCCCTTGTGGGATAGGGCCCTTATTATCAGCGGATGAGCATCTAAGTAATTTCAATATCATCTGTAATTTATCTCTAGGCAACAATGATTCCAAAGCAACTGGACTTAGATTTGTCTTATGAAGACGTTTCGCCTCTTATCCAAGCGGCTTCATCAGTTCGTAACGCATCGGCCTGACTAGTCCCCACTCGTCAGACTAGTGGGGGCTAGTCAGGCCAGTTGTCCAGTTGCTTTGGAATCATTGTTGCCTAGAGATAAATATGACCTGGACAAATGAGAATATACACAGGCTTATCATCTGTAATTCAATTCCTTGATGAAATTGCCCCATTAAAATTAAAACACCATTAAAATTATAACCAGGAAAATACATGTCCCAGCCATGGGACATCCAGGTTTACCTCAGCTCTGACCCTAATAAGTTCAATGAGATTTTTATGCTTATAAACTGTCTTGACGACATTCATAATTGGATGGCAGAAAATTTCTTTCAACTCAACTCAAAAAAGACTGACATATTTCTGCTGTGTCATTACATTCATATCTATACAACCAATGTGTTTATGATTATTTATTGGAGCATGAAATTCTTAATAGATCTCCCTTAGTTTAGAGTTGATCATAAAATTTTACTTATCATTTTTAAAGCCGAGAACAGTTAGGCCCCAAACTATGACCTTTTAACTCCCCATGTGCTGTCATGGGCACTGAGGTCCTCAAATGCTGCTCTCCTGGTGGTTCCTAAATCCAGACTAAAAAACCAAGGTAACAGAGCCTTTGCCATCAGGGCCCCCAGACTTTGGAACAACCTTCCAAAGGAGATTAGGAGGCCAAAGTGTATCTATCTATTGTACCTTGTGAAACTTGTTTTGGAAATTGGCTATACAAAAAGATTATTATTATTATTATTATTATTATTATTATTATTATTATTATTATTATTATTATTATTATATGCAGATTCTATATTATACTGATGTTTTGGGGATTTTATAGTGATTGGCTGTGGCAGGCAGACAGTTTCCCCTCTGTGGTTAACTTTAGGAGATTGAGGAGGAAGTTCATCTCTGTGTCCATCTCCCTTGTCGAGAAGTGACCACATACATGCCCCTCTCTTGGCAGCCATGTCTGCCTGTATCTTTCTGTTTCTATTGCCAGTTGGTTGACACTGAGCCTGTATTTGGTCAGGGTTAATCTCTACTTCATATCTCTGACAGAGTGCAGAGGATCTATTCTCTGTTCAGGGTCAAATAACAGTTAAGTCTACTTGGGATTTTGTTTCATTTCTCCAGTGTTATGAATATAGATGTTTTGACTGACTCATAATTGGTTTTATTATGTCGGGTTGTTTTGAATCAGAGCTGTTGAGGGCCTGTTGATTAGCTTCACCATCAGCTAACTCAGGGTTCAGCTTTTGGGTTTTTAGTGCTTTGAAGGGAATTGTGTCTTTGGACATGAATTTAGATGTGTCCAAAATGTTATTACCCATTTTTGTATGTTTAATAGTAATGGGAAACATCCTAGTTCTGTTCAGCAGGCGATGGTGTTTTCCTTTGAACGATTAGAGTTCTTCAACAGAATTCAGTGTAAAGGGCCTCTATTGGGTGTTTGTCCCATGAGCCATACTCCAATCTACTTAGCAGGCCCCAGACCTCACTTCCATATAAAGCTATTGGTAAAAATTAATTGGAATGTTAACATTAAATAACTTGGTTTTTAACACATACGTTGCCCCACCTGCTTTTTTTGACTGCATTTATTGCCATATTGAAATTTCCTGATGCAGATATGTTATGGCCAAGGTAAGTATGATTATTTGTGTGTTCAATTAGTGTTGTTCAGAGTAAAATAATTGTTTTCAAGATGTTTTATTTTTGTTTTGGTTTTGTTTTTAACATAAGAATTTGGTTTTGTTTAAAATTTACATCCGAGGCCCAATAATGGCAGTGTTGATCCAGGGTGGTCAGGTTATGTTAAAGATCATCTCTGGTTGGGGACAACAGAACAAGGTCATCTCCACAAAGCAGATATCTAACCTCTGTGTCAAAGAGTGTGATACCCAGAGCTGCTGAATCGTCCAGCTGATCTGCAGGTTCATTCATATACATATTGAATAATGTAGGACTTAAACAGCATCCTTGTTTCACATTGCATCCTTGAGTGAAGTACTCTGTTCTTTGATTGCTAATTTTCACAGCTCACTGGTTGTGCTTCTACATACATTTGATAAGATCATATACTTAACCACCTAGTGTACTTTGAAGGATTCTGAAGAAAAGTCCTCCAAGCCAAATGGAATCAAAGGCTTTTTTAAAATTGATGAAGCAAGCAATTATTTTCCCTCTCTTTTTTTTGGTGGACATGTTTTATAATTAAAGTGTGTGGATATGATTGGAAGATTGGTAACTTGGAAGAAAGCCAATTTGACATATGCTAATTATATATTTTTTCTTGAAAAAAGGCGGGTTTCCTGGAATTCAGGATACAATAGAATATTTTTCCAAGGTTGCTGCTGACACAGATCTCTCTTTAGTTATTAGGGTCTAATTTATTACCATTTTTATGGATTGGGACATCAGGAAAGCAGCCAGCAGTCAGCACTATGTTGAACAGTTTAACAACTGCAGTTTGCAGCTCAGGGCTACTGTTCTTCAGCATTTCATTTTTTATGAAATCTGTCACAAGCTTTATTGGAATTAAGAGTTTTCAGTATGTCTGTTAACTCTTTATGTGTAATTGGGTATTCTAATGAATTTTTAGTTATTCTTGATAGCTGATTCAAGTTCCCATACTTTGTTTTAATTCCATGTTGATTTAGGTTCAGATCTTCAGGTAGGATACTTTTATAGAGATCATTTAAATATTCTTTCATTCTATTCTATCACTCCACTGATGCCATAGCCCACTGGGATTTGTCCTAATGTGCCCGACTGCAAGTATACCTTTGATTCCTCATGGCTGTGGGTGAGTCAAAAGTGACTCTCTGAATATATGTTCATCTCCTGTGTGGTCTATACAGACAGGCTCTGAACCTGTTAGTTTCTGCAGAAAGAAATATTGGGCTTGAAAGTGAAATATCTCTGTATGTAGGGACATGATGACTCTGATAGAGGGGTATATATTGCACACATACAGACCGGTGACAAATTAATGGAAAAACTGATACAGGTCTGAATGCTTTATCCCTACAGTGAGGGGATTTGGTGGTTCTGTTATGCTGTGAGGGACATTTTGCTGGCGTGGTTTGGGTCCATTTGTCCCCTTAGATGGAAATCAATTCACAGGGCACGAGGGGTCACTGAATGGTTTGATGAGTATGAAAATGATGTAAATCAGATCTCAACCGATGTGTTAGACAGTGCTCTCCACCACCATCATCAAAACACCAGATGAGGGAATATCTTTTTGAAGAATGGTATTCCTTGGCCTTGGCATTGATTGTAAAAGTCTCTAGGGCTGTAGTCTGTTGGTCGACTAGTCGATTAATTGGTCAATACTCTCTCATCCGACTAAATTCTCATTGGTCGAATAATCTCCGTGTATCTCTATCTCTACTTTCATAAAAGAGAAAAGTGCTACATCAGCAGCTTTCTGGGACTAAACCATTATTTTCGTGCAGCGGGGGGACAGACCAACAAACTACCTTTTGAAAACGGGGGTGTATTGAAAACACCCCCCCTGTTTACACAACTTTGGACTCTTCCAAACTCTGGCGGTCTAACTCCTTTACTGAGCGTTTCTCCTACAATTATATCAACAACAACCCCCGCCAAGCCAAAAAATATTTTTTAATACTAGAATTAACGCCAAATATCCACTCATTCAGAAATATTTAGCGTTTGTGCTCTGTCTCTATACACCACCCTTTATTTGCAATGGTCTGTGTTGCTATCTTTCTATTTTATGTCACTACTCTGTTCCCAAACTTAACTCTCCCTCTTCTCTGTGTTTCTTTCTTTTTTCTCTCTTTCTACTCTCTTGATATTTTCTTTTCTTTATCTTTCTCTCTCTCTCTCTGCTAGTCTCTTATTCATCTACATTGTGTTAAAGGCTACAGGGTGCACTCTAGTGGTACATTAATGCTCGTTCCTCTCTCACTTGCATTAACACAGCCTGATGTTTTCTTTCTGCTGCAGTGACATGATTGCCATGTTTAACTGTATTTTTAAACCTCCGTAATGAAAATATATGTTATCTGATCATTCTAAAACAAAGTACTTTAAATTGAACTTCACTTTAGTCAGTCAAATGCTGTTGATATCCTCCTCCACATTTAAGTCTCTTTCTGTATTAATATCTCTGAAATTCATCTTCCTCTCAGAAAAAATTAATTTTACCTTGGAGCTTGTCACACAGAGAAAAAAGAGGTGTCAAAGGCTAAATGATCTCTTGATCTCAGTTGCTTTTCACAAAGTCTGCCAAAAAGAGATGTAAAAAGTAAGTGAAACATCTAATGGCTAATCAACTGAAGCAATTGCTTAAAAAATCTTTGAAGTGGAGACTTTCTGCTTGTTATGTTTTTCCTCTCAAACTAGTGAAAAATACCTGCAACAGTTCTTTCAAGCTGGAGGGTATGTGGAAGGCCATGGTGTTATTAAGAGACCCTATGAGTCACTCTGACTCGGACTCTTTTGCTCTCTGCCTCTATTTGATATATTTTGATGTGTTTGTCTCCTTCAATCCAGTCCCTCTGCTATATTTGATTCCTATGAGGTTAAGAACTTGATATATTTTGCCCCTCAGTGTCATGCTCTCTCTCTTGCTCTTCTCCCCCTCCTCTTTCCTGCTGCAGCTTTCTCTCTTGGTCTCTCTCATTCTCTCTCTTTCTCTCAAGCCTTTTCTCTTTCACAATAAACCTCTTACTCCTCTCTGTCACCGTTGTCTCCTGTGCACTATGGATTTTCTCCCTTTTCAGTTTCAATCCCCTGCAGCAGAATAATATTATATGTCAGATTGGGTCAGTGTCTGAGCTGTCTGTGGTATATCTCTCTCTCTCTCTCTCTCTCTCTCTCTCTCTCATGCACACACACACACACACAAATGCATGTACATGTGGAAATGCAAATACAAACACTGTTTTTTCACATGTCCAAAAGCAGACGTATGTAAGCTTCATACACCAACACTTTTACTGACATGCACACCTCAGATGCACACACACAAACACACACAAAGCCAGGCGAGCACTGCAGAGTGAGGCCTGTCACAGGGTAATATATGTGTCGCTCCCATTTCAGTCAATGATCAAGGCGTTCAATAAACTAAGAGGTGTTGCATCTCAGACTTGATATCTCATTAACTTGGTTTCACATATGATATCAAAGACTAGTGTGTTGTATGTCACTGTTTGACATAGCATCTCTATTTAAAGCAATGCGTTACTCAGTTGCGGTTGTCTCCATTTATTCATGGAAGGTCTCAGGAAGATTTTTTTTTTCTCAGTGTGATGTTAGGTATGCCTTTTAGCTGAGGAGCTTCTGACAGCTCAGCATTTGACTGTTGTGCTGACTTGGAAAAGTAATTACTGAAATTAACTATCAATTACTTACCCTCTTAATTACTTAACCTCTGCACCCCCTGGACTGCAGCTTGTAAAGTACTGACACGGACCATAATGTGATGTGCTACTAATACGAGGTATCTATTTGTCATAAAAATGGAAGGTCATAGTGACAGTGATGTGAACTCTCTCTGCTCACAGCTATAAAACTGAGCCAACCAACATCCTGTACTATGCCATAGTGGAGTTTTTTGTGCATTATACAATATGTATGTGCATAGTTCAAAAGGACACATTCTGTTTATATTTTACGTGTGTCCTCATAGCTTTAAGTGTTTTATAATATTAAATCAGTGTTCACAAGATGACTTTTTTTTTTGTCACATTTGATTTCAGCTCGTGCCACAGGAGACCGTAACATATAAAGGAATGGAAAATGGAAATGTGTCTCTCTGAGTGGCTTTTAAGTCTTGACAGTGTAGCACACACACACACACACACATATATACATATGCAGCCAACACTCAAGCTTGAGCACACCACACTACTAAGACATTCACATTTGCATGCTTACTCGCATACATTCCAGTGCACATGCATACACACCTGACTCGGTTGATGTAAGTGTCCCTGTGTGAATATATGACAGCTATTCTCTGTCAGGTCTCAAGAGTCTTTGATGACTGCTGAGTGATTTTTAGAGTTGAGTGGATTGCCAGTGTGAGTGATTTTCTGTCTGCCTGACTTTCTGCTGCACCATGCAAAGGTCCCACTTTAGAAATACGCATTACATATTATCATTACTCCCTAGTCTCAAATTTATGGCAGCTTCTAAAAAAGAAAAGATTTGTATTGAAGCAGTGGTTATAGCAACATTAACTTAAACTTAAATCAAGGCTAGGAGTAAAGAAAGCATTGTGAAGGCTGTGCTTCTACAAAGACACACAACTCTATTGGGTAAATATGGCAACAGTGAATTCACTATCTTTCCAATCCAACCCTGAATAGAACAGCTTTGAACAAGATAATGAATAGATTATAGATAATAATAATAATGGAAAGATAATTTCACCCATCCATGCAACCAACAGTCAATCAGGGCTGTGAAACAGGAGGAGAAAAGGATGGCAGGATGTTGTGCTGGAAACAGTGAGTGTAAAGTTAAGTGCCTCCCACATATTTACATATTCAGATTATGTGGAGGACTTACCTCAGCCAAAACACTTTTTGCATTTCTGCTGTTATTTGTGAAACCCAGTTTTCAAAAAAATAAATAAATAAATCTCGTGGATATGAATTTCAAATATTTTTGAAACATAGTCATTTTTATTTTACCCTACTGAAATGCATCTCATCCATTCATCTGATAAGGTCATACCAATCAAGAGTCTTAGGCATGTGCTTGATGTGTTTGTGTACTGTCAAAAATGTCATCTTGTGACACTTTTGTGACACGGATTTAACTTTTCTTCGCAGTGGTTCACTAATATTCTTCAAAATGCATGCACGTGTACACATTCATACCTGTTTTTTATGCAATATGATATTATTGATGATGGAAAATTGCCTCACTTATCCTACATATGTTTTACTCCATTCTGTAACAAGCCTGTTTCCCATCACTTAATGTCTCCTGATCACCATCTGCCCATTTAGCATAATGACTCCAGAAATTATGATAAGAATTACCATCATTTCTTCACCTCTTCTACATATATTTCTAGCCTGGAAGTAAGGAGCTGTGCAATGTAAGCCTATAAGCTTCCACCAATTCACCATAATGATTTCACTGATAATGATAAAGATTGCACTGATTTCTCTGCCAGATAGAACTGATGGTAAATCAACCAAGACCTGTTTATATCCTTCAGCCCTGGGTGAGGCCATCACAGCACTCCGGAGGACAATTGAGACAAAGCAGAGGAGAGATGAGGAGAGGAGGGGAAGAAGACATGGATGGTGAATGGGTGCTCGGGGAGTAGGAAAGGGGAAATTGGGAGATTTAGGGAGGTGAAAGAGTGATAAGAGAGGAGAAAGTGACTGAAAGAGAATGGAGACTGTGGGAGCTGCTGTAAATGGGTGAGAAAGGACAAGAAAGGAGAGCAAGGTGAGGGAAGGATGGAGGGATAGATGGAAAAATAGAGAAAGAATTGGTGATCAGGGACCTAGATAGAGTTGAAATGTAGGAAAGGAAGATGAAGGAAATGAGAATGTGGAAGATGTGAGATGGAAGAGAGGAGATCGAGGAGAAAGAGCACAGAGACAGAAAATATGGGCAAATTTTAACACCACATTTTACTAATACATAAATTCTTTATTTTCCTATTGCCTTAATGGACTCTTGGGTGCATTAATCAGTGGGGCTAAGACCATCAAATAAAAAAAACACCCTATCAAACATTAGAGAGCGGATTTAGTGAGACAGACAGAGAGAGAGAGGCAGAATTTGTCTGACTACAAATGAGGCGTCTCCTTCAATGACAATGATGCGTTAAGTGGCCTGGGTCATCTTTTTCCTCACAGTAAAACCTCATTACTCGCAGCTTATATTATTTTATTAACATGAGAGGCAGGATGAGGGAGAAACAAAGAATAAAAAATAAAGAGTGGGGTGAAAAAAGGGATGGATGGAAGAAATCGGGAGTAGGAGGATGACTAATACAGGAAATGGTGAGGCTGATAAAAGGGAGGCAGAGAGAGGCACAAGTAAAAATAGGAAAAGAAATAGGAAATGCTGAGGAGAGCTGTGGCAGAAGTGTGGCGAGAGTGACATTACTGGACGGAGTGATGGTGGGAGGTAAACACAACAGAGAGATGGAGAGGGTAAGCTTTGGGAAGAAGGAGTTCTTCCCCATCTCTCTCTTTCCTCCAGCTGTTATCTAGCCACTGTCCTCATCCTCTAATGGGAAAAAAACATGCAGGTAAAACCTTGTAGATGTGTCTAAAGATTTCGAACCCTACGCTCCCATCTCCAAGCTCTGCCTCTCTTCATTAGTGAGTTAAACAATGTGAAGGATGGAGAAATATGTTTAAACAGAGCATGTCATTGAGCCTCACCCCACATGCCTCGCAGTGTGTGTGTGTGTGTGTGTGTGCCCTCACCTCAGAGAGGCCTCTCTAACACCTGTTTACCCTCTCAAATCACAGTCAACAAGAGATCTGTAGGCAGTGGTGCTCTCTGAGTGTGTGGGTGTGTGTCTGCTTGTCTCAGTTCATATGTGTTTGTGTCAGTGTCACAGTTCTTTAAGGACCTCCTGCCAACCAGCCATTGGTCAGGGAGTTGCCAAGGTTACCGAGCAGGGTGGCCCAGCTGTGTTCGGGTGACAGATCTTTGTATTTGTGATTCGTCTCTCTCTCTCTCTCTCTCTCTCTCTCTCTCTCTCTCTCTCTCCATCTCTGTTTGAGAGAGAGGTGTTGACTTTTCATGAACAAAGCTTTCTGGTCTCAAGGTTGCCTGAAGCTATGCGACTTGTATCTCTTACATGTTCATTAATGTGCAATGTTCTTCCGGTGATTCCCCTTTTCATCTCTTTAATTCCCTTCCTTCCCTTTCTTGGTTCCATTTTCTGCTGATGTTGTTTTGCTTTCAATGTCAGGAGTGATGCTTGTGGTATTCTGTGTCTGAACCAGTGCGATGATATGGTGCTGCTACATAAGGGTCGAGGCTAGACCAGTTTCATTAGATTTTTAAAAATTAATGTCATACTTATGTGTTTGTCATGTATTTTATTGGATTTGAATGAAATCTCTGCAGAGGCATAAACTGGCTTGATATATATCTGTCACTGTGCCTGAGTATGACTGCCGCAATATCCTCTGTAATAACCCAGCCTTTGCTAAGACCAGAAAATGTCTTTTTTGGCTGCTGGGCTCTCTCATTTTCTATTTTCTAGTAGTGCAAATCACCCTGACAGGAAAAAGGGAAAGCTCTTTTCCTGCAGAGTCTGATAGCTCATTAGGATTCAACACAACAAGCCCAAACAGCAAACATATTTTCCTGCTGTTACAATCCTTTGCCTGTGTGATGACAGTGTTTCTGTGTTGTGACTCAGATTCAGGGAGAGCAGATGAAAAGAGAAAAACAGTAGGAGGAAATGGGAGAGAATTTACTCTCCATATTAAAGAAAGGAAATGGTAAGTATTGAAAGAGACATTTGACATAAGAGAATGATAGATGTTGGATAAGAAAATGGAAAGATAGAGAGAGAGAGAGATAGAAACCAAGTGTGGTGATTGATTAAAAACTGACATGTTTGCGAGAGATGTGACAAATCAGGCAGGAGTCGAGAGAGCAGAGAGAGAGAAAGAGGAAGGAGGGAAATAAGAAAGACGGTGTAAGGAGGTGAATTATAAGTGTTTGCTTTAATAAAAGGAAGGAAATAAGAAATAAATCTATTATCTATATATTTCTTCCTGTCTATACTTTCTTTTCTTCCCATATCTAATAATAAAGCCTAATTGCCTTCTTATCTGTTTCTACTCTTCTGCCAGCCAAGACTCAAGAATCCATCTGGCACCCACACACAATCTTTCATTCCCGCTCCCTTTTATTCGCTTTCTCTCTTGCTCTCTCTTTCTCCCTCTCACTGTCTGTTTTTCTCTCGATCCCTTTTGTCTTACGCTATACATCCTGCGTCTGTAATAATTACAGCAGCTAACAAGGAAATCAATGAAAGTCAACGGATGGAGACAGCAATTAATGCGCTCTCGTTATTATGAATGTGTAGGCGTCTGTGTGTTCTCCGGTTTGTGTACGTGTAACTACAGTATATGTTTACATTTGACTGTATGTGTGCATGTTTATATCCTGTTGTACAAGATGTGAAGGTCTGTCTGTCTTAGGGGTGCTTGCATACATATCTGACAGCAGAAACTTTCTCTCTGTTTTCATTCTGTTATTCTCAGTAGAGGATTTGCTTATCATTAGCCTGTAGCCTCGCTGAGATAAACCAAAAATTGGAGGATGGAATATTCCTACTGGGACTTACTGTATCTGTCATGCTTGCTCTAATGATTTATTATAGAAATAAGTCTGTGGCTACTCAGACAGACAGAGAGAAAGGAAGCAAGATGCAAGTAAAAAGAGAATCTAGGGAGAGTATAAATGAATAGTGTGTATAACTATTCTACAAAAGTACCAAGAGTCTTAAGACGTTTCTGGAATAGGACTTCAGTATTCTGTTATATGTGATATTCTTTTCATCCCAATAAAGACGCCTAGCTCTCAGATATAAGTGTTGAAGAAGAGACCCGTAGGCTGAATCTGGCCCTTCACCATATTATTGCCCTGCATCAAAATCAAAAATGTTCACTTGAGCTACATCAAAACTTTTAAACATGTTTCAATAAATATATTCCACATATAAAACTGTTTTCAGCAGTTTGAACAAACTTAATCAAACATCAGCCGCATACTTTTTTCAGTCTGTTTTATTTCCAAGAACATTTAAAAATGTTAGTAAAAATATTACAATCAAAGAAAGAAGAATATAGGATGGTGTCTTCACTGCACCTGTAAACCTGCAGTGGCCCCACCAATGAACAGTGCTTGAAAAACTGGCTCTTGGCCAAACCTTGCAGCACGCCCCTGCCCTCTGGTGTACATGCTTAATTTAATGAGTGCCAGTGAAGATACTGATCCCTTTCTTTCACTTAATGTCCTGCTATTGTCTGGAGCTGTTTTGCATCACTTCAATGATTATTCTATTGATTTTAAAGTGGAGATGTAAAATGTCCACAAAACTCTTTCATCGAATTTAAAGATTGGTATCTGGACATATTAGTGGGTTAGTGAAAATAAACCCAATCAAATGTAGATCCTTCCTTCACTGTACACTACTTTGTTTTGTCTGCCACAGCTTGTTAGTGTAGCATTCCTCTCTTTCACAACAGTCTGGCTCTATGTTGCCTGCATCTCGCTGCATATGTGAGTGAAGACGAAATTGTGCAGCCTGCGCTGAGTGTCGACAAACATTGCTAGCAGCAGGTCATATCAACTGTCGCTAATTAATGTGAATTCCTCGAGTAACTTGATGCAAGGACTAATTGAAACTTGGCTGTGGTCGTGTTGTTTGCTCTCTGCAGTCAGTGCCCGTACTTGATGTTTTTGTAGTTCCAACAATTCCTTCAGATCTAGTTGATTGTGTCACTTCAGGATTTGCATTCTCCAAGTTACACTTTCTTTCATATCGAATCAATAATTTAAACTTGTAAATGACCTGAAGAGGGACTTAAAGTATTTTGATTAAGTATTGATAAATAAGGTGTGCCAAATTTAGTGTTGTACACTTGTTATTTCAATGTGCCAAATACATATTTAATTATTTATTAATACTTAAAACATTTAGTATCTCCTGCCTCTATGTATATATCAATTTTACTGCCGTATGTATGTAAATAGTTTTCTAATTTTCATGTTGTAACACTGGGAAGCTGTCTCATTCAAGTGAAGTATCAGACTCTGTGTCGACAGATTCCTAATATTAAAGGGCTTGGATCAGGACCAAAGAAAAAAATGTGATCATGACTTCCTTAAAATTGGCCATGACCAAAAGTAATCCTTAGTTTCCAGTACGTCCTTATACAGTTTCATTTCATTTTTGCCTGGCAACAAGCTTGCTCTAAGTGGCGAGCAGCATGTGTCAGCTAAATCAGAAGAAGCTTGAAAGAGTCTCAGACTACTTCGGTGTTCTTAATGGAACTGGTTGCAACATTATTACACCTATAATTTTTTAATTTGCAATTGAATTCCTCTTGTGTTACATGGAGGCAAGGCAGTGCACTTCAGTGTTCTTTCTTGAAACAGTTGCACCATTATTGCACCTATAATTTCACAGCTTGCTAATCAATTCCTCTTGTGTGTAGAGGAGAGCAGCTTAAAACTTTACAGGAGAAAACACCTCATCTTTCCAAGCTATTTCATATTCTTTATTTGACCCAATGCTAAACAGAAAAGGAGAACAGCAAAACACCTAATTTCATCTCCCCCCTATCTTGCTTAAAGTTTCCATTTGTGGCCGTAATGATAATGACACAGCTCACCTTAATGAGCCAGAGAAGGTAGTTGGGATTTATTGCTCAAGGTTCCATTTTTGCTAAAAAATAATCAGACAAATAGGAACATACTTATCTCGGAGAGCATAAACAGAGAAAAACCTAAAAGCAATCGCATCACCTGAATAGCACAACAGAGTTTCGATTTTACAAGATAGACAGCACTATAAATTAAGCGGGAGACCTCAATTCCAAATCAGCTGTTGGCCATGTAATTAAAATGTTTCAGTTATCTTTTTAAGGCAATAGAATTAAAGTATTTTTTTCCACTGTCTTGGGTTCCCTTTTTCATCCATGACTGAAGAATACAAGATACAAAGATAGCCATCATTAGTACATTTATGGGCCTGTAGGAGATTAAAATGCACTCTGAGATTGGCTTAGAGAAATATGGGAGAGAGCACAAAAGCAATTAGACCAATAGAAACACAAAGAGCAAAGTTGGACAACCTTATTAATCAAAGGGCAAAATGCCCCTGCTGAAACAAAAGAAAAGAAAGCACGTTTTAAAAACATTTTTCATCTGCCTAGTCTGCATCATGTTTAGCCAGCTCTGTGACCTAAAGCTAACCATTAGATTAAAATCTTAATTTCCACAATAAAAAGAGGATAAAAAAGAAAAATGGAGGATGAATCACTGTAACTCCCCTGCGTTTTGTTTTGAGGCAGGAGCTGCAAGTTCAATTATAGGATTGTAGATAAATTAGAGGGACAATGTAAGGGGTGGAGGGATTTCAAAAAAGAAAAAAAAAACATGACATAAATGATTTTGGTGCCGGGATATCTGGTTACAACTGACCCCTTTTTCTTATCCTCACCTCACCCTCAGCCCATTCCATTTCTCATTCTTTCCTCCCCCCTCCTACTTATCATCCTTTTGCTATATTTTTCCTGTCTTCCTTTGTCTTCACTACTCTCATTCTAAACAGAAAGCTCTTCTCTGTCTTTGCTGTCTTTTCTCTTCCACTGCCTTCTTTCTTCCTCCCTGTTCCTTCTTTTTGACTCTCCATTCTTTCTGTTCCTGTTGCATTCTTAATGTTTTTTGTCTTGCTCTATCTGTCTTAAATTTTATTTCTCCTTATTTGTTTTATCATCGTCCCCCTTTCTTACTCCTTCTCTTCTTCTTCTTTCCTTTTCTCTACCCCTTCACTGTTGGTCTCCAGGCCAGTATAAAAGTCTTTTCACATCCATTCTCCCCTCCGTCTCCCTCCATCTCGCTCTCTCCACTGTCCTCTCATTTTCATGCAGCTTGCTGGGTAGCCATGCTCTGCGTCTTTATCTCTGTCTGTGGGAGAGGAGGCGGCCCGGTGCTTGCAACTAATGGACTTTTGGAAAACACAGACAGCCATGCATCACACTCCGGAGAACTAGGGAGAGGAAGGAGGAAGGATTTGGAAAGAGGCCGCAGTGAGAGTAGTTTTGGAGAGAGATGGAGGAAGACGTACAAGGGAAGGAGTTGTAGCGAAGGACAAATTGAAGTCAGAGGTTCTAGTAAAACAACACAAGGACAAGAAGGAGTGGAAGAGAAAAAGTACTGATGCCTGTGTAACACTACACAACCCTTCCCAAAATTTACCCAGGCTGCCCCGTCAGCTAACCTGACACCGTGTCCTAACTGAATGCGACGTGAGAAAATCAGTCTGATTACTTTGTTTTCTGCTGGAACGTCATAATTGGCTGCAAGCAATGTAGTGCTGCACAGCGCAATGCAACACGCCATTTTAAGAGGAATTTCTGTTGGACACCCTGCTTCTATTTACTTCCTGTCGCTCATGTTGAAAGTGCTGGAGGACATGGAACAGCTGATTGATTTAGTTGAAATGAGGAGTTATCTCACCAGGGAGCTGGAAGTTTCTGGTTAAGTTGCCGTTGGCTATATTGTGTGTCGCTTCCAGTTAAGAAACATCTAAATATCACAATATAAAATGTGTTTTCTATTTAAAAAAGTAGGAAAAATGTAGGAAGATAGCAAATACTCACCCATCTTCTACTTGAGTGGCTACGTCTCCGGTCTGATCTTGAGTGCACAGCTGATAGGTTTCTGCTAGATTGTGTTTTTTACTCCCTCTTCAGACATACGGATTCAAACATGGCACAACAGGCTGCCATTCACTGAACCTCCGAATAATATCTTGGTGCCACCTATTGCGATTCAAAACTTCCTTGTTGACCTGAAGAGGTTGAGAAAGCAACACCTTGGAGAAAACGATCACATTCTACTCCAGCTAGACTAAGTAAAAATGCTTCAAACTGAATTAAGGAAACACTGTTTACTACTTACTCATTCAATGACGATATAACTTTTGTGGAAGCAATGCTAGGGAAATGAACTGCTTCATTGTGTGCCAGTGTAGTGGCAAAGGAATAAAATAACTGTCCAATCAGAGCTGAGTATGTAAATAATGTGCTTCAAACTAAACATGCAAGGAGGCAAGAGAGAGTCTGCTCCTTTGAGTCCTTCTGGAGCTAAAATTAGTAACTCTATACGTTAACAATATACATAATGAAATATGCCCAAAACATTCTACATATGCTACATACAGTATCCATAGCATCTGTGCTACTTTACAAAAACTTGAAAGCATCTCATGAAAAGAAATTAGAAATGCATGGGGGTATGATGATATTGGTGAATATTAATAGAAACTCACTGAAAAATCAATGATTTGGAGTTAATGTGCCCCAAGAAAAAATCTGTCTAGGTAGCCTAAATGAAAAGACCAGATTCTCTGTCAAGTGAGACGAGGCTCGGCTCACACTATACCACATTAGCAAAGCATTCCATTGTGAAATGGGCAGCACAAATGTAAGCCTGCCAGACATATGTTTCCAAGTAATATTAAATCTATCCATCCACATAGAACAGAAAAATTTGTATTGTAGCTTTAAAGGTGTCTGTGTCTGCACCTTAAATATGTAAGAGTATGCTTTTCCTGTTCCTGTTCCTGCAATCGTCCAACATCATGATATCTAGTGGGTGTCAAATCTATAAAGGTGTGCTCCTTTGTTTTTGATCATTTTGCTCTCTCCATCCAAGACTACTACTTGAATGGCTGTTTCCCATAAAGACACAGGCAGGATCCATACAGAAAAGTCTGTTTTAACTTAAGGCTTAGCAGGTGGAATAATCTCTGGTGTCTAGGTCAGATCTCAACTTGTGGAGAATCTAAAGCATACAAAGGTGCAGGTGCATGCACACACAGTCAAACATACACATGTCATGACCTGGAAACGAAGACTGACTTCCATGCACACACACACACATGCAGGACAAGGACTTGCTCAGTAGTTACAGATCATTTCCACACTCCACTCTCTCACCCTCATGGACTGCCTGTGGTCAGGTGGACATAGAAATGCATCTGTAATGAACAAGTGCAGACTTCCATTGGCAAACTCATTCCCAGTCTCACAGCAGAGCCCATCAAACTACAAGACATGCATCTCCAAGTGTACCCACAACCTGTGAGGGCAGAAACTGTAATTTGCAGTGAGGATGTTAGCATTCAGCTCAGGTCTATGTTGAACTCCAGGGCAAGTTTCTGTGAACCATACTCATAACTAAATGAATTCTGGGTAATCTAGTGTCTGATCTCTCTTTTCCTCCAGACAGTTGTTTGTGCTGGCTGAATGAGTAAAGACACAAAATATTCCCACTGTTTCACTGTTCACATGTTTGCATATTGAAGAGTGACTGGTAGCCTGTCAGAGGTCAATGTAAACATCACTGCTGGGATGGAACAGCACTACAAAAGCAGATGCCTCAAAATTTAGACAAATTCTTTAGGACTAATGGCATCATATGATCTACAAGATTCATTTTAAGCGAACACCGGCTGTTCATTAATTTTGTGTGAGAGTGGCTGTGGAAGGGCCTCCTTCCTGTTGTTATTTTGTTAGTTCATGGTGCTGACCCCTTACAAGAGTGGTCAAACAGAAACTCTAAGTAGCACAACACAAAGATTCATCCTCAGGCTTGATCCAAGGAGCCATGTTGGCAGGTGTCGGCTTCACTGGTCTCCACGGAGGACCGAGCAAGTCACATCCAATTGAATATTGTTTATAGGATTTTACATGGAAGTGTTTCCAGCTACTTTTACAAGTATTTTAAGAAGGTGGAGGAAGACCATATTCATAACACCTGTAGTAAAATTAATTCTTTATAGATAAATTTTTAAGACTCCGTTTGTGCCATAGAACAGAATAAGCTACCTTCTTCAATTAAGGAGGAGTCTTAATATATTTTTAAATTCTACCTTAATTCATTGACATTTAAACCTCAAACTGTCTTTTATAATGTGATTTCTTTAAGTGTCTTTTTACTTGGCTTTTTTGAAAAGATTGTATCAAGTGTATGCTCATATGACTTACCTTTCTAGTTCATTAGCCCTATTTTCTAACATAGTTTAATGTCAGATATTGAATGCTTTATCATTTATCATCCTATCCCTGTCTCATATGTTGTTTTGGTTTATTTACAAATGTTGTATATTGAAATGTTGTTAATAAATTAAACCATAAGCAATAAAATTAACCAAAGTGTTGAACTTGCTGAAATATTGGCACAAGTGAGGTTCTGCTGTACTGCTGTACAGTATTTTCAGAGCCTACTGTTAAAATTTATGCTGAAATTCAAATTATTCCAGGATAAATAGCAACAGTTGAAAAAAAAACAAAAAAAAACGTCACTCTATTTAATTACCCCTGGGAGTAGATGGAGCTCCAGTGACTGATGGTGTGAGAGCACTCGTTCACCTAAATCTGTTGCTGGAAAAGCATCAGAGTGCATCAGTCATCATTTTCTCTGTGTGGCTTTATAACTGTTTCTTTCCCACAGTTCCAATTAAAACTGCTCTAAATCAGTCTATATGGCTTCCATATTAACATATGCAAGGCTTTTTTTTGTATGCCAGTGATATGATAACTTGAAGCTTCAATAGAAATTCAGTCTAAAAAGGCGCCTTTCGGGTGTGCACGCACAATTCGTCTACAATGTGCCACTGTTTTCCCTAGCAATTATTTCTTGGTAGTGTAGAGGGTCTTTGACAGTGTACTTAGACCGTTTGGCGCCAAAACTCTCCACTGACACCATTGCTAATGGTCTTAATGATGATTTAGGAGAGCAGACAAAATCTCAGTAGTGGGTCAAACTCTGCAGCCTGCATTTGATTTTTGGTTTTTCATTTTCTAAAAACTGCTTTGGCAGCTAAGATGTTAATTGGCAGCTAGACATTCAGGATCTTGTCTTAAATCTGAAGCTGCAGAGTGTCCGTGCTTTTAGCTTTTTTGGACTATGATCTCTGGAGTGCTCTGGAGTGGTTTGTTGCTGTTTGTGATGCAGTTGGGATGAGGATCAGCACTTCTAAGGCCATGATTCATCTTTGTAAAAATGTACCCTCCAAATCAGGATTGAATTGTCCCTTCAACTGAATCATTTCATATGTCTATGCTGTTGTTTTTCACTAGCAATGGTTTATTGCTGTGGCTACCATTGAAGATGACCTTTGTTCCAGAAAGAAAGCAAGGGTTTAAGTCAAGTGCAGAGGTTGCTGAGATGTGTTTGACCGTGGCAGTGAAGAGGGCCACAAAGGAAAGATTTTCATTTAATGGTTTTCTTTCTGACACTTACAAATGGTCAGGACATTTTAACCAAAGAGCTGCCAAATGAGGTTCCTTTGCAGAGTGTCTGGTCTCATTCACTTTGACAGGGCGAGGAGCTCGGTAATCCGGAACGACCTTGAAGTCAGTCACTGATCCTCCACGTTGAGAGTTGCAAGGTGACAGACACGGTTCACACATTTGGTCTGTCCACTCAGCATGATTGAGTGGGTGGAGATACCGGGCAGACCTATTGGAATAAGACCGACTCATTGACAAGTGGATATATGGATGAATGGATGGACAGACATTCTGAATTCACTCATTACTCTGCATGGTTAACTTAAAGGTTTTGTAACCCTGTTTTGCTATTATGCTACTACATAAAACAGAAGAATTGTCTGTGTGGTTTTCACATTGGAGGGATGGTTGTAGAGAGAGAATATGGCGCCTGACAGTATCTTGGCACGGCTATCAGTAACTCTTTTCCACAGAGAGAAAACAAGAGAAAAGGCAAAAAAACATACACTCACAAATGAATTAGCACTGCAGACAGAGAGGGAGATGGAAAACTCTCTGGACGACTTTCATTTCTGTATTTCACAGTTAAAGCAGTCATGTGCCAGTTGCATGCAAAAAGAGCTGTAGTGTGTGTCTGTGGAGATACATGGCCTTGTGTTTCATGTTTTGAAGGTCGCGTTTTACCGTTATAATGCAAAGACTTGTCTAGCTGTTAGTAATGAGCTAGCTGATATGTCGATGACTGTGAGACGAAGCTTTATAGAGACACCCCACTTTCTGTTCTCTATCCCTATCTTGACTGCAAGTCTTAACATGCTTTGTATTATCCTCACATTTAACTCACTGTCACGTCCCACCCTGTCACCGTCTGTGTTCATCATGGAAAGATTTTGCTTCTCTTTCTTTTTCTCTCTTTCAGTCTGTTTCTGTTTCCTGAAACCTTCTTCTATTTGGCTGCCCTGCTGTGCAAATGATGTTGTTGATTCTGTTGTTTTTGTTTTTTTTGTTTGTTTAGGGTTTTTTTATAGAGAGAAAATAAAGAAGCAAAGAAAATTAAATGCAATAGTGTTCATTTTGCATGTGTTTGCTAACCTTGGTATTTAAAATCTTGAAAACTTTGATTTTGTATTGTTCCTCTTTTGGTTTGTTTTACTTATAAACACAAACTATATTGAAGACAAATGTTTGGTCGTAGACCTGTCACTTCTTAAACAGACTGTGTCTGTTTGGCTATCTATCTCAGTCTTTTTTTCCTTTCCAGACAAAAAGAAAAACTCCTGACTGTTATGTATTAATTATACATCCCTTCTTCACTAAATCAAGAAAAGTACAGACTTTATCTTTGTGTGTCAGATTTAATTTCACCTTCAAGGACAGCGAAGTACATTGTTGAATTATTGTAATGGAGTCATATAAAGCCTCCCCTTGTACACCATGTGCCAACAATATGCCATTTAATGATGCATTATGTTTTGGACACCTCTTCTGGAAACGGCCAAGAAACTCATTCTAAGGTTGTTTTTTCTCCATTTTTATGTATAATACACACTATCATGAACATTGTTCATGACCTTCTAGCCCACTTTGATGTGTGATTGATTCAGTCCAGTCTGTTAGTGTCCGGGGTTGACATTCATTCAGTTGTCTTGGAAAATTCACAGTGCAACATCCACCTGGCTTTTCTGCTTCACTTGTCCTCTGAACAACAAATGCTGGTTACACATCACACAGATGAATAACTACAGTGCGGCTGTGATTTGGTCCCAAGTCTCCCACAGTGATTAGTTGTAGCTATGTATTTTTAACCTTTCAACCAGAAGAGGAGTCATTTAGTGTTCATCTTTATTGAAAGGCCCTTTTTATTATGTGCCTTGGTTACAGCAACAGTATATATTAGATAAGCTGCTTTACAGAGAACAGATTCAGCTCAAATATCATCATCCTGTGGGTGGACTTTGGTTCCCAAACAAGGTTTTCAATATAAGCACAAATGAAAATACTTCATTAAAAAATAACATAATAAAAACAACTCATCTCATCAAATTCCAGATTAATTATAATTAATTATATTTTGTCGAGACAATTAAAAAGCTGCAAAAAAAGTGGCAATTACATAGTTGTAACACAGGGGGTGGGGCGCTTCATAATTTTGTTTGCTAATTAAAAAATGTAATTGGAGACAAATTAAACCTGCTTCTCCAAAGTGTTAGTTTATATTGCGTTTCACCAGCTTGCAGCTCCCTGGCCAATCAAAGCAGTGACTTCCTGTGACCTTCGAGGGCCGCATTCATATCATATGTTAAAACAGGAGCTCCTGGTCTGAGCACAGATGGATGTTAAGAACTATTTAAGTATAAATCATGTGATTTTGCCAGATACTCATATTACGTCAGTGCTTTATTGCTGTTGTGATAAATTGTATTTCAGATTATGTAAGGCATTACAGTAGACATAATACTTGCAATAAGTTGCTTGACAAACTTCGAGCTGTCTTTGTTGTGGACTGTGTAGGCACAACTGTTGGCACTGTGGTGCTGGGCAACAGTGCACACATGACACCCAGGAAGTGGGTGAACTTCCTGTGTGAGAGAAAGAGAGAGAGCTTTATCAGCTCTCTCTCTGATAAAGTAACTGGTTAGGAAAACAAGTGCACAAGAATGCATAAAGAAGAAATGATTCATACTTTGCAGAGGCAAACAAATGTAACACTTCATTATGAAAAATACAGTTGAACAAAGGGAAGATAAAAAGGAAACAGAGAGAAATAATAATTTTTCTGCCAGATCCTATTAAGGGTGGCATCTTAGTTTTGGCTCACTGATCTGTCTCGGATGATCTGTCTCTATAACATCTGTCTCCAATTACTCCTCTCTTCCACTATCACATCTCTCATCGGCTTAACGGGGTCTAAGCAAAGATTTGCATATAGCGTGGCAATAGGCGATTAATTATTTTTTTTCCTCCTTCCTGAAGAAACAAAGAGGACTAATGACAGCTGAGGGTAATTAAACAACAGAGAAAACAAAGAACAGAGAGGGAGTGAAGAAGTTGTCATATTGTGTCCCAGGGGATTGAGGCGACTGTTGCCACTAGAGCAAGCAGTTGGACAGAACGCCTCATGAGGAATTGATGCCACCTGCGTGCTACGCTTTCATCATCTGAGATTTAGCCATGAGCCTCTTTGTGTTTTTTGCTTCTTGTTCATCAATCTAGCTGGAGTGGCAAATTAAGTGATTTTGACTGTCAAAAGATAGTACTGCATTTGTGTACTGTACTCCAACTGCAAAACTAAGATGTTCTTTTAAGCTTCATTAAATAATGGTAGAATTCCACATTGCTCTTTAACATTGTTAATAACAAAATGCAAATCTAAAGTGATGACAGAATGGCTGATTTATTGTATCCTCACAATATAGCTAGAAAATTAATCCCATGTGTAATGTACTCCCATACATTATCATTATAATTTAAAAAAAAATATTATTCATATATTTCAAGAGAAACTTTCCTGAAACAACCTCCCACATGTACATCGATGCAGTATGATGCATAGAGGGGGAGGTGCTGTCTCTGTCTTCTGTGCATTGATTGATTTGCTTGCACCTAATCTTATCTTTATTCAAATCTTCACATATCTGCAGGAAGCCAGCTAGAGCAGACTGGGGGGAATATTTGGCTGGAGAGCAGTAATGCTCACTGATTTGTCAAATGAGACCCAAACAAAGGAAGCATGTCACATGCAAGTAAAAAAGACAGAGAGAACGAGTCAAGAGACAGAGGCAGGTGACTTAAGGATAGACAAAACTGTTAATACGTCTGAGTGTGGTCTGAGTGTGAGTCCGAAGAGGAAGCAAAACTGTGTAATATTTATAATTTGGGAGAAGCTTGGTGCTTGTGGCCTGAGATGTAAAGATATTAGAAGTAGATTTGAGTTTGTCTTTGGGCAGTGGTTTTTTTCTCTTTGTGTCTGTCCCACGCCATCCTCTCTCTCATTTCTAAAAATCAAACAAATCAAAGCCAAAGAAGAGTGATGCAAGACAACAAATGCAGACGTATGCAGTGAGTGTGGGCTGTGGGGAGACAGTTAAGAGCTGGTAGCAATTATGTGTGCATAGAGGCAGAGATGAGAGAGATTTGACAGTAAAAAACGTAGGTTAATGATGCAATTCTTGAATTCATACCGTCTTTTAGCTGCAGTAAAAATGGCACACTGGAGTCACAGCTTTAAGTCTCCATATGCAATTTAAAGACTGTTCTCACCAGAGAAACTACAGCATTGGTTGTTTGGTCAAATTTGTAAATTTATTATCTTTAGATTTTCCCAATAAAACTTGTCCATAAATCAGCAAGTAAATATTTTTGAGTATCACAACCTCCGCAAAATGAATCTCGCTATCAGAATTTGATCCATTCGGTCTGATCACACGTCAAAAATCTAATAGAACAGCACAATTGAATTGTTTTATCCCCATTCAAGTTAGCTGGAGGACTACATCAGAAGTAGCCAGTTTGGCCAGCGAAAATCACTAGTGCACTTGCTCTGTGGGACCAATAATCCCATAAGGTCCAGGTAATACACACAGAAGTCAAACTTTTTTGGCTTCATGCGACACTGAGAAACTTTCACAGGAATGAATGGGGCCCTGCCTCCAACACTGTATCCAGTTCCCTTTATACATCCATGATTTATTCCCACCTGCCATTTTGTTCTCAGGATTATTTTTATTTACTTGAGTTTTTATTGATGATGGAGAAAAGGCTCTCCAAGCAACTGAGCTTGCTAACTGCTAACTCATTAGCATGATCACTAGCATACCTACTAAACAACAATATTAGATATTCGAATAATACTAGTAATGATATTATTGATTACCATACTTCTCTAAACATAGAGTGAGCCATACAACATATTGTTGAGTAAGGAAATGTTTTGAGCTTGGATTTTTAGTTACTTATGTAAATACAAATGTCAATTGATTTTTAATGAGGTTTTTCTTATTTCCAAAATAGAAACCAGAAATTCATATAGGCTCTGATTCCATTGGAGATATATGATTTTACCACAAGGTCAGGGTGGATGGTTGGGTATAAATATTGTCATAACAGTCTCAAACTTTTGCTTAACTTAGAAGTTTTAGTTTATTACTTGATGTGAAGCCTCAATTTATTCATGTGAATAACATAATGCTCAAGAACGAAATAATTCATAAATCAAAACTGGCGAAAATATCCTTCTTTATTATGGCCATGAATTTTCATCCTGAATTTTTACTGTTTTGCAGCCACTTCATCAGTGTATTCCCACTGGAAAGAACAAAGCACAGAACCTCCCATTTGTAAAACATTTTACATCCATTGCTTAAAGGCTAAATACTGAACATTTAAGAAACTGACTCCACACTAGGGGACGATTTATTATGTGCCACTTTGAAAGTGTTTGTAATCGAAGTTGTAATTTATGGATGAGGAAAAAGACAGTTTTTGATATATTTGAGTTTAAACTTAGAGCAATATGAGGAATCTACCATTCCTTTTGCATATTGGGTGCCCTTGAAGAGATCTTTCTAAGAGAGGGAAGGGAAGAGAAAAAGAGTTAGAGAGCAGGAGAGTGAGAGGACCCTGGAGTAGTTTAGCTGTTTTGAAGTTTCACGCTGGCTAGACTCTGAAGCCAAACTGTTTGAACCACGGGTAAACTAGAAGGACCTCTTGAAACCTGCCCAGACACTCATTGAGCTGGTTCTGTTGTATAATTTGAAAGTATTGTCCAGAAACAGTTTTATAAGTCAGAATGTGCATGAGCTCACACTGAGGTGTACATTCCAGATGTAGGCTACTTTCTTTCAGCTGAGCAGTCCTCAAAGTTTCAACTTACACCTTTTATTTATTCACAGACTTTGCTTCATCTGGCTGATCAAGGAGGAGGTGGACTGACCTCATTTTGGAAATGTTTTTCAGTTGGTAGATTCAGACTTGGTGACCAACCCTGTTGATCTGATAGAAGCTGTGAAGAATACTTGAGGATTAGTGTAGCCTTTTTAACATTAGCCTATTGATTTTTTTATTCTTATTATTGCTGCTAGAGCTCTTCTTATCACTCTCTAGGAACATTTTTTAATCTATAATTAATGGATGAGGTCATGTCACTTTTAGTTTTTGAAAGGATTAAAGATTTTCCTTTGAAAGCCCTTCTTGGTCCAACCACATCTGCTACAAATGAGGTGCATACAATATACTAGTAATTTGCATTGGCTAATGCATATAATGTATATGGGGGGAATGTAATTTTCATTTTTGCTAGTACTTTGTTCAGGAAAACACTGAGGTCATGATAAGTAGAGCATGGTTAAGGTTATGCAACTAAGTACCTTTACAAATCTATAATTCTTGTAGTTCTTGTTTTTACATCTTGTATGCCAGTGACCTTACATTTTGTATAGAAACAGGTGGAAGGTAGATTTTAAGCCTCTTTCCTCTTTCTTCAACACTGTTGTCTTCCCTTTCCATCCTTCAGGCACACTTCAGGGAGATCAGCTACTTCCAAGTGCCAGACATTGTAAGGCAGAAACAAAAAGACAAAGGAAAAACAAGTCACTAGTACATTTAATATGTTCTGAGTAGAGAGAAGATAAAAAGAATAGTCCAGGCTTTCTCAGCTTTCTCTGGCTCATAAGTGTTTTTAAGATCCAAAGTTCATAGCAGTTAAAAAGTTGTGAAAGTTTCCATATGAGCTCTTTAATTGATAAGGGCCTTTTCAAACCTATACTTCTCTGGTCTGAATCAATGGATGGATTGGTAAACTTGCATTTTGCCCTTGTTTTTGGTGTCTTTTTACATAGAAAAAAATTCAAGCGGACCAAATGCATTACTAAAAGCCACAAGAGAACGTTCAGTCTGCTCACTGATTATTTGTGTCTGGCAGGAAGCAACATTCTTTGTTGGGCTAGTCCAGGTCAGATCTTGATTGAGCATTCATTTGGTTTATGAGATAGACTACAAACCTCATGTTGAAGTGATGAACTTTTTACCCCAACCTCCCACTTTTTGCCATGGTTATCAACTTTGCATTGTAACAAACAATTGCCAGTTACCTTTTGCTCCCACTTGTATTAGCATTTACAAATCCCTCAATTACCATAATTAATAGGAGACAGGAGTGATTGGTGTGGTCCTGATCTAATTGCTGAGCTCTGTCGTAGCTTTTTGCATTGGCTGAAATCCTTTTAGCCATGTGTTCAGACTTCTAATGTTCAGACTGAAAACTGCAGGTTGCCAAACTTTCCTCTTCCAAAGATGTAAGATCATTGGCCCAGACTAATAAATCTGGCTACGTTCACTTCATTATTTTAATAAGTTTAATTATTATATGTTTGGCTCATTCAATTCGCCCTGGCCTATATTTCCTAATATCAAAATTGTTGTTCATGTATTTTAACAGTGTTGCTCTATTTTCTCTGCTGTATAATTACAGTGGTACACTCATTTTCCAACTTTATCATTTATTTATTTTGGTTAGTCAGTAAATCACATTGCCTGTGTTACACTGCAGTTAGTTCAAATGTATCACCTGTTTAAAATTTCAGTCACAACTCAGTCAGTATTTAGTGGATTATTTGAGACTACTAATGACAAATAATCAGGAAAAGGGTGAATGATTAGTTTTGATTTAACTATTCCATGTTTCCTATTTACTCACCATGTACCATCTAAAACACAAATCACAGTTGTGGCAAAAATAGCTCAGGCTCATGGTTCAGTGTTGTTATGGCTTCATTAAATGAGCTCTGCCATCAAAAAAAACCCCTTTAAAACTGATAAACAAGACACGTAGAACATAAACAATGAAAGAGTAACAGAATTAGATTCATTTTCCCCCTCCCTGGGAAGGAGGGATGGAAATTAAAAAGTGGCGTGAGTGCTAGAAGAAAGAGGAAGGAGAGCAAAGAGAGATGCTGAGATGACTTTAATTTCGTGATTGTGGCTCTCACTGGGTTGTCCATGTTACATTCATTAGAGAGAAAAACAAGGTCCAATGCAATGATTAGGATTCACTGGTGGATGTTTGGTAGTGTCTACGTGTGTGTGTGTGTGTGTGTGTGTGTGTGTGTGTGTGTGTGTGTGTGTGTGTGTGTGTGTGCGCGTGTGTGTGTGTGTGTGTGTGTGTGTGTGTGTGTGTGTGATTGTGATCTGTAAGGGAGCATGTTAATGTGATTCAGTCTCTATTGTGTGTGTTTTTGTGCATCTGTGTGAGAGAGTGTGATAGTTGCCAAAGTGTGTGTCAGTGTTTCTGAGGAAAAGAGCTTCTGATAATTACCTTGGCACAACTAGAGTCACAACCCTGGACACAGAACAGAAGTAAAAGTGTGTGTGTGTGTTCGTGTGTGTGTACGTGTGTACAGTGTGTGTGGTATCCAAAGGAAATGTAGCACTTATTGTGTGAGTGAGCTGAATGTTCCTTCCATACATAATGTTGTGCATGATAACCTAATCTCAAAGTACAGACATTTTCAAGCAAGTGAAGACCTCAGACTGAACACATTTAATGAAGCGTTTATGTGGTAAAAGGTCTACAAATACAACCACAGATATTAATATGTGCAGGATTCGAAGATTGCAATGAAAAAGCAATACTCAAACCCACCTGCAAATGAAAGTGCTTAAAAGCTCTCCAGATGCTATCAAAGGCTCATGAGTGAGTGCAATAACTTATCTCTTGATATCAATTTGTATGATAAAAAGGGAGTTTTATGAAGCTATAAAATGCTACAAAAAAGGTTATGTGTACCCTAAATACGTGCGTATATCCCACTGGTGTGCTACATTCATGTAGAGTGTTTTTGGATTTGTTTTGATTGAGGCTTTTGTTTGTGGGAGAAGCACAATGTTCTAGTAAGAGGCAGGCTGTTCTTTTCTATTGTTAAACATCCTCTCCTCAATGAAAGAGCTGTAATTTTTAGATTTGATCAAGGCCCGGAATACAATAGGCAGCTATTGAGCCATTGAATTTTTCCCACCTTGAGGCCAGAACCATTAATTATAGTTTCCATAGCACAGAGAAGAACATTTTGTTATACAATATACTATAATGAGAAAGTAACAACACATCTTAAGTGTAACATATTGTATGAGTGAGATGTATAAGAAAAGCATAGACAACAGCCTCATGAGGAAATACAGCTTCTACATATTATACTTTAGAATAGAATGTGTAGAAGTTATATCCCCATACAAAACTTGGAAAAAACTTAGAAAAGGTAATAAATAATACATGCTGTATATGATATGTATAATATATTATATCCAAAGAAATATGTGCAAAGATGTTGGTATTTACATATAACAAACAGTGCAAGCAAATGTTATGTATTATACTTAGATTATACCAGTGTTTAATCATCTGTGATGATTTCATGCCAGACCTGTCAGCTTGTTCTCCATTTCGTGGTCTTTCTTCAGCACAAAAACAGTGACATGTGAAAACTCTTAATGCAGGTCATATGAGCTTTAAGTCCAAAATCATCAATTCATTATATGGCCTGAAGATATACACCTTTGCTTATGTGTGATCTGGTGATGCCAATTTAAAAAAATGGCAAAAATATCCCAAATCTCCTCCTCTGCTTTTACTGCTGTGTTTACCTCTATGGATTCTGCACTAGCAGAAAACTCCCTGGAGTGATTACAGAGTCTGGTGGTTTCCCCTGTAGCCGAGTCTCCATCAACATTTTCAAATGTTCAGAATATTCCATTCTTAACTCGGTAACTCAAATAACCTGGTGATGTATCGATGTAAGACGTGACATGAACATTTCGTCTCTCTTTAAATAACACATACAGTGTTTTGGTCATACTGTACGCCAATATTACAATAGTTACTGTGACCTGTAAACATATCGTTCCTTTCACTCTTGGTTTTTACTGTGAACCGGAAACTTTTGGAAATCTAGTTTGAACTAATATAACTGATATAAGTAATATTAATTTTACGTTATTAATAATGTATTACATTAGCATATTTCCCAGTCTTTTATTTATCTATTTGTCTCTGTTTGTTTGTTACTCAATGATGTTACTCAGCCACTATGAAAATAAGGTCTTGGCTCCATCACGCCAATGTGAAACAAAATAAAAATAAGTATTTCAGTGTCAACAAACACATGCCAGCAAGCAGCATATGTTATTGCTGTTGGGATCATGGATTTTTTCCTCTGTATTTTAAGTAGCCTGATTCAAAGAGGCATGAGGCAGCTGGTGGCAGCATCTTTCCATATTTGTTTTTCTTTTTTTTACAGGCTCACCACTGTTTTATCTGTGTGCAGGACACCACAGGTGGACGGGAATATTCTTTTAAGTGCTTTATTTGTGGCATCATGGAGATTCAATCGCAGGGTATCAAAGGTGCATGTAAACAGTTTGACCTGAATAACACCTTAATTGGAGTATGGCCTATTGCCAGGTTACTCTGTGCATGCAAATGCAGCTTGTGAAGCATATAAAGCTGCTTTGCGTAGATAATCCCACTGAGTCCTTACCAAAGTGGAGAGCTCATCCATTTTGTATGCAAGTGACCTTACATTTTGTATAGAAACAGATGGAAGGTAGATTTTAAGTCGCTTTCCTCTTTCTTCAACATTGTTGTCTTCCCTTTCCATCATTCAGGCACTTCCAAGTGCCAGGCACTGTAAGGCAGAAATCAAAAGAGAAAGGAAAAACAAGTCACTAGTACATTTAACATGTTCTGAGTTTAGGGAAGATAAAAGGAATAGTCCAGGCTTTCTCAGCTTTCTCTGGCTCACAAGTGTTTTTAAGATCCAAAGTTCATAGCAGTTAAAAAGTTGTGCAAGTTTTCATGTGTGCTGTTTAATTAATCATGCATTAATAACAATAATCAAAGGAAGTGCAGCAGCAGGGGAAAGCTGGCCTTCTACTGACCACTTTTGTGGGCATGGTGCCTCCCTGATTGCAGCTATTCACACATGCATTATTGTCTCAGTTTAACAAACACAGCCGCAGCTGCAGGCATGAGCATTCACAGGTGCCAGCATCATTCTCAGTGTATGGATAATTCCTTTTTATGTGGCTGCATGTTATGTTAGAATTGCTGTTATAATTATTTTATTGAGTTGAGTTTAAATGAATTTTAGCTCTAAGAAGACACTCTGCACTTGAAGATGCCTTGAGGTACATCTGACCCAATCTTCACTGGTCCAAAACCCATGGCTGAAAAGGTTGAGTGCACTACTCATACAAAAAAACATGATATGGCATTTTTGGTTGTCAAGACACCAGTGAAAGCAGTGAACGCTGTTTCTTTCAAGATGAAGACTTAATCATCCAAATAACATCAACCCTCTGTCCCCCATATTCTCTCTTACTCTCAGTCTTGTAGGTCAGTTCTGTTCATTATACTGTGCAGGACTCATGTTCACTTTATATGGACTATCCATATTACAGTCTTTGAACAATGTGGAAAAAACCCCAACCACACAATGAAAAGTATACTATAGCTAAGGAGTTCCTGCTCTTTCCATTCTGCTTCCCTAAATTGACTTCAAAAAGTCAAAGTAAACACATTAATATCACCCTGTCTTTTCTTCTGAAAGTCATTAACACATCTCAGCTTTCAAAGCCCTACAAAAACTCTTCATTCAAATGTTACCACCAAAACAAGCACAGGTCTGGAACTACTGTAGGTATTAATTTAATTGGCTCTTTTATACAGGGACCTTTAATCAATTAAATGTAAGTTATTGATATTTTTCAATGCTGTTAAAAGCTTTGTTAACATCAGTTGTGTTTATGTATGTCTATATTTATTATTCGTTTACCAAAATGCAGATTCATTTTTTCGTATCAATCAAACTCAGTTAGGTATGTGAAAGGTCAGATACGAACTGGAACACACAAACAGTCTTTCTCCAAAAAGCTCTCCCATGTTCACTTATTTATTTTACGTATTCCCTACATGGAAGTTACTCTACTTTGAGAAGTAAACTGAGATTTCTGACACCCATTGATGATCATTTGTGTCACCACGGATAGATGTAGCATGGTCATATCATGCTACATCTATCCATGGTGACACAAATGTAATTTGCACTTCAGGAGTGACAGTGAAGCATTGCAAAGTAAAATTTATAGTTGTCACAGTAGTGTACATGGTATGGTCACTTTTTGTTCCATTGTGTGAATTTTTACACTTAAAATTCAAACACTTCACATGCTAAAGGATTATGACTGCGTTCATGAGATTAGCACAGCTTTAGTTGTGTTTCTAGTGTAGCTGACATCAGAGGTCACTGAATACATACTGTGTACAATAATTCTTTTCAGCCCTTTTCACTCAAATTTAGCAAGAAAAATGTGTTTCTAATGTTCAATTGTAAGCTGTTGAAACAGATTTTTTACTAATTTCCTTAGTACAAAGCCTATAATCTTTCCAATTCAAAAGCAATAATGAAAAGCCATAAAATTATTCTTCAAAGTAATAAAGTGCTCTTTCCACTCTTTTTAAGGTTGTAAAGAGCAGAATGAACCGTTCTGATGCCCTACAGTGAATTATTGCACACATACACACACACAGATGCACACATATATGAACACACACACGCACGCGCACACACACACACACATACACACACACACTTCAGAGGACTACAGACTGTGAAATTACCCAATCAGAGGGTCTTGTCGGTTTTCAGACATTAGTCATCATACATAGGCCAACTGAGGTGATACACACACACAGTGAAGACACAGAGGTTTGAAAATTTCATAAAGCTCAATTAAAGGTAATGACATACCAAGTCAAAATAACGTGTTAGGAGAGAAGTGTGAATGCTTCCGTGTGTGTATCTGTTGTCCTTTTCACACTAGGCTATTTGAGTGAATTGTCAGAAGTGGTGTCAGGATGTGAATGTCACAGCCAGGTTATTTACTCTCAGCTTTTCATTTTCCTGTGAAAATATAGATGTATTGCATGTTAACAAGAAGTGATGTTAATAACATGCACTGTAATTCAACTATGAAACAAACTACAAGCCTCACCTTCATTTGCTGTAACCTACTGGTTCTTCTCAAGCACAAGCTGCAAGTACTCACTGTCCACACACCTACACTTTGCTCACACATACAACATGCACATGAACATGTAAAACATATCTAACATATATCCTCTCACTGGGTGCAATGGAAATGAGTCAACCTTTAACACTTATGAATCTACAGTCAAGAAGGACTGATGAATAGTGAAGTGTTTGTGCCTATTAGGTTTTCCGTCTTAGAAGAAAAGAATAATCTTGCTGCAGTGCTAGACCATGTTTATAAAACCTTGGCATGCTGAAGTGAATTAGTCCTTGAAGACCACTTTTATAGCAGAGTGCTTGTGCTGAAAATATTCTGCTGTCATTCAGCTGATCCACAATTACATGGAGGATAGCACATGTAGTCATTACATGATCAAGGAAAATGTCAACTCCTAATACAAAATTATTCTAAATATACCTGTCATTCAATTTACTCTTAGAAAACGGTGATGAAGATACAATATCCTGTCATTTTATGTTATTTTCTGCAGCCTAATAAAAACAAAGAGGATAAAGTACAGAACTGTACTGCACTATTTAAACAAAATGTGTCTTCATCAGATGATGTATATTGCTCACACAAATATGGGTTGATATTTTGTTAAGTTTATCTCAACTATGTTTGTGTAACTGTGTTTTGTGTGAAATTACATGTTTGAACTTTTGAATAGGTCAAATTTCTGTTGCCAACACAGGAACCCTTAAGGTGTGTTCAGATAGTAAGCAAAGTTCACTTTTCACACATATTAGACAGCTGAACTGTTTGTTTATTCACCCCAAACAGCCAATGTACCAATTGTACAGACTTTAGCTGAAAACAAACAATGCACTGACCATGTGTGTGGGAGTGTGCCTGTGTGCTCAGCCTCTGACTGATCTCAGAACTCACCAGAATCTTGATTTTTTTCCTGTTACATTCCTCAAGTCTTTCTCCTTCCCAGTCATTTCTATGTTTATTAATTACAGTAGGTTCATAAAGCTGAAGGTTACACACATTTTTTTTCCATTCAAAATGAATAATTTTCAGTCACCCAATCAGTATCAATTTGTGCAATCCTGGGAAAATTTGTTTGTATTCATGTCTTTCCTTTGACTTTGTATGCTATCACGCCGACCCTATAATTCATTTTGCATTCTATCTGAACACACTGTTAATTTCAATAACTCGTGCTAGGTGTCACTTGTTAACTTTGTATACATGTCTTGTTTTATTTCAGGTGAAGTATGGTCGGTTTGGCTTTGTGTGGGATGCAGCGGTCCTGGAGTATGTTGCTAATAATGATGAGGATTGCTCCTTCTACACTGTCAGCAACAACGCACCAGATCGTGGATATGGTATCGCCATGCAGCACGGCAGCCCCTACAGGGATATTTTCTCCCAGAGGTAGGTGCCATAACAGTAAACAGAAGTCAGTAGTATCCCTGACTGCATTTTATTTGTTATTAAGAGCACATGTTTCACATGCACATTGATGGACCAATCATTTTGCTTCTGTGCTGTTCATCACAACCATAGTGTCATCATAGTGTTTAGGTAAAAAAAAAATCCCATGCTTTTGACAGGAGCTACGAGAAAAAATGCATACATATATTCTCTACTCCTGGAGAGGTCATGTAAGATTTTATTACTGCTCCAAATTCATTTCAGCAAAATAAAAAATGGCCACAGTCATAAAGTTTGCCCCTCTGCAGTGCTTGAAAATCTGCTTTGTAGGTCAGACACCAAGTAAATAGCAGCTTAAATTGTACATCCATCTTCCAGAGAAGAAGAGGCAAGTGGCACTTTCACAACTTGTGTGCAGCTAGGTTGCTTACCTTTGCATGAGCTATTGGTTCATGCTGAGGTTGAGCCAATAGCTACCTATCTACCTAGAGTGGTTAACCTCAGTCTGACAGAAAGTCTGACAACACGGCCTCACAAATAAGTCAACAGTAGAAAGTGTAAATATATCCAAGCTGATCCGAGCAGTTTATCTTGTTTATGTTTATCGTGGAGGACACTGTAGGGGTTTTGTTGTTCAAAGTATCTCATGCATAAAGGAAGTAACTTATTCTTATTCATTATTTCATTCATACATTAACTGTATACTGTATCTAGTCTGTTGTGGCCATTAGAAAGCAGATTGATGTCTGCAGATGCCATCAAAGGTCATAGATTCATCTCAACTCAGCTGCTGATCTGTTGTCTGTGCTCTGCATCTATGCTGAGTGTTTCCATGAATTTTAATGCCATGTTGTAAATTAAACCACATCACCAGACCGCAGGTTCAGTCATCAGTCAGGTTCAAAGAGTCGCATCCCAATAGAGAACCATGTTGGCTTTATTCATGATCGAGCATGGATTCATTTCAAGAGGAGGGAAAATTATAAATGTCTAACACCTCCATTAAGCTGTCATGATTTATCATTTGTAAAATAGGCTGTCAGTGTTGTTTTATGTGTGTGTGTGTGTGTGTGTGTGTGTGTGTGTGTAACACATTGTATGTGCATGGGCCAAAATGTGTGAGCTTTTCAGAATGTGAGTGGCTAGGCCTGTCTGTTTATAGCTCCATATCCGGTGAAGCGTTGCGCTTCTGAATATTGCCTATCATGGCTGTTATTAAAATAAACAAGCAATTAATTGACAGGCCATGTTTCCAATTCCCTTCTATTATTTCGGGGGCAATGTCACACTCTTGGGAGGACAGTTTCAAACAGTTTATTCACACTGGTCCCCATGGTTCAAACATAAACAGACAGAGAAATTATCAGGAGAAAAGGTTTTGTTTTTCCGTGCAGTGATTTCTTAGATTTTTCACCCTGACATTCTGTATTATAAAAATTAATGAAGCACAAAGAGGATGTTTAACAAGAATTATATTAGCAGTGCCCTGACATCATTGAGGTTTGCTTATCATTGGTGGCCTGGTCATAACAAGTCAGAATACTTGTTGATGCATCTTTCAATTGGATTTGTATTGACTGGTGAATCTCCATTTGTTCAAATTAAAACAGCTGTTTACTGGTTTAGATACATTTTTAGTAAGTAAGTAATAATAATAAATTTTATTTCTATAGTGTCTTTCAAAACCAGAGTTCCAAGATGCTTCACAAAAACACAATACCATGAAGTATAAGAAAATATAGAGAAATGAAACAAAAAAATAAAAAATAAAAAAGAACAGTAGTCAAACAATGAGAGATAGAACAAAATAAAAAGAAACAACATGAAAACATTTGAAAGACGGTCTGTACAGGTGGGTTTTTAAAAGCTTTTTACACTGAGGCACTGACTCAGCTGATTTGATACTGAGGGGGCGTTTGTTCCACAGTGTTGGAGCTAAAACACTAAAAACATGATCCCTTTTGTTTTAAGCCTGGACTATGGAACAACATTTGATTCTCTGAGGGGTTTTGGTGCAGAATAAGGGGTTAAGAGTTCTGAAATGTGAAGTGGAGCCAGACCATGGAGGGATTTAAAAGTAATCAATAGAATCTTAAATTGAATTCTGTAACGGATGGGGAGCCACTGTAATTCAGCCAGAACTGAAGTAATGTGTTCCTTGCATCGAGTGTTTGTGAGAAACCTTGCAGCTGCATTCTGCACCAACTGTAGATGGGCAACTGATGCATCGTTAAGTCAAGTATATAATGAATTGTAATAATTTAGGCAGGAGGAAATGAGGGTCTGGATAAGTTGTTTTGCATTGGTTTGACTTTGGCAATGTTTCTGATCTGTAGATAGCAGAATTGAACAAGACTCTTAATGTGTTGATTGAAGTTGAGGTACAGATCAAATACAACTCCAAAGGTTCTAGCTGATTGTGTTGTGTTAGTTGTTAGTGGTCCAAGGTGGGGGGGGTTGGGGGTGACACTATTAGAAATATGATCAGGACCAATGGCCAGGACTTCAGTCTTATCTGTGTTCAGTTCCAGGAAATTGGAAGCCATCCAGTCCCTAATGGCAGCAAGGCAGCAGTGCAGAGAATCCAGATTGTTACAATTTTATGTGGCAAATAACATGGCCAAGGGGCAACAGATATAAAATGAACAATATAGGCCCAAAGACTGCTCCCTGTGGGACTCCACATGACATGAGAGCAGTTGAAGAACTTAAGTTGTCAACAATGACTTTAAATATTTAGTTTGATAATTAAGATGAAAACCAGTGACACCTAGGCCAACCCAGTTCTTGGGTTTGAGTGGCACTGGATGATCAACTGTATTGAAGTCCAGCAAAATGAGAACAGTGAGATTACAGTGTCCGTATTTATTAGGATGTCATTTGTTACTCTGAGAAGGGCTGCTTCCATACTGTGGTTCTTTCTAAAGCCAGATTACAAATTGTCAAATACATTGTTTCCTTTGATTATTTCTAAAAGTTGCTTAGCAACTACCAACAATTTTTGAAACCTAATTTTGATATAGTGGTGGTGTGTTGGATCTAGACCAGGTTCCTTTAGGAGAGGCTGGATACAGGCCCATTTAAAATAGTCTGGGACCACACCAGATAGAAGAGACTTGTTCACAATGCTAAGAAGCCACGGGGCGATGACTCCAAAAACTTCTTCGAACAACTTGGAAGGGAGAATATCAAATTTACAAGTGGTAAGATTAGTATTAGACACAATATTGACCACATCCCTCAGGGTAATGGGAGTAAACTCATCTGGCAGCGTGGTGGAAGGTAATGGCTGAGGTGAAGGTAGGAGTGAGCCAGCAGGAGCAATCGATGCTTTGATGTTTTCTATCTGTTCAACAAAATATTTTAGGAACTTTTTACTATCCTCTGCACAGGTGACATAAACAGTTACTGGGTCAGGGTTTACTAGACTGTTGATGGTACTGAAGAGAACTCTTGAGTAATGCTTTTTATAGGCAATTCATAGTAAAGTAACTGCACCAACCACTTATGCATTTGTGCAGAATATAGTCAACTTAAATAGCAATTTACTGTAATTGTAGGTCAGATCTACAGTCATGCTGTTGTCTGCAAAGGTTTGTATGGCTGCTACAGTTAACACCCCACTTGTGTTACTTGTATGGTCCTGTAGCAAAGAGGAATTTTATTTTGAACTCTGTTTTTTACTTTGATAGTGGCAAAAACGTTGGGGTTGTTAAATTATCAAGCTGTCAATCGCAATCTCAGTTAGCAGCAACAAGCTCAGCATGCTGTAATGGCACCTTTCCAAAATACAAAGGGGAAATGTGTAAACTAGTATATGTGCCTGTGTGTTATTAAGTCTACCCGATGACACAGACTGCCGTATCTACAGAAGTGAGATGGGCAGGATTTTGTTCTCATCAGTGGATTGCTGTATGAATGTCATCCTCTAAAAGGGAATTTTTGAAGGAGTAACACAAGTGCCGGGTGGACGGGGCAAAAGGCAGTGAAAAACCCTAGAGCCAATGGGAGGAATTATATAAGCGACAACTGCCAAGCCTGTCTAACCCTTCTCAGATGCCAGTACAGGCACATGTGTCCATTCTCAGTGTAAAGATACTGTAGCTCTTGTATCAGTATATTTTGTAAGACATTTCTTGTCTGTTTTCTTGCAATTTATATTTCATGCCTAGACATGACATGACAACTGAAAATAATGACTACAGACAGCCTCAGGCTTTTCTGTCTTTGTTTTAGAAGAACACATTCTATGTCAATATTTGTCTAAGGTTTTTAATCCTGTTGATCACAACAGTCTCAGATAAGTTGCTTTCCATTGGTTTGAATGAGTATGCTTATAGCTGGTTTTCATATCTTTCTGGTAGGTTTCATTCTGTAAGTGATCAGCCCCAGTGAACTATTTATCGGGTCCATTTCTGTTTTTCTTTCCATCTCACACTCACAAAACATGCACATTTAATAAGAGCTCAAACTGTTGATCCTTCCACTCTTATTCATGCCCTCAGTAGTGATAGTACAGTGCTGTAAATAAAGAGATTGTGCCAAAATAGTCATAGAAGTCAATAAAACTTATTGCTCATCAACTAAAAAAAATCAAAAATACTAGTTACTAGAATAGATCTCTGTATCTTGTAGACTATCCATTATATTATTTATGCTGTATTATGGATACTGTGCACCTTACTGATGACACAATTTAAAATTAGAGACGCTCATTCCTCTCAGGGATATGGAAGATTTTATTGCATATATTTTTAAGAAATTGTGATTTTCTTAATCAAAATGCCTTTTGCAAAAGAGATCTTGATCTCAATGAAGTGTCCTCAATTAATCAATCTCAGTAACTAGAAAAGAAATAAAAGAGAAAATGAGGCACTATAAAGACAACACAGAGATGGGAGATGGTACACAAATATACCAGCAATCGATAGAGATCTAAATCGCCAGTGATTTTGTGGTGTAATTGGAGAGGGAATCTGCAACTTCTGAGGACTATATATTTTATGTTTGTGTGTGTGTCAGTGAGTGTGTGCGTTCTGCATACTTGAGGAGTGTTTACTATTTGCAGGTCCCTCGAGGTAATATGAGAGATGAAAAAGAATTTATTTACTTTGACACTTTGGAGAGAAAAAGGGAAGGGCAGTGTCTGTAGAAATAGACAGACTGCAATAACTTCATCATTTTCAACCACTTTGTTTGTTATGAAGAAGCTATTGCCAGTGTTCAAGTGCAGCACAACTTCTTGTCTGTGTTTCTGTTTGAGTGTGTGGACCTGAGTGTATTTGGTGGCACTGTAGAACAAATAATGTGCAACTGTGTACATGCTTGTGTATGTGTGGTGGTGCTGCTGTTCTTTGATTGATGGAGACAGCCTGCAGATTTACCAGAGTCAGAAAAAAGTAGTGTTAAGGGCTAGTCCGCTAATTTAAACTGACAGCTACTGACAAGTTGTTTTGAAGTGCTGAAGGGGAACGATTGTGAAAAAATAAACCCTCTCTCACAGGCATATATTGTGTGTATGTGTGTGTCTGTGGGTATTAATATGAAAATTTAAAATAGAAGATTTAATCCATAGCAGATGGACATCTTGAGGGTGCTGCAGTCTAAGAAGATAAGCTGCAGGCCAGACATTTTATTGTGCATATTGAACATGGTTACATTTCGATTGCAAGCTAGATGAGGTGCCTTTGTGTGTGATTATGGTTAGGATTGCACAATTTAAATCTTGTCTTCATCTTGAGAGTGGTGACTACAGAAAAATTAATGAAAGTAGATGATAAATGTCAGTGGGAATATAAAGAAAAATAATGACATGCAAATGTCAGTGGGAATATAAAGAAAAATAATGATATGCTCATTAGTATGACGTTAGGCCACACTATGAAAGAGCTGCTTTCATAGAAATCCTATTTTTCTATTTATGTACACATAGGGTGAGCAAAGAGTACCTACTGTATGGATTTGATTATAGTTGAATTTGAGAACAAAGATACATTTATATTGTTATATTACCTGGCTGCAGGCAAGTGTTCATTAATGGCCTAAGGGCTGATAGTCTAAAATAGAACCACGCCATGTATTTCTATGGGCCATGGCATTGCATGCAGTACGGTACGCTTAAGGGGCCAAGTGGCATAACAGTGACAAATCACTGCAGCAATCACAGATACAGCACACCTCGCAGAGCATGGGTTAGATTGCTGTAGTGAGCATGCACCAGAGGCTGGCTTCATTCTGTAGAAATGACATTACCCTGTTAGTGTGTGGCTTGTTATTTCCTGACCTGGTCTGTATGAAAGTAACCACATTAAAAAATATCACCCATCAGCTCTAATTTGCTTGACAAATAGGTTCAGATTTACTTTCAGAGTTACTTTTTGAGGGCTCAAATGATTTGTTCTACATTGAAAGTATGGTGTATTTGACAAAAATAGAAGCATTTACTTCCAAGAAACTGAATCATGGAGGGCTTAAAGCTCAATAATACTTTGTTGAGTTTGAGTTTCATGTAAGTGATGTGACCATGTAAGAGTCCTTGAACCCAACTGTTTCCCAGAATCTATTATTTTTGTCATTGTCTTATGTCTAAAAACAAACTGTATTTACCCCTTTTCTTTCTCTCTATCTCCCTTAATATCTCTGCAGCATACTTGCCTTTTTCAGTCCTAAATGTGGCAATCTATGCATGCTTTCTTCATTGTTCCCTCTACAGTCTCCTCTCTTTCATGCATTTATTTCATATCCTATGCAGACAATAAACTAAAGTTCAAGCACAGTAAGTGATGTGTCACTAATATGGAAGTATGTCTTTGACTAAAAGTTGTTTTAAAACAATATTAAAGTGCTATGGGTCCCAGTGAATACAAAATAAACTGTATACAGCTCATAGAAATGGTTTGTTTGTGATGCTTTCAGTATTCTGGCAAACTTTTATATCGACAGCACTCATGACAATAAAATTGTCAGCAACACTTAAAAAACTGTTGATGAACTGACTTGTGAAAGTTTGGTTATTGCAAACCTTGAAGTGAAATTTAATGAATGGTGTAACAGAGTTTTTCTTCAGAAGTGTATATGATAGAGATAAACTAAATTATATCATTGAAGTACACATATAAATGGCTTTTAAAACTGCCCATGTAAATGTTACACTTAAGTCCCAGCAGAGGGACTGTAAACAGACTCCTGCCCTCTCTAGTCTGTTTACTGACTGTATAATCTATAATGTATAATACCTGGTCCTCAGATCACTAAGTTAACCTGATCTACCTAATGAGGTGGTGGCTAATCCTACCTTCGACCAATGATAACAGAGCAACACTCACTGCCCAGGATAGAATGAAGCTTAAAGGTAGAGTCAGTCATTCTGCAGAAAGATCATTAATATTTACCCAAACAAATACAGCCCTCCCTTCATGCTCCTTCAGAAGCTCCACCACCCAAATTCATATGCACGCATTGCCGAGGCAACGGCCAAAAGAGAAATATAGCAGAATCCATGTGAGCACAACAGTCCATCCACACTGTCTACCTCTCTGCAACCTCCCCACTTCTCACTCAACCTGCGTTCAGCGTTTCTGTCCACAGAAGCAGCCTTCTGTCAAATGCAGCTCTTGGGGAGCTAAGAGGACAGTGGCCAGACAAACTGCCTTCACCAGGCTGACTGACAGCAGAAATTTACTAAACCAAAATAGTTTGCATATCGACTCAACGTGAATAAATCGACAGTATTTATATATTATTTATTTAATCAATTTATATTTATTGATTCACTGATACAGTTAATAAGTTCAACATATATAGTAGGATATTTGTGTGATTAAAAACAGCTGGCTGCTTGGATTATGTTTCACTAAACGCAACAGAAACAGACTCCATGCATAAAATGTGGGTAGTCTCTCGGAGACTTTCTCAGATTTAGTGTGGATAGATACATTTAATAAAATGGGGGCATATCTGTTCTGTGAGAATGTGAATGGCCACGGCCCTCTCTCTCTCCAGTTCGCCTGCTCTCCCCCACCATTCAACGGGTACTGGAGACAGGAGACTGTCATGTCCTCACACAGACAGCTGCTCTGATGACTTCCCCCTGTCCCATGCACAAGCACAAATGCTGCCTGCTGATTGGCTGGAATTGTGTTGTATGGCTCACTCCTAGCTACTTCACATAGCTCCAGGGCTGTGTATGAACATCAGATTTTTTTCAGCACACACAGAGAACAGACAGCTAGCGGATTGTGAGGAGATATTAGCTCAATTTGACAAAAGGTGTATTTAACAATCTTTCTCCAGAATCACTGACTCTATATTTAATAGACCAAAATTTGAATGTCACTGTTATAATTTATGTCAGCTTGCTTGCATATTAGTTTATTATACTATAACTACAGTATACTACAGGATAACTTGAGATTTGGAGCTACAGTACAAAAAACAAGTCTACTGAAAAAAAGTTTAGCTTTAGCCAGCCATACAAAATCCTCAGGGAGAACACTGACTTTTAGCTCAACTTTGACTGTTCTGCTTTCCCCATGGAGACAGACATATTGATTGGTATATTGTCAGAGATCTCTTTTTTTATTTGTCTCTTTCTCTTCTTTCTATCTCTTTCTGATTGATTAACTTTTGGTATTCACCATTCCCGTTTAATATTGTTAACTCTGCAATGACAGATCAGGATTTCCATGTTTGTCCCATGGATACAGAAAAAAAGGACCCATTAATAGCAAAGTTAAAAACAAAAGCAACAAAAAGATCAAAATCAGTTCTTAGATCTCAGATTTAAAACAACTCATTAATTTATTTTGAAAAGTCTGCATCCTTTTTCAGAGGTCTTTTTAATACCATAATACAATGAGCTACACTGAAATAAGGGTTGATCAAAGTACTTGCTAAAGTAGCCAAAAGCTAAACAGCAAGTTATTTGATTAGAGTCTCTCTCTGTCTATCATACACACACATACACATTAACATGGTGAGCTCAAGTTAGCTGGAGGCTCTGAAGCCCTCAGTTTCCAATCCACGGAATTCACTATCCATGTGGGGAAAATAATGCATTTTTTCAAAGGGTGGTGAGCAAAGAAATAGAGTGAAATTGCATGTGAGAGTCTGTGTGTGTATGAATGTTTTTACAACAATGGCATTGTTCCAGATGACAAAAAATTGATTTAATGTTGAGTGTCAATCTAATCTCCCTCGCTCTCTCTCTCCATCTTTGTCTGAGCTCTCTCTCTCTCTAAGGCTGTCACTCGTCTACCAATCTATCACAGTCAAACTCAGCCCACACACTTAGTACATTCATTAAATCTTTATTAATCACAATTAATGATGGGGATGTGGCTCTCTCTGTCATTCTCTCTCTCACTCTCTCTCTCTCTCTCTCTCTCTCTCTCTCACTCTCGTGATGTGTTAATGATGGTTAATGACCGTTTGACTTCTGTGTGTTGTTTATCCTAGTTCAGCTTGATAATCTGTTCCAGCTCACCCACACACTGTGGCTTAATGATGCTTAATTGAAAACTTTGTTGACAAAGTGTATGACATTGAACCCTTAGAAGGCTAATTGAAATAATTAAGCTTGGCAAAGTTTACTTGAGGGACCAAAGACTCTGGGGTACATAACCTCTCTTACCCCATTCCTTGGGCTTCAATAGTGACACACTATTAATTGAAAGTATGACATGGTGGTTCCGTGATTAACGCTGTTTTGTTTGTCTATGGATTTCATATGTTCCTGCTGTCTTTCTTTCCTGTGGTCAGGGCTGGCCCTGAATAGATAAATAAATGAAAACATGTGAAGCAGTGGTTCTATAGACACAAATATGCCTTTCGTTTGTAATATTTACAAAAGCAAATCTAATTACAATTACAGTATATGATACCTTATACAGTTGGGTGACAAATTAAAGGAAAAACAAGTGTGTTAGTACAGTAAGGTTTTTTTTCCACCATGAGCCGCCAGAACAGCTTAAGTTCTTCTTGTCATATTCTCCAATCTCTGAACTCTACAGGACCGATGGATACTACTTTTCCAAGACACACTCCTGTATTTGGTTGTTTTGATGATGGTGGTAGAGAGTGTTGCTAAAATATCAAATGGTGTTCAGTTGCATTGAGATGTGGAGGCCAGGGCACATGACTCACATCTTTTTTATATACGTCAAAACATTCAGAACCCTTTCGTCCTATATGGAAGCATCTGCGTGTTTTTTTCCTTTAATTTGTCACCCGTCTGTATATATATGTCTATCAGATGTGAAGGCCAGTCAGCAGGATCAGCTGAAAGTGGCTCATCTATCACAGCGGCAGCAGGTGTGTGCAGCTACAAAGGCTGAACAGAGAAGGCAATTTCTGGTGCTTCTGCAGGGCAGATAATACACTTATTGCACTTATTCTCACCTCATATCGACACAAGCTTCACACATGAGCACAGCACTTATAAGAAATTTACTTGAATCAACTGATTGAGACAAATGTATGGAATGTGTAGAGAATTACAGTTGTACAAATGCGGTGGCTGTTAAACAAGATGACAATTCAAGATGTGCATATGTTTGTATTCATGTATTCACACACTTGAGAAAAGTGACAAGTTGGAATCTGTGGTCTGTGTTGTGCTCTCATCATCAGAAGAAGATGAAGCCAGCTGTTGAGATATTTCTTCATGTGGTTCTATGTAGTTCATTGATTAGACTGTATATAGCATTATACATACACATACATTACTCATTATACAAGTATTTACATCATTTCTGTGGTCGCACTTGAGCCCTCACCAGTTGTGACAGTTGTTGATTGTAGATATGGCATCTGAAATAATATAAAAGACAATATGATTAGCTAACGTAGCTAGCTACCTTGGCTTACATCAACGTTAGATGGTGACCTCATGCAAGCTAACGTTAGCTCGTCAGCTAACTAAATTAGTAGCCAGTTAGTTACATAACAAAACTTTAGAAAACATATAACTTTATGTTTGGCACACCTCTTCTCTTCTATTTTTGTTTTTCTGACCTGTGCCCCGATGGCTTTTTTCTTTTCATCTTGAAATGTCTCTAGCAATCCTCACACACTCTTCTTGCTCAGCCCTGAGCCTTCGTTTGAAGTGAGGAGTTGTAAACAAGGCTACCTTGCATATTGTTTGCTACCCCCACTTAATGATATTTTTGCATTTACCTTCAGTCATACATTTATGCTACAAGAATGCTGCAGATCTTGTGCTGAGAAAATCAACATGTTTGATAATCAGGAAGTCTGAGATTCAACAGTTTTCTGATCTGTCAAATGTGTGTGGGACAGCTAAAATCCTTGCTGTTCTCCTTTTTAATGTTCTCTCAGCTTTAGAAATTCTGCAAATTTCCTCAATATCCAACCAAGTTGCACACAGTGTAACTGTGAGATAACGGCCAGCTTAAAAATGCTCAGTCTACAACTAGGAAGGTCACTGAAGAGACTTCTATGGTATTCACCCTTTTATATTTGCCACCAAAATAAACCGTGCTCAAAAGCAAACTCAAATATGCACCACCAGTGCTGGAATAATATATAATATGGAATAATATTTCTTGTCTGAAAAGACTCCAGCAGTCTGTCGTTGAATAAACAGACTTTCCAGATGTCGGGGTATTGATGTGTAGCTGTGGGTCAGTGTGCTTCAGTCAATTCTCTCGGGGTTTTTTTTTAAATTTATTTTTTTTATTAAAACACAGGGAGAGAATAATCAGGTGCAGGTGCACTTCCTTAACTGGGTCAATGCTGCTGAGTCTCGCTGCTCCTGATCAATACTCAGTCACTACCCTGCTAGCAAAAGTGGTGAACTAATTCAGACAAATACACAAAGTGACTACAGCACAGGCCAATATAAGAACAGTTATTGTGCCTCTTTGTGTTAGGCTATATTTTTGACAGGTTGGTCTTGTTCTTTTAGGCAGGTCACATAGCAAAATGCAACATCATGCGATGCTAATGTAATGCTTTATCGATTCCCACAAGGAAAATTCTCCTTATAACTTCTCATCTCCACAGGCTGGTCAAAAATCCGGTTCAGTGGATCTGGACCTTGTGGTGATACAGCATTTAAGGATACTTCAGGGGGTTGTTTACTGACATGGGTGCTTGAACTCAGCTCTCTAGTTGAAGGCTGGCTTCCCATAATCACTGTGTCGCTCTCACCTACCCAGAGTAATTGAAATACCGGCAGCCACACAACCTTGAGGGCCTGCTGTATGACTGTCTCACTCAACTTGTTTTAGTGCACTTTCCACATGTTGTCATGAGCAAATCTCTTTTTTTTCCTACAACATGTTTGTACTGGGACAACAAAATCTATTCTGACCCTGTAGTCATCAGAAACTACTTTCAGATACTTTTTTGACTTTTTTTTTTTTTACACATTATTATTTTTAAGCATTATTCTCCATCATGTTCTCCACTGAGTCGAACACCAGTGAGGCAGCCAGAGTCCACTGATCTTGCCAAATTTGTGTTAAGCTCGTTACTGAGCTGTCAACCCAGTGTTGTTCTCATTTAAAGAGCTGACAGCCAACGGTCGTCTTGGAGCAACAAACTCATTTTAGCATAACACCTCTGGTCTGCCACCCCCCACCCCCTCACACTACCACGTCTCTGCTCATTTTATTTGACATTTTTCTTCTGTTCACTCATTTCATCCATTGTCTTTTTCTGCTCTCTTTACTTCTCCCCAGTTCTCTTCTTGTACCCTGTCTCCCCTACTTTCTCAACTACTCTTTCCTTCATTGTGTGTTTTTTTTTTTTTTTTTTTTTTTTTTTGGTCAGCAATCCATCCAGAATGAACAGACTGCCAGATTTTTTTTTGCTTCCCTTTCATTTCATCCCTTAGTTCTCCATCTTACTGTATTCTCTGACTCACTCACATCTCCTCTCCCTCTGCCTTCATGTTCTCTCTCCACCTCTCACCTCACAGAAACTTCCACTTTCCAACTTAAAATTGTGTTTGCTACAGAGGTGACAGAAAAAGAAAAATTTGAACAAAAGAGCAAGGCTGTTGTAGTTACGGCAGACATATCTCGCTGTTCCCCAGACAGCAGTGGGTTCTGCGATGACGTACTATGACTCAACACCTCTCACAGAAACAGTTAAAAGGGTCTATCTAGCCAGTTCTGAAAATCATTGAACTGTGTCACATTATGCTTGATCATCTGACCCACAGCGCTCTGCATTTTAACTGGCTGCAGCTGCAGTAAAAGCTGGTACTGGGAGAAAGAGCAGCATGGGACATAACCTGCGTTTATAGGGGCCTTATGAATGGGCCTGAAAAAGACTGCAGAATCAACACAATATATGGAGTTACAGTGCATTTAAAGGGGCAATAAGTGAGATTTTTATTGTCCCACAGCAGAAATTGGCCATAATATATCTCATATATATATATAGAGGTGGGTTGATAGCCGAGTTGATCAATACCAATGACTCAACGATCAGTTTGCCAGGTGCTGAGATAACAGGCTTTTTAACTCACTTTGTAGCCTGCAGTCTCTGTTTGAAACGGCCCCACCATCCATTTTAGTTAGAAAGACTCTCCCCACACCCCAGCAGTGGTGCTGCAACACACTGTGAAATCTCTTAACAGTCCATTTCACTCCAGTAGGGATATCGTTCGTTTAACATATTTAAACATTAAACATTTTAGTTTGATGATTCAAAGCTGTAAAAATCCTCTTTTAAGTTTGATGCCAGTAATCTGCTATAAATGTAAGAAGTGCGATTGTGTCTGAATGTTTGTGTGACAGTGCTGAACCCCAACCATTAGCCCAACATAAACCTGATGATATTCTTTAGTCAAAATACAACCTTAACCCTCCAACAGCACCATAATTGCCCTCCACTCTCTAGTCTAAATCTCAAATTGGTTTTCGCCAATAAAGATTGCCTTATAAGAGCATACTTGTGTCTCATCAAAAGAAAGTGAGAGATAAAAAGAAAGAGTGCTCTTAATTCATCCTTGTGTCCTTCCTGGCTTTCCATTATGTAGGCAGGCATGTCTTCTTGCTTAATAAATATGTGCTGTATATGTGCGGCTCCTACATTTTTCTTGTGATAATCAGTGAGTCTCTATGTCTCTCGCTCTCTCTCCCTGTGTGTGATCTCAGTTCAATGTTTTATCTTGAATGTGTTTTGTCACCTGACAGACCTTGTATCCCTCTCTCTTTCCCTTCTCTCTATCTTTCACATTTTCTTTTTCAACCCTACCTTCCTTTCCTCAAGTCTCCTTTATCCAAATCACTACGGTGTTCTTTTTTCTTTCTTTTTTTTTCAGCTTGAGTCAGCTAATAATGTGTGATCATCCTACCATCAAGGCTGCTGCCATAGAGTTGCCATGGCAACATCTAGTCCACGCAGTAACAGCTACTGTGGAGAGAATGGGGAGGCAGAGACAGAGAGCACACACAGGCAGACAAACACACACACACATATAGGCACACAAAAGTTGCCCCCCACCACCACATGGGCAACCCTTACTCATTTGCTTTAACAGCCAGTGGGAGTGTTAAAGTCATTATAGATCTCCCCAGTCAAAGTCAACGATCTTAAAGCAAGGTGATAACTCATTACACACACATACTGTTAATGCGTCTCACAGCACACCAGCTGTTTCATACACACACTCACAGCCACAAGGAGACCCATGCATGCACCATACCCATACACACATACTGTATACTTAGTAACACACCATTACATTACAAAAAGATATGCATATAGTCGTGCTGTACTTGCACACTCAGGCCAGCTGTTTCACACACAAAAGCCACAGAAGCTATATAGAAACACAAATTACACTTGTTCTGTAATTACATTTCGACTATCACACACACTTTACTCACCTCATGCATGCCGCTGACATTGAAAACTAACATATATGGTCCATTGTAATCGACAATGATGCCTTTAATAAGATGTTAATATGCATTTGACATTAATATAGAAACCCTTGTATTATATAAAGGAGGACATGACACTAATACCCATATTGTACATCCTCAGACAGCAATGATGTATAGTAGAAGCTATTCTTAGTGCTTAAAGTGATATATTTCCTGATACCTCAGGCAGCAGTGTGCTGAATGATGACGCCTTGAGCAAAAAACACTAACAGCCCCTAAAGGAAGGTAAAAAAGCAAAGAAACACATCTAACTATACACTCCTTCAGTTCAGTATTATCCATATTTAGACTGAAAGTAAAACAAAAAAAGTGTAGAATAACTGCACAGGGATATGAGCAGACTGCTGTGGGGAAAATAAATTAGTTGTCAAATTTCTTCTCCCGCACTTTATCATGAACTCCATCAAATGTCACGGCCTTCATGAGAAGGCTGTGTCACACACATATAGACACGCGCACACACACATATGCACTTTAATTAGCTTCTCGTAGCTCTCGTCATGTCAGTTTGTCATTATTTCTGAACATATCACGCATAACAAAATTGTTGTGTGTGCGTGTGTTTGTATAGATGTTTACTGTGTGTTCATGAATTTACATTTCTACTGTGTCTGTGTCGGTGTGTGTTTGCACATGTGTGCACATGCAAATGTGTGTGCCTGTGTGTTTTTTCCAGGGAAGATGTAGTTCTTGTGGTGAGAGAGCAACAGCCAAATTAGAGATCTAGACAGATGGTGTACTGCAGGAAACCTTTGACTCAACCCATGTTTTTCTCAGGCAGCTCACGGTGGCCTTTCATCCTGCCTGTCTACCATGGGATAGAGATAAATGAAGAACAGTGGTAGCCGCTTTTGTGTGTTTAAAAATGAGCCATGTTCACTTTTTCTCACAAAGCTTAAGTATTCCTTACCTATAGCTGACATGGCTTAACAAAGATATCTTACAGACTTGTCAGTAACTGATTTTACAAATGTGGAGTCATTCTTAATGCAGTTACATAAGACAACGTTAGAACTAGAATTACCCAAGTACTCTACTCATGTGTTAAAATGTCTGGATTGCTGTCACATTTACGAGGATATAGTGTGCCTGTGGTATAGCATGTTAACATCTCTCTCTTCACTTTTAGTTTGCACCATCTGTATTTTGATGTTATAAAACACATTATCAGCACGCTCATCATATCTTTTCTCTTCCCTGCAAGTATTTCACTGTTACAGGGTCAAATCAGAGTACAGTGATTGTTATTTCCACATACAGAGTATTTTCAGAAGTGCCACATTTTCTTACATTTCTCTCTTTTCACGCAATAGTTCCTTTTTTTTTCTATCTGACTTTATGGGCAGAATAAAGGCAATTTAACCTCAGTCTTACAGTGTATGACCAAAAGCCACATGACTCTACATATTTAAATGTAGCCATTTTATGTGTGTGAGTGTGTTCTTGTAAGTGCATGTCAGTGCTATAGGATTCAAGGGCCTATCATGGAAGCAGTCTTTGCATAACTCTGATAGGCCAATTAGTGCAGAATGATAGATGATGAGCTCTACAGGCAGACAGGGTCGTAATAGAGGGGTTGAGAAAAAGTACTCTGTCCTGAATCTCAAATCTGTTCTGCTCTGTCCTCCCTCAAAGTTACATACAACTTAGTCGCATCCTAATATTTCCTGTGATGAAAGTCTCTCTTTGAGATGTTTTGTGTTGTTGCTCTTGTTGTTCTTGTTGTTGTTTTGATCTGCTGGATCTTTGATCAGGTTCAGGAGGGAGCCTTTTACTTATTCTTTGTTGTTTTGTTTGGCATCCATGTGATTGTCTAGAATAAAAAAAAAGGTTGGCATTTTGTGCATATTTGCATTAATCTTTGAAAATCAAATTGAACATTAATCTTTACCTTACTGATGCAGCCAGTAACCAACACAGCAAAATTATATGTAAAATTATGCAGGGTTTCCTGTAGACTATTTGACAATTATATTCACATTCCAGTGATATTTCTCTGCAAGGAGAGAAATGTTAATTACCTCTTCCACTGCTTATTTGTTTTCCCTCAAAGGTCAACAGTAAACACCTTTTGTAATGTTTTGTCAAAAAGGCATTCACATCTGCCTATAGTAATTGTGTGTGCAGATGTTAACAGAGACGAAACATGAAAATGCCACTTCTTCTTGTGTGGCACTCCTTAAGTGCCACACAAAAACCTGTGTGACATGACATTTGTGACACATAGAACAGTCAACTCATGAGCACAGATAACAGACAGCAACACCAAACATAAAGCATGCCTCTCTTTTTGACAGTCATGAAAAGACATCAACTCAGACAAGAAATCTTTAGAAGTTGGCTGAATTCCAAACGAGAAATGATGAAATATTTTGATAAAACATCGCCTGGTTTCTTTGATAGGTGGGATCGCTCTTATTCCATCTCATTAGCGTGTGTGTAATCTGTCTTTCTCTGACGCTGTCTGTCAGGATGCACGCTTGTGTGTGTGTGTGTGTACATATATATATGTGTATGCTTATATATGTATATATATATATATATGTATATGTATGAGGCATATCTTGTCAAAGCGGCAAATTAAAAAGGTCAGTACTGTATGAAAGACACAACATCAGCTACACACAAACCAGTAAGGATGCTGTTTAAATTTTGATTAAACACAGGTGAAGTTCAAAAATCTAATCTTAGCCATGTCAGCTTGTATATATCAACGGTGTGCCCTGCATGCAACAGTGAAGTGTTTTTGTGCTATTGCTCCTCCAGCAGTCAGCAAACTAGCACTCAGTAGGAGCGGAGTGCAATGTCAGAAGCACAAGTCCTGCCTTATTGAATATCGCAGTCCAAAAGTAACTTAGTAACATGTTTGAAAGCAGCAGGGCCCAGTGCACTACTAAAAATGAACACATGCAGGATTGATGTGTGGTGAGGGATTTCTACACTGACAGCCCCTTCTTCGTGCCAATAGAGTTATAACCAGAACGTCCAACAAGGCTAGTGCTGCTGCTATACTGTAAAACTACTGCTGAAAACATCAACTATATATTACAACCTTGGTAATCAGTGTAGATCAGTTTGATTTAATTTGTTTTGAGTCAATATCATCTGTACAAAATCATATCTGTTGGTGCTAATCTGCTGTTCTTGGATTCACTCTTCTAATGATTTTTTTGTTCTTTTACTGTCTATCTAGGCAATTTCTCTTCTCTTCTCTTCTCTTCTCTTCTCTTCTCTTCTCTTCTCTTCTCTTCTCTTCTCTTCTCTTCTCTTCTCTTCTCTTCTCTTCTCTTCTCTTCTCTTCTCATTCTGACCTGTCAATAACAACAACAACTTGCATTTTAACCATGTAGCTCCCCTATCGTTGGTCCCACCAGCTCAGCAGAGGCCAGGAAGTGATAAGAGAATGCCCCTAAATGAGAGTGACATGACCATAAAGCAATGTGCTGAGCCTGTTTAGCTGATTTACATTGAAATGAGCAGTGTTCTCTGGCTATTGTGAATAAAATTAATTATGTAAACTGTCTGCAGGGCTCATTTGCATTTCTTGATTGATGCCAGTCGGTTTTTTTGTATTCTGTATGAGGAAAAATGAAGATGAGAGATGAGCACTGTCATTGATGTCAGTATGCTGTCATTGAAATTGTAGGATGCATTTGCCCCCAGGAAGTTCTGCAGATAATTGCAAACATCTGTCTCTATGTACACATGTATGAATCCTGTTTAAGTTTGCTTGGACATGCAAGCAGTTTGTGCGCATCTACCCTGTTGGTGTCAATCAGTGTGGTGGCTTAGTTTATGAGTATGTATGCAGGACTTTTCTATATATGCATCTATTTGTTTTCCGTGTTTGTATCTATGTGTCTGTAAGGAAAGTGTATGCATAAACACACACACACTGCCAGTTTGTCTTTTTACTTTGTCTTTCCTTCTCCCTGTGCTTCTCTCGCCTCCATGCCGGATCGTCTCTGTTAAATATCCAGCTGAACGCTAACAGAACCTCTGAATGCCTGTCTGTGTGTGTCTGCAGCTCCCCTCCAAACCAAAATGAACGACCCAGTTAAATAATAAGCTGAAGGCTAACAGAGGGACCCCATCAACCTCTGAGCTGTATCCTCTCTGAAGCCATCAATCGTGGGACTAAAGCTAGGCTGCATAATGACATTGTGGCAGTGTATTCGCGCTGTGCTGCAAAACATATTAATGTTAGCCATAATGAGTTTGACAGCCCAATATGGTTGTCAGGGATCAGGGAGGGATTTAACTGGCCAACACTGCCCTCAAATGGAAGAGAAGTGCTATGGCAACTGCAGAAAAAGCTGCAGTGTTTTATGAATATTTTTCATTCTTCATGATTGCTTTTATGAATGGTTTTGCCTTTGTAATAATTACAATGGTCCTCAGACAAAATTAATTATCATTCCTTAAAAGAATTGTTCAATTCCTGATAATGGTTGTACTGGACAGAGGCATCTTATCATCAATTGGTTGCTTTTTATTTATTGTTCACTCATCCATCTAAACATTGATTCATAATGCTTATTACAAGATCCATTGGCCACTTCCCTTTGCCAGAATCCTGGGAAAACCTCCTTTGTGTGTAAAATGTATGCACATACATAGCTACATGTTTACATACTTGTTTTTTTTGTCTTTTTACATTGTAGAATCTTGGAGCTTCAGCAGAATGGTGACATGGATATACTAAAACTCAAGTGGTGGCCAAAGGACAGCCCCTGTGACCTTTTCAGCTCAGTCCAGGCACGACAGCGTGGCAATGCCCTAGATATCCACAGCTTCGCTGGAGTTTTCTGTGTCCTGGCAGCTGGTGTGGTGCTCTCCTGCCTCATCGCCATGGTGGAAAGCTGGTGGTCACGGAGAAAGGGATCCAGAGTCCCCTCTAAGGAGGTACGGGGATGGATGGGTGGCCAAATAAAAAGGAGAGATGATACAGAGAGAGATGTAGGGCTGAGAATAGATCACAGCTCTTCTCCAATTTTGTGAGACAGTAGAGAAGCAGTTTAAGAATGGGTAGAGAAAACAAGAAGGGGGGATCAAGGCACGAAAAAAAATTAGAAGTGAGAGTAATGGACAGTTAATGATGGGGTGAATGATGTAAGAATCAAGGAGAGAATAATGTAGAGTTACTGGCTACAAAGTCTTGACTTTGTGGTTAGAGGCACTAAGTTGAAAAAAAAATCCCCAAAGTCAAGGTGCAAGAGAGTAGTTGTGACACTGACAGCATCTGGAACTTGAAAACCTCCTGTGCTCACAATGTCACTTCCCATGAACTAAATTTGCACACAAGCTACATCAGCAGTACTACCCTGGAACTGTATTTGTAAGTAGGATTTTCTGTCAAAAAGAATCTTGGAGGTGCTATATTAGATCTCCAGTGATGTAAGTGGCATTGATCTTTTGCGTAGTCTTGTGTACATAAAGCTCTGGGTATGCAGGAACACAAAGAAAGGTCAAACAGGATGTTTTCAGAATCCCTGAGAACACTATAGTCATTTTCTCTTCTCACCCACAATCATGATCTTAATAAGACTGTTATAAAGCATGCCGTCATGTTATTAATTCTAATAGTTTTCATAATTAACGTTTCCATCAAATGATCAAAATGATTAACCAAAGAAATATTCTATGCCAGAAGCAAATTGAGTCTGAGAGTAAACTGAATTAATCAGCAAATTTAACTAAACTTAATTAAAGTGTTTACTCTTTGTTCATGTGTTATTCCTTCTCAACCCTCATTACTTGGTCTAAAGTACTGCCAATTCATACTGATGCCAAATACAACATATAACATTTTATATGATATAATATTAGGGCTGGGTGAGTATTCAGAGCACACATACTCTTCACATTGTACACACACAAGGAGAGCTGACATACTATGAATGAGTTGATGTCTTCATCATAATATATTCAGTCCCTTAAGACCATGTTTACACGGTACGCACAAAATCCCTTTATGTCTTTATACTCTGACAATGTACAATCACATTCCAGATCCTCAATACACATATTAGATTATCTACCTGCCCTGAGAGTGCTGGTATCCAGTAAAATCTCACCTTTTCTTTTAATGTTTTATTAGTACTATTGTAATGATGTTGATTAATTTCAAATGAGGCAAATGCATCAGTGTCATCGGGTTAATCAACTTCTTTTTCTGAAATGTTAATGTTTTGAGGAAAAGAGGACATGGCAATGTTAAAAAAAAAAGAAGAAAAAAAAAACAAAATACAAAAACAGCCTGAGGGCCTGTTGGAATGCTGCAATGTGCCTTGACCAAGGCAGAGTCAAAAACACTCACAATATTAAACATGGATATTTATATTGCCACTGTTTTGGGATGAAAACAGTGGCAATACTCCACCCTGTAAATTAGCAGCAGCACCCTGTGAAATATCCTATCAGCCTATGTGCAGTTGATAACCTCAGCAGGGATATCATTCGAGGCAATCAAAGTGACTCTGGCAACATCTCCCCCTGGTAGAAACCCTGCAGTCTGCTGTGATGTGGTAGCTTCATCTGCTCCGTCATAGACAGGAAAGGTAACATCTTCAAAGAAAAGGCAGCATGTTTAGTTGTTTTTCCATTACTGAATTATAATAACACAAGCTCAGGCCCTTTTTACCAAAATATAATCACTAGCCATTGTTGCAACCCATCTATTTCAGTAGCAGTCTCATCAACTGTGGGATTTGACAGATTTGAACCAGCTCCCAATTCAACCTTCATACCCAATCCATCTCGTCACCTCCCATGCTATGTTTGCCAAAACACAGAGGGAGGATGTGTTAAAGTAAATAACTTTATTCAAAACTGTGAAATTGCAGCAAAGTGTAGCAAATTTGGTATGCAAAACATGCTACTGATGAACTGAAAGAAATGTAATTATGTGTGAAATAATATCTTCACTTTTGGTTTAGAGTTCATTATTTATGTGTTGGTAATAAATTAGACCGAGGCATGAAGCAGCACAGATTAATTTTAGCAGAAAATGTTTTTGCCATCAGGTAAATTACTTCAGCTTCAAACAATTGCTTTTTCTCGTGTGGAAGCAGTTTGATAAAGACAGGTTAAGGTTAACTTGTGGGTAATGGCTTTAGAGAATTAATGTAAAAAAATTTCCTAACCTATGATTCACCTTCCAGTCCTTAGAGATATGGACTGGCCTTACTGTCAATCAGAAAAGAAGTGTTTTTAAAGGTCTGCTATAATATCAGATATTGAAGCGTGGTTATCAAAATGGGCTTTAATGGGGGGAAAAATGATGACCATAGCACTAATTAGGACTGTCTAAGTAAACTTCTCTGCATGACTCCATATTACCAGAAACAAGTAAGAGCAGCCTGTCCCATCTGCTTAATCTTTGGCGTCATGCTAATTTAAAGTTCCACCAAGAATAAATTAGAAAAGATGACAAAAAGATGGGAATGGAAGTTACGAATATACCAAAGATGATTTAGTGTCAGATCGGGTTACTTTTCATGATAAAAGACCGATAACACCAATCATCTGGAGACTAATTTAGAGGAAAGTTTTAACATGAAATCTCTATGAACCACAGGTTCCAAATGATTAAAGTAGTAGCTCCTGGTCAATCACAAATTACTTGATTACTATATCATTACAATTTCTAGCTTCTAGAGAAGGTCGGCTTATACTCTTATCGTCCTACTGTTTTCACAGATAGAAATGACAGGAAGTGGTGATGTGCTTTGACATGAAAGACAAAAATATACCACAAACTAGACTTTAATTGGCGTTTTATTGCATGCAGATTGGTGATTTGTGGTTTGAATGATATTCCTCAACTGTTGCAGTCACTGTGGTATGTGCAGGTTTGTTTGACAAACTACATTAAGTTTTCAGTCCAATACATCACCTGTAATTGTTTGCAGCGGATCACCAGTGTCAAATAATTAGTTGTAATTATCAGATGTCCTTTGGGCTGTTCATTGATTGTTCAGTTTTACTTGCACACCATGTGGATTCCTCTTTTTCCTCTTTAGAAAACAAATCAGTTTAGGGCTAGACTTTCTGACGTTATGAGACGATTTGTGCACTTCTGTGAATACACGAGTAGGAGCAATAAAGGCACATGCAGACTCCTCCTATCTCAGTCTATGTTGTGCCATATGGCATGAAGTACCGCCGAACTGACTACAAGCTTGAGTGAGAATAGAGCAACATGTTCACTCGCTTCTATATTGCTGCCATAATTTCCCTAGCCATCATCTTATTGCTCTGGTAAATCAAGTTAAATAAATTAAATATTCACCCCGCTTATTTCCACCCATCACATAGAGATCATATGTGACTGAAACAGAGATTGCATCTCTGCCAGTTGAATCATTTTGCATTAAAAGAAAACCACGTCAGTAGGTGAAACCATATTGCTGCTCCCACCACTACCAGAGGTAGCTCTGTGAAACATTTAGGACCACAATCGATTGTTTGTAATAACTTCAGAGTATGGGGTCTTAGATATTGCATATTATGTTTCAACAAATGCAAGATTGGCACCCAACTGACTCCGAATGTTGTCTGTTTTTGATCAGACAACAGTATTTTTTTTCTTCACTACACACACCGACACACGCACCATATACCCCCCAACCTTTAGCCCCCTGCTCAGTTACCAGCTTTAATCTGTCATTCAGACCAGTAGTCATGTCCACCACTGAGCAGCCACAAAGAAACCAAACTTTTAGTTGAACCCAAACTCATGTTAAGCACAGTGTGTGGTTCAGCTGCAAGACACACAAACACACACACACCCCCCGCCACCTTTATTAGCCCCTAAGAGCAGCCAGTGGAATCAGCCCCCAGCTGAGCACAGGAGTGGAGTTGCAACAGCGAACAGGAGGGACAGCAGGGAATTAAACGGTGATAGTCTTTGATTCTCCTTGTGGATCTTATTCAAGGTTTTGCATATTAAGGCAGTCACTCACATAGGAAAACCACCATTACTGATTTAGAAGTCAGATCTGGATGATAGTGTGCACTTTATACAGTATGTATACCTTATGGTAGTTATAGTAGTGGTGTATAGAAATCCAGGCTTAAACCTGAAGTGTAGAACTTTTGTCTCCTCTTTCTGGCAGTGAGATTAATTACAAAAACACTGTCAACATATGTCATATAACATATACCAGCAGTTCCTCACAGCTCCGAAAACAGCCAATTTCCAAAAAGGCATTATTAGGATAAACTGACCACATATTTGGGATCTGAATGGTTACTTTTTCGCCAGAAGAAAATTGAAACTTAATAAAGTGACATATTAACAGTTGTACAGCGAAAATTACTCAGTATGCCTTGCGGTTCAACGAAGATACCTGAGGGGACACCAGTCATTGCTGGTTGACATAAAACACATCACTACCAATGCGCCAGCACAATGTCATACAAGACACCAGATTTAAAAATTCTGTATACTGTGAAAAACAGACAGATTTATCTGGCGGTGATAGGCTTAATCCACACTGTGTGAACTCATTTGGCAAGGGCTTGAATGTAACAGATGTTCATTTATATGTAAAAGTCCCACACTCCAGCTTTAATGTAGTGCTTATAAAAAAGATGATATAGAGATGAGGACTGTGTCAAGTTGTTCTCTTTTTATGCTAAGAGGAACAGTTAAGATTCTACTTGAACACCCAAAATAAAACAAAACATCTCATGCAGACATTTAAGATGCAATAATCTTGAATAATATTGAAGTGCATTATTAGAATAGCCCCTTTAGTGCTACCATGGTGAAGATGAGGTTGGCTCAGTCAGCCATGATTGTTTTTGATAGTTGACCCCTGACACTTATCCTTCACCCTGCTGGAACATTGACTTATTGACTACCACTGGTTTAGCTCAATGTTTGTTTGAGTAACCACTGATCCTAAGACTGACCACTTGCCTGTCGTGTCCACTGCGACTTGAAAATGAGACTCACTACTTCAGTCAGGGGTTTTCAGTTGGCTGAGATATTATTTGCTGTTTCTCCCTTAAATAATCATACTCAGAAATTACCATCTGTGCAGGATGTTTTCAAACAGACAACCAGCTACAAAGATGGTTACTGAGAACAGAACAGGAGAGAGTCACGCTGGGACCACTGCAGCATGTCCTGAATCAGTGGAGGAAAGAAGACAAATTTAAATCAACTTCAAAGCAACAAATTAGATAAATTGCATATGTTGCATTTATCGACCTGGGAAAACTCTGCATGCAATTTGGCCTTAGTCATGGCCAATGGAGTAAGTCTAGTGTGTTTAATATCATCCAACTTCCTAAAGTTAAATTAATAAAGTGAAGCAAACCATAAAGCAAGTAATTAACTCCACTAGACGCCTTGCTCTCTGTCAGTTTAAATGAAGAACTCGTTGGCCTCCATCTTGCTGTCAGAGTGAATGTTAGCACCACTTGAGACCATTGCACTGGGCCAAGAGCATCTGGCTTCCTTTGCATTTTTGCAAGCTTCACATTAAATTGGAAAGCCTGGTGACCCAGTCTTTATGTGTGGGTTTAAAAAACTTGGCTTAGTGAGATACACTGGCACAAAGAGTACGAACTGGGAGTGCAGACTTGGCATGAGGATTCTGCCTCCTCCAACACAGTGAGTTGCTATATCCACTAAGATATATATAGACTTATATATATGTACATGCAGGATTACAGCGAATATCAGCACCATGGTAATAATAATAATAATAATAATAATCATAATAATAATAAACTTCATTTATAGAGCACCTTTCATGACATAAAATGCAGCTCAAAGTGCTTTACACCACCATAATACCACCATATAACATCATATAATCTAATTGTTAAACGTGGTGTATTAGAAACTGTGCTTACAGTGCTGATCATTTCTAAAAGTCAAAAGATTCCTCCTTGAAAATGTCAAACATCTACCTCAAAATGGCTGCTCGTACAGTAGCTCACACAGCACAGCTTGCACACACACACATATACATGCATGCATACACACCATCACCACCTTACATTTAACTCCTCAGTCATGTCAGGCTCGTGTTAATAAAATGAATGCTCACACTTTGTGTCAGATATGTCATATCATGATACCCATTAATGCAAGATGTACATGTGTTTCTTTTAAACATGCTTCATAAGCCTCAATGGTTTTCAGTTCATGTTTGCTCCCTCTCTCACCAGCAGCTATCAAAAATCAATTTATCTTACTCTCAATGACACATACACAACTTAAGGGGAATGTGAATCACTTAAAATCAGTAAATGCTGGCTTCAATCATGACTATGCTCAACCATCTAAATGTATGGCCAGCATTACCCCTACCTGCCACACACATGCTTCCTACATACATGAAACCCACAATCCACTTATCAAACTTACAACTAAGCTGTTTGTGTCTTTGTGATTCTTATACATTCTAAAACATGCATAATCACATACTGTACATGTCCGTACATGCCTTTACATTCATACTGTATGCTGTGTTAACTGCTTTTAAATGTGGGCTATCTGTCAGTGTTTGTGTGCTATAGTTCTGTGTTTTGTGTTGTGGAATGGCTGACATTGTTATCTACAGTATGAGCGTGCTTCTTAGTGTAACCAGTTTTACCAGGCTTATACACTCATGAACACAAATGCACACACTTCTGCAGTGTTGACTAATGTGGGTCACCAATAATGAGAAATGTATCATGATTGAGCACATTTAACAAGGAAATGCACACAAAACAAAGTGGGATTGTGTAACTCTGTATTAACAATCTCCTTGCAAGTCTTCCTTGCCATTATGGGATCTTTGATACTATAGAGCACAGTCAAATGAATTATGACTACAGTACACTACAGTGTGTTGTTATGTCCTGAATATATTTTCATTTGATAACACTTGATGATGCATTTCACCTACATTTTTGAAGTTAGTCATTCTCAGTTTTCCACATCCTTTACTGTGCTCAGAAGCATCTGAACTCATGGGTTGGTGCTTGGGTGGGTCATGTCTGGGTATGTTTTTAATGACAGTTCTGTATATCTCAAGGTGCCCCTTAAAGTGGTTTGGACACCAATGTCAATTTTAGCATCTTTATACTCAGACAAACTATTTCCAGTTGAGTGTCTGAGGCCCATTTCATTCATAACAGGACGGCTATATTGCTTTATCTTTTTGGCCTTTAAATGTTCTCCCAGAGGTTTGTATGAAAGAGTTCTGTCACTGGAATCAACATCATCTCCAAAAGTTCAAAACTGAGATAAACCGTTATGCTGCCTATTGATAAAAAGTTAATAGAAATATCATTGTCAGAACTCTTCCATAGTGATAACATCTGTGGTTTTGACCATGTCTGATATATTCATATAATCCATGTAGATTTAGCATGAGAAGAACAGGCACTTCCTTGTGTGTCACTTGTACACCTAAAACATTTGAGCTCTCATTTTTAAAATTTGTGGTTTGAATGGGAACTGCCAGTCTCCTCGTCCTAACTCTATGGAATGATCTGTGTCACTGTGGCTCAAAGCTCTCATATTGCCTTTTTGTTTTGTTTTTGTAGATAAGTACTCTGTGTTGAGGGGTGTAGCGGGCGAGGGGGAGAGAGAGAGAGAGAGAGCAATACAAAATGCCATTTAAACATCTCCCCTTTCCAGGTATATAATGACTGTGTGAATGTCTCTCTGAGGACACAACACAGAACGACCTGCTTAACTGTGTGTGCTGACTGACTGCCGTGTCTTTCTTCTCGCTCACCCCCCACCCGTCTGTCTCTCCAATTGATTTCTCTCTCTCCTCCACCTTACCATCCTCCCATCTGCCTGAACACGTCTGTCACTCATCCCTTCTCTGTCTTTGCCCGTCTGCTGTTTGTCTGCCTGTGTGTCTATTTGGCTTTTTTGGGGGCTTGTTTTACTCTTCCCACTCAACTTGCATGCATACAAACACACAAACACATTTATATGAAACTCTGTTTACTCCACGACTCTCGTCCATCACCCTCTCTTTCTCTATCACTCTTCTGTCTCTTGCTCACACACACTCCCACACGCATGTCACACACTCACACCAGAAGCAGGCAGATGGCCCATCTGCCAGGCAAGCTGCCGATCCGTGCCCTCACAGCCCCAACGAACATCCTCTTTCCATGGGCGGTCAGACCCAGAACCAGACCCCCAACACCGCCAACACCACTGCCCCTACAGCCACCCATTACCAGCCCCCAGCATGCTGCGACATTCCCTGCGCCCTGATTGTGCAGCACTCCTACGAACCCACCAACCCCTCTGAGCTCACCCCCAAAATGAGAATGAGCACCTTCACTACCTCACCTCCCACCCCAAGGTTATACATACAATAGAAGATAAAAATAAATCATTGGTTAGTAATGCTTGAAGAGAGATGCTATTCAAAATGTAATGATTTATGAACGATAACAAGAGCAATGATAAATATCAAGGAGAGGGTAAAACTCTGGTGTTCTTACAGTACAACAATACTGGAAGCACATGTACCTCTTTTTAAAAAACACATACCTCTGGCATGTTGCCAGTTGAATATGTGTGTGTGCACTGATGCCTTTCAGCCATTAGAGGGTGCTGTCTCTCTGTATAGAGTCAAATGGAGCATCATCTTTGACCAGACAAAGATAAATGCTGTGAAGTTATATGTGCAGGTCAATGCCTGCATAAAATCATTTATTTTATTTAACATAGAGATTTTTACATTACAAATGAAGCCAAAAATGAGGTGGACCTTTAGAGTTAATGATTAGATTTTTATATCAATTAATGTTTTGATCATTTAGGAGACTATTTTCTGTAATGTTACTGTGGGTGTAATGATGAAAGAAGTATTAAATTAAATGCAGTCAGGTCGTTTCACTGTTTCCACAAAAACCTTCCACCTTTCCTTACCTCAGTCCTTTTCCCTCACCCTTTGTAGTTACCCGTTCCCGCTCCTTTCACAGACAGCAGACTGACCATTTGTGATTCACTCTTCTCTTTCACTTCCTTTCATTTCGTTTTATACCAACTCTTTACACCCCTTCGATATCCCCTTCTTTAAACATTTAGTGTGTGTATAATAGTGTCACGGCCAACTTTAGTGCCCCCCCGTCCTCTCCCTCCTCCTGCTGTCCCTTCCTTAGATGGCAACCAGGGGGCACCACTGTTGGTCCCCTCTGTCCGTGAGCTACATACGGTAGGGCCAGAGCCCCCTCCAGAACCCCCCAGACCCGAAGGACACGGTCAGTAAATCTATATTTATCCCCAGTAATGTGAACCCTCTCTCCCCCAAAAACCCTTTTGTCTTTACCCAAACAGTATTTCTATGTACACCAAAATGGGACACCTAAAATTGTGACACCCCACACTTACCCACCACCTACTGTACCTCCAAGACACTTCAGAAAACCTTATCTTACCCGACATAAAGCCAGAGAAGCACACTGCCAATGCAATGTGTGTATGTGTGGACAATGCAAAATGAAAACATTTCTCTCTAGCACCCTCTAGCACCTGAGCCCTCTCCTCTCTATATCCTCACCTCATTCATTGCAAACTGAGCTACCCTCCACCACTGTTCACCCTGCCCTATCCAGTAAAAGCATGAAACACCTCTCACAGTGTTACCATTCTTAAGACTTGTGGATAAGGTATTTATATGTGAATGTAGAAACTTAAAGTATGCTTTGTAAGTTTCATTTAATTTATATTGTAAGTTAAGTTAAAGCTTAAGTTAATGTATGTGCTTTGTCTTAAGGTGGAATTGTAATTAGTCTAATTAACAATGTTTTATTGAAGTTATATCATCTATATTACATGATGCAATTGACAAATAAGCCATAATTGCTGCTGTGATGATTTGTTTGTGGCCTGAAAAAAATTCACTTGAAAACGAGATGTCAATCTCAATGTGAATTCTTTGGCATGATGGCCAGGTGACAAGACAGAAAATACGTTTTCAGATTAAGTTTTCTTTAAATTGTATTAGTGTAATAATATATATAGGTATACAAATATATATATATATATATGTATGGTAACGCTTGCTTGAAAATAGAGCTAGCACTGGAATCGCAAAGCACACAGCATGATGGCGGTGTGTTTTCTGTGTGTATTCCAGATTATTTGCACTCCCTTAGAGACCGTGTAGAAGTGTTTTGATGTTCCTCTCTCTCAATATCCTGACCACAACTCAGAGTGTGCTTCTCTATCCTTCCCTCCATCTTTCCCCTCCTCTATTTTGCTCCCCTCCTTCCTGTCACACCCATATGGCCACCAACTATCCATTAATTTTATTATGTGTCACTGTCATTCTTATGCTTAACAAAAATTGCAAATACCTCATCTTGAATCTCATCAAATCTTCATGCATGCTGTCTTGCCCTTGTCCTTTTCTCACCTGCATTGTTTAAAATGCTCCTCCTTGCTCTCACTATTATTCTTACTATCCATTTATATTGGTCGGATGGATGACATCCCTGTTGCTGAATACAATCACACCCCCATCCTTGTCTTCCTTTCCTACTTCCTCTTTTTCAAAATATATACTCTTGGCACATACTCTGTTGTTTCCTTCACTGTTCTCTCCATTTCCATATTCCTCTATTTGCACTACCCTCACTCCTTTTCCTTTGCCTCCTTTCTCTCCTTTTCTTCTTTCATCCAACTTTCATTGTTTTGTCCCTTTCATCGTCCTCCACCTTCCACTGTCTCATCCCTTGCATCCTGATCTTCTATTCCCTCCTTCACTTCCCTCTTCCCCTTCTCCTATCCTTAAATATTTTCCTTGAATCTTTCTCCTATCCCACCCTTTCTTTCTTTCCAATTTGTTTGATCTTTCCTTTTCTTAATCTCTATTCCTTTCGACCATTTACCATCACCACTTCCTGTTCTCCTCCCTACTCCTTCCTTGCCCCTCCTCACTTGCAGGACGATAAGGAGATCGACCTGGAGCACCTACACCGCCGGGTTAACAGCTTGTGCACCGAGGATGAAAGCCCCCACAAGCAGTTCTCCACCTCTTCCGTCGATTTAACACCCCTTGACATGGATGCGCTGCCTGCTGCACGCCAGGCACTCGAGCAGATCAGCGATTTCCGTAACACCCACATCACCACCACCACCTTCATCCCTGAGCAGATCCAGACCCTCAGCCGCAGCCTCTCTGCCAAAGCCGCTGCTGGATTTTCCGCTGGTTTCGGTAGCAGTGGCGGGGGCGGCCTCCAGGACCACCGGACTGGCGGGGTGGGCCCTTTCAGGCAGAGGGCCCCCAACGGAGGCTTCTTCCGCAGCCCCATTAAAACAATGTCCTCTATCCCCTACCAGCCCACAGGTCCAGGACCCAACTTTGGATATGGCAATGATCCAGACAGGGGCACCTCCATATGAGGGGTTGCTAAGGATATGGTTGGTTTAGGAGGAAGAGGAGGAGAAGGAAAAGGAGAGGGGAAGCTGGTTAGAGTCGGTCATTGGGTGGTAAAACAAATACATTATGTCTAAGCTAAAAAGTCAGAAGATAGACATCTGTGTACATAGGAATCTTTATGTTTTGAGTTTCTGCTTGGGTCTTTCCAGGGGTATCCATTTTGTATGTGGAAAAGACGAAGGAGGTGGAGGTCTGTTGGGGCATTCCTTATCCTCCTGCAAACCAGGCTGGTGAGGTGCAAAAAGGGAATGGGCCGTGGGGTGGGGTTGGTTGGGGTGGGGGCTTGAATCTTTGCTTTATTGTTGTTGTTCTTGTGATTGTTTGGGGGATTATTTTGGGGGATATGTGTGAAATGGGATCTTTTCTATTGTTTCTGTTTTATGATGTGAGGACGTCCTCATGTAATGGAGATGTACTGAGATGACCTGACTCCTATTACTGTCTAAACCCCACTTACGAGGGTTTATTTTACTCTGCTCCGACAACAGGAAACACTTCTATGTTCTTGTGAGCGCCGGGCTGCCTTTGGTGGATGACTAGTGGTGCTTTAGCCATGAAACAACTCCAAGGGGCTTAAACTAATAAGCAATTATGGGGCAGTTATTTTATGAAGGCATATAAAACGTATAGTTTTGTCTGTAGCCCTACATACAGCAGCCCCTTGTAGTTTTGAAAAGGCACCATCTCAGAGATTATAGGAAGATTCCTCTACTTCACCAGTTTTACTCTGCCTTTTCACAATGTCCGGAGTCCATACTCAGTTTTCTCTTCTCTGGTGTTGTTTCACCAATATCTGGGGTTCTAAATGTGTAGTCATCTCCAAGATGGTGTCCACACGGTGGCCTGACTAGACCTAAGACTTTACAGCTGAACAAATGCTGACACCCTCCTGGTACATCGGTCTGAAAATTATTGAAATGCCATGACAGTGCAACAATATGACACTGTAGAACCAACAGTCTGGTGCGTCAATCTTAAACTATTTCTGCCATTTTGGTGCATCAGCCTGAAACTGTTTTCACCATTCTTTGATGCACACTAGAGACTCTTTGTCAATCCCACTGCACTGCACCAGTGCCCACAGACCTGTAAGTGATTGTATGTAGATCTGACCTTTTCTTTTCTCACCTGTACTGTGCTATCTGCTTTTCAAGTCAAGGTGAGATCCTCTAATTAGACTCTCAGAGGGATAGTTAAAAAGGGATGACACAAAAAACAACCTAAAGAAAAAAAAAACATAAAAGACAAACTGAAAGACTTCAAAGCTTATGCTTATTATATGTCTTTTATTGAATTTTGTTTTTGAAAAAAATATTTTAATGCGTGGAATGTGTTTTGGTCAGAAAGTACAAAAAATAACATTGTTCTGAGCTGTCGACTTGTTTTTTTCTCTCAGCAAACTTTGAAAAACTGCTAAAATGAGTGCTGTAGTCTCTGTTTTTGCATCATTACATCCTTCAAACTTTTACTTTTGATTTTTCTTTGTTTTGCTTAATTTCAGTGCTCCCATGGCCCGGATGTTTAAAAGATAAATGCTCATTCTGTAAGGTCACGTCATGTTCGAGTTCATTAATCGCGTCTTATCAGGTTCAAGTGGAGTTGATTTTGTGTTGAGGAGAAGCCATTGCAACAGCATCTTCAAAACAGGCCTTATATGTCAACTAGCTAGCTGTACCCTCATGATTTCCAGTCAAACCCAAAATATCCCAATCTACTGGAAACATTTAAGAGCAGCAAATCAATGGTTGTGCTTTAGAGTCATGGGAATGTCATGAGGAGTCAACGGCCATGAGAACCCAATGGCTGCCTTTTATGAGATGAGTCCGAAATATACTTCTATTTCATATCTATAATGTTAAGGGTACTGTTTATATAATTTGTTTTTTTAAAGTGCCAATTAATTAAAATGAGACCATTAAGGTGCATTTTGGGGGGTGGGGAAGGGGAACGGTACATTAAGAGCATTTAAGGAATATTTTGTGGATTAGGGGTCGGGGTGGTAAAATGGAACCAAACCTTTTTCACTAACACTGTATTAATAATTGATAATGTTAGTTGTTTAGAACAAGTTTTCAGTTTGTTATCTTTAAGAACTAAAATCGCAAAATGTTGTGCATAGAGAACTCAAGTCAAGCCAGAGTGTTTTGAAGCAAGCATTCTTAGGTGTTCTTTTCTTATATTAGGCTACAGTATGGCTATTGAATGACAAATAGGACACAGACATTTAAAAAGTTTTATTTAGTATAAATGAAAGAGACATTATAAAAAATGTATATTTTACATGTTGATGCTATTTTTGTTTAACAAAAAGAAAAGAGTATATCATGATGAGCTTTAGCATTGCGTTTAGCAGTCACATTACTGCATTTGGGTTTCCCTTGTCCTGCCCATTATCAACATAAACACATGAACACAAACTCTTTGCTTTTCTCATGTCATCCTGAGTTCATTTTATTATTTGTGGGCTAAATAACAAAAAGTGGCAAGTTAATTAAAAAGAAAGCATGCACAAACTTGCTGTTGCGCTATCTGTTAACATTTTTAATTTCATACATAGAACTACAGGATTTACTTGATAATTTTCAAAAATTTATGATGTACAGTATTTAATATAGGCCTATTTTGTTGTATGTGTTGCATATTATTCAAAACTGAACAAACTGGGGCCTCTGTTACAAGTGGCAAAGCTTTCTGTGTATAATTTGTCTAATAAACAGGTTTTCTACAGTGGGATGGTATTTGTTGTCTTTGCTAATCTAAAAGACTAGATTTGAAAGGTGCTTGAATTAACTTTGTATAGGTATTTTATTTTAGCTTTTCTGAGCTCCATTCAAATGTATTATAAATTTGCAGTCACCTGACCCCTTAAAGTCTGAATTTCAGAAATATTATGACAGTAACCTGTCATCAAGAATAGTCATGATCGATACAACAGAGACCTGACTTTCAGTCCCAACAATCGGACTGAAAGTCAGGGCATTGCTTCAAGCTTCAAAACCACTGGATCCTACACTTCCCATAATGCAACATGATAGCATTTCTTTGTCAGACCTTCGATACCTGGCCCACCCACGTCTTTTGTGATCCACTCCCCCAGGTTGTAGTTCAGGCTTTCTGTTTTTGAAGTCTCCAAACCCAAACTGAGATAACCTTGATAACATTAATAGGGATTCATTTAGAAAGCTTTCAGAGCCACAGAAGTCATTATGCAACTGTTTTTACAGGCTGAGTAGCACTCCGCATTACATTTAAAATAATCTTGTTGTGTAAAATCAGTGGAGTGCTTTCACAGATTATAGAAGAATATGTTGTAAAGCCCTAGAAGACTTAACATCTTCCTTTTGTAGACAAAATGTACAATATTCTTGTATTTTATGAATGAACTTGATGCAACAGTTTCTCAACAAGCTTACAAGAATACAAAATGTTTCGCCAAAGTTAGAGTAGTTTCGGTTATTTCTTTTTTTTCCCTGTGTTCCTCTTGCTGGTTTGAAGTACTCCCATGTATCGATCTGAGTTTAATAAGATTCGAATCAAAATGTGATGAAAGTTGTGAGGTTGTTTGCTTATGTTGCCAGGACACTGTCAATCAAACCACACCTTATCCACCCAGGTAAAGCACACAGGTAAGTTTTGAGTGTTAACCTCTTCATAGGTAAGTAGGAGTTTTTTTTCCCTCAAACTACAACTTTTATTATTACTTATTTAGTCATGAATATTTAATATTACCGAGAAATTTGAAACCAAGTTTTTAGGAGCTTTAATGTGGATTCTCTCTTTTCTTGTCACTTTCTTTGTCTATTACTATTTAATTAACTTTTGTCATTTAATTTATCTGATGTCAGAGAAGAATCCAAAATGATCATTCAAAAGGAAACATTTCTCAAGAATATTCCAGTAACGAACCTAGTCACTGTGCAATTCTGACCTTTCATACTTGAAAGCGCCATTTGGCCCAAGGCTAATACATAAATGAAATTGATGCCAGCATAGTGTCTTTTAATTATGGATGAACTTACTTACTTGCAACCGCAAATTATTAAACATAATGGAATTTAAGAGAGAATGTGGAAATTTAAGGGAAAAATACAAATGCCAATCTTAATACTTTTAAAAGGGTATTTATGACTTGAAATGATTTTCTGTGCAGAATAGATTTTAAGTTCAAGCATGAGCTAAGCTTTTGTGTCTTTCACTTCAAAGGCCTGTGTACTGCTGTTAACAGCTGGATAGACACACTGCTGAGACTTACTGATGTCAAGTTCAGTGGAGCAATACATTGCAGTTTCCCCTTTAGCCAGCGAGTGGCGCTATTTAGCTCCTCCAAATGTTCAAGATCTTACTTCAGCTCTCTTTCAAACTGCAGTAATTATGCGCTTCATAGCAAACTGAATGACTAGTAGACATTGTCCAAATCATGTAACATAATGGGAAAAATTAAATGATCAAATATTCATGTTGCTTGAAATGCACTGGATACAACTGAGAGTAAAAACTTACCTGACATAAAGCTTTCTTATAATTGTAATGCCCTCAAGTCAAAGAAAAGCCAACATTCTTCACCTTCATATAGCTTCATGATTATCCACATTTATCCTCCAGTTATAATTCTCATTCAATTAAATATGACGATGTGTCCAAACGTTTGACTTGTACTGTATGCCTATTGTCATTTTGCCCTCCTTTTTATTGGGTGAAAATTAACCTGCCTTTAAAATGTTTTGTATCAGGGGACCAGCAGCCGGATTCAGTTCAGACTAGGATTACTTTTAGTAGTGGAAGAAATATCTTAATTTCTACTGTGTTTCACTTAATGTTTCTACAGTTGGATGTTTGAGTTTCAGTATGTAGAATGATGTATGTGCACTTTGACACCTGAATGTTGTTTTCACATTCATCTGCTGAAAGGGGAAAAGTTTCTCTGTGCTCACTGAATTTACCTACAAACATGATTTGTGACATCACAACTAGTTTGGAGCCAATCCTGGTCCATTATGCAACTAACTTGCACAAGTGTGATATAGAAACTTGAAGCCTCCATCGCACAAACACCGAATGGACTTTTTAGTGAAGTATGAGGCATCTTGTGTCTAGTATTTGACTTGAAACTTAAAATATTAACATATTCGTAGATTCTGGAGAGAGATGGAATAGATGTAATTTTCAGAAGTTTTAAGTAGTTAACTGAACTTTCTTTGTGGAAAAACTAGACAGATATGATTGATGATTCCAAGCAGGGGATTTTTATATGTTTTAAAATGTATGGAGGGGATCTTTGAGTAAAAGTAGCAACACAACAATATAGAAATCCCCCATTACAAGTGAAACTACTACATTCAAGTTTTCATTTAATAGAAGTACAGAAGTATTAGGAGTAAAATGTACTTGAAAGTACTAAAAAATGTTAACTGATTAGTACTTGTGCATCAATATGTAAGATGCCTTTTAAAGGGGATGTCCGTTTTAATACATATTTTAATCTATAACTTTTCATCATACTTAGTAAGATGATTATATCTAAAATGTTGATCCTCAAAGTTACTTGTAAATTGTAGCTAAGGCTGTCAAATAAATCCAGATCAGTAAGAGACCTACCAATTACTTAGGTCTATTTATATTTTCCATCGCCACTACAGCACTCGAGTAAAAATGTACTTAGTTACTTTCCACCCTTGTCTAAAGTAAATTACACTCAATAATGTTATGATCTTGATTTTGCCTAGTTTGTTTGGAAAACTCGTAAAATTTGGAGACAACAAACTTCCCCTGGTTGTGCTAATTTTAGTTTCCTGATACATAATATTTTATGAGAATTTCACCCAAAACAATACCAGATCTGGATTTAGTGATTTTAGGAAAAGCTTAAGTAAAGTTTTGCAATCCCTGTCCGGCTCCCCTCGCTCCAGTCTCGTGCCCGTCGCGCCCCGGTCTCCCGGGAGATGAGAATGAGAAGCGGCAGCACGCAGACTCCTCTCGCGCATTGGAATGGGAGCCCCCTCCTCTCCCTGGAGGAGCCCCCCAGGCGTGACCAATGGAACATAGAGTCTCTATTGTGGCTGCGACACTTTAATAATCGCCAGCTACAATATCCAACCTGTCGGTAGCTTCAGGAGCCCGGCCCGGCCCGTTGGATGGGGCACTTGTAGGTGGGAAGAGGGGGCGAACGCTCGGCGCCAGACCTCTAGCCCACAAGACGTCCTCATGATGAATACATGAATAAAAAATAGAAAAGATTGATGTCGGTTTATCTCTGAAATTATGGGATTTCACCCACATATTATGTTTCCCCGGATTCGAATTAGTCTTCAGGAGTCTTTTCAGCTTATGGACGAAAACCTTTTTAACAATTCTTAATTAGTTATATCAGAGTTGTGATGTTTAATTGATTGGGTCATAGCATACTGACTATAATCCCGTTTTCATTTGGTCTTAATGTGTGATTACGCAATTTAATGTTTCCGGCAAACGGCTGTGACTGGACAGAAGTAACAGGTAGCCGGTCTGTCTTTGCCCCCTTGATCATTGCGCCACATATACATTGACTTACTGTATTTAACATATAGCTTCAGGCTTCTTATTCTAAATCGGTCGTGGTAATTAGGTCAAATGGCCAATTTCCACCCAGTAATTAGTCCACAGTTCATTTGCCAGGTTAGGCTTAAAGTTTGCATCTCAGTAAGCATGGTTGCTTTGATCAGTAGACTGCAGGTGGTTTGCTGAACAGCTATAATTTCACCAATGTTTATTTATTCTGCCTTTATACAGTTTCGTTTCAATTTATTGCCACATCTCTCACTGAAATATCTGACAATGAGATGAAAATTCAAGACGAAGACAGTTAAAAGTTGCATTGACACAGGTTAAGTAGCCTAAACACTGTGTTCTTTCTCTCTGTGTGCGTGTGTGTTTGTGTATGTGTGTGTGTGTGTGTGTGTGTGTGTGTGTGTGTGTGTGTGTGCGCGCGCGCTCGCTGCCCCGCAAATGCGCGCCGCATACAGTACAGCTCATGTCTGTACGGAAACAGTGTTGAGCGCGAGACCTCTGCTCATGTTTCCGTTGCCTGTGAAGCCCTTTTTACCGACAGGGCGTTCCGAGAGTTGGATCAAAAGGTTTTAGACCCGCCACAAAAGAAAAATGGAAACTGGAGATGATCTTAGAATGAATGAATTGACAATGAGCGCGCGAGCCCCAGGAGCCGCACATTTTTTTGGCATTTTTTTTTTCACCTACCTTTTGGTTAAGCTTTGTATTCAGTTCCGAACTTTTTTGGTAAAGTTTTCCTCCCTCAACTTTGCCATTTCTATAATGTATTCCTTGCGTTTTCTGTTACTGTCGAGGAATGGATTCTTTCCTAAAAATAAAGTAATATACTAGTAAATTTTAGTAAGATTACCTAATAGTGACTCTGGTCAGTCTGTGTCGACTTGAACTTTGGAGTTAGGGGTTCTGTCCAACTAATCTTCACTGATGCCAGTGGGATATAAACTTAAACAGTTTAGATAGTTGAAGAAGGCAAATTAACCCCTTTCAACCTTTTCTGCTACTCTGCCCCCCGCTCTGTCATGCCTAGATGTAAGAGACACGCGGACAGGTAGCAATTTTGTCCCATCTGCACAAGTCTCGCGCTGTCCACGCTCCTTACCTCAAACCGCCACCTCCCCAAGCACGTGCGTCCTGTGGGAGGTTCCCCTTACCTCCCTTGCGTTAAACACTCCTTAAATCGTAATGTTATCATAAACAGTCCGGCTTCGGGGGGCCGTAATCACCTCTCTCGGGCTTTAACGAGACTTCTTATTGGACGTCAACACGCGACCAACGCGAGGAGGGGGGCTCCCAGACGCGTGCCGCTTTTTAAACGGACGCTGCGCCTTGAGACACCAGAGAAGGAGTCCTGCACGCGACAGTAGTGATATTCACACAGTGCGACAGCCTAGCAGTGCGTGCCTCCAAGAACTGTTTTTCTAATATTGTTACTCGGTTCGACTTTAACAACCTGTTGGGGTTTTTTGGAAACATGGATGTCCTAAGTGTGGAAAACTGGGGCAAAGGCGCACGGGATGTGGCAGTCCTTGACTCACGGCAGCACAGCCCGAGAGTAGTAGAGGGAAGGGGAGGGGAGCAGCACCTCGAGGAGTCCCGCTACGAACCTGGACTGACGCTCGTGGACAGCGGCAGTGACCCACGCGCCTGGCTGGCTCCGGTGCAGCCTTCTGGCACCTGCGCGGCACACGCCACTTCACCCGACTACCTGCGGCACTCGCCTTGCCCGAGCATTGGCTCCTACCACGGTGAGAAACAACCCTGCTATTGAGTCTAATTTTAGACAGTTTTTTTAGGACAACAGCACATACAACAGGCAACTTGGGTTTGCAGGGATAAGTCTGCATGCAGCCTTCCAAAAGTTGTGAAGAGGCAGTAAGAACCTTGAGTTTCTTTACAGCGCTTGAGTATGATGTAGCTTATAAATACTTTGTATAATCAAAACATTGTCATGCAGTTTATTATCAAGCAAGAACAGTCATAATAGTATAAAGTGTAATAGGTTATTGTCAATCCAGATCAGTTGAATAAATTTCTGTTTTCATTTTGCAGAGAGTGGCTCCCCGGGGTCCTCCGGTCATCCCAGCCCTCCCAGCTACAGAAAAACTGCCAAGAGTCTCTCCTCTTCTTCGCTCAAAGTCAGGGAGCTGTGCCGTCTAAAAGGCACGCTCACTGGATCCGAGGAGGACGCATCCACGAGACAGAGAGCCCCGTCCAGCAAACCGACCAACGGGGTCCAGAAGCAGAGGCGCGTGGCCGCTAACGCGCGCGAGAGGAGACGAATGCACGGGCTTAACCACGCGTTTGACGAGCTGCGCAGCGTCATCCCGGCGTTTGACAACGACAAGAAGCTCTCTAAATATGAAACTTTACAGATGGCGCAGATTTACATCAACGCCCTGGCTGAGCTGCTTCAAGGTCCGGTTTCCTCTTCCAGCAGCAACGACATTTCCAACAATAACAACTCGCCAAAGTGTGACGTTATGCTTTCACCTGCTGTTGGTTTTGACGGGGTAAAGGATCGGGCTTCCCCGTCCCCTACAACCTGTAGAACAGCCGCTGCTCTGCAAGGTGGAAACTTACCTGTTCACATCAGCGGGATGCCTTTCCGCTCTTCCTTCGAAGACGGTTCGTTTTCCGCCATGGTTGAAGAAGTGTGTTCGCCCTCTCCTTCATCGTCCGCACAGGCCAGCAGTTCGCTCGCAGCGATCGGAGGTGGAAGGAAAGCGTCTCCCCGGAGCGACGGAGAGTTTTCCCCGCACTCACACTTCAGTGACTCGGATGAAATAGTGATGGAGCTCCATTCAAGTGAAGAAGATGATCTTACAGAACTGAAACTACCTAGCCACCACCACCACCACACGGTCTCTTTCTAAATAATTAAAAGTTAATATGAAATAGACTATTTTAAAGGTCCACGTTAGCCTACAACAATATCTCATCAGTAAACCGTGTCAATCACCTGCAGACTCTGTTGTTAACAAAATACATTTTTAAGAGTTCACTTCTTCAAAGTCATTTTGGGTTTATATAATTCTATTTTATCAACTTGTTACATAGTCTAAAGATTATTTTTTATGTGAGATAGGCCTAATTCGGTTCTGCCAATAGATTTATAGGCTATAGCCTATAATTTTCCAGTTTCCATGGAGACGTGGTTGGAAGACCCCTCTGCCATGTCGCGCGCAGCACTGCCATGGGTATTTCCCACGTCACTCTGACCAAAAAGTCTTCCACAAAATCATACCTTTAATAATAATGTACTTTTTTCTTTTGTAGTTATAAGTGTCTTGATTTTTGTTGTGATTTACGTTTTTATTTGTTAATGTGTTTGTATAATGTATTTTGTTTTTGCAACTTCAAAAGTTCATGATGTGCACTTTAAAGTATACAAGCCAGAGGCTTGGGAAATGCGTTTTGTTTTCAAACCATAAAACAATATTGTTTTGCTTTGTTTGCTAGTGTAGTACTGCCAATTCCATACAAATAGCCTATTTAACGTAGCCATCATTGCTGCCTTCTTTTGTATTTTGTTTTGTATCTTGAGATGAACTTGTGTGTCTTTTGCTTTCACTGGATGAGATTAATTGACATGTAGCCTATTTATTGCTGATACGTTTCATTGTTTCGTTTTTATAACTCCATAGTTCAATTTGCTGAAAAAGGCTATAATTTTGCCATTCATTGTTGTTAATTTGATTTTGCGAATAAAAAAGCAAACGAACATTTCCTTGTCTAGTTGTTTTCATATAGTTTACATTATTGCTTATCTTATTAACTATTTTTGTTTGTCTATTATTGTTTTTAAAACAAAATTTGTTTATATATTCTTATCCTAATCTTACCTTTCCAGTTGTAATAATAATGATGATAATAATAATAATAATAATAATAATAATAATAATAATAATAATAATAATAATGATGATGATAATAATAATAATTTTATTATGGTTTCTAAGTAAAGTCAGTTTGGACTGTTAACATCTGACCAGGCCATGGCTTCTAAGCTACTGTAGTAACCATAATACATAAATAAATATAACAATAATAAAATAATGGTAGCCTATATATTGTTTCTTCTTCTTCTTCTTCTTTTTCTTCTTCTTCTTCTTATTATTATTATTATTATCATTATTATTATTATGTCTATTACTTTTTGTTTATTATAATGGAAAAGGAAAAGTAAAGGTGATAAGTATACAATAGAACCTGTTAACACGGCTAACGAAATCTACAAGAGTATTTAAAAAGTGTAAGCAAGCAAATGAACATAAGGCCTGATTCAGAAGGCCTAACTAAAAGTTTCCTTTTTCACGACCAAGGTGATATAAGGGAAAACATCTGCATTTCAAACGGCATGAGTAGACTTATTTCCATTTAATTAAAGAGAAGTTCAACATCTGATCTCCTCTTATGTAATTTGGAGAAAACTAACGGCGGCGTGAAACGTGTCCAACACGCGCTCGCTCGCCATATGCTGCAGGTGCACGCGCCCCCTGGCCTGCAGTCCTGTGATTGAGTGTCGTGAACTGCAGCGTCTTCCACAAGTTTGTCTCGGAAAACTCTGCATTAATTTATAACCCAGTGTTGTTTTCTTACAACAAACTTCTCCACTGCAAAGAGCAAAATGTTGTTTTTTTTCCTGAACTGTTGCCATGCCGTCCATTTGGTGAATACCAGATTTGGTAATGGGGAGTGTGCATTAATTTCAGGCTATTGTTGGCAGGCTCGTGGGCCGAGGTGTTGGATGGCCTCAATGAAGCACGCGCTGTCAGCTGGTGAGCGCTCGCGGGTCCCCACCGTGTCCCCGAGGACCTGACTCAAAAGGGTACACACTTTCTCAACCAAAGAAAGACAGACACACAAACACACACACTCGATATACATCCTCCCCCTCCTCTCTCTCTCTCTCTCTCTCTCTCTCTCTCTCTCTCCATCTCTCTCCATCAACTCAAACAAACACGCTCACGTGGACGCATGCACCAAGCCCACACTGGCTCTGACAACCTGTCCACCTGCTGCGTTATTCAGGTTGAAACGGGTCTCTTTCCACTTATTATTTGCAAATCAACAATGTCTCAAAACCCTCGCCGACAAAAGGACGTGTTACGGAAAAGCAAAATACTTTGAAATTATTTATGAAACTACCTGTTTGCTACCTGTCACTGCTCTGTCTCCCACCCACCGTTTTTAGCCAATCACGATCCGCGCCCCTTTGCTCGCCTCTTGAAGGCAGGGAATAAAGGGGAATATAATGAGGATGCGGTGTTAAATTATTAACAAGAGTTATGCAGGTAGAACTGTATCTGGATATGATCAGACAGCCATCTGCAACGAGTTCGTGTTGCGGTGAACAGAGATCAGATTTCCGTAAACATTTTAAAGGGATACTTTTGTAATATCACATCAAAATTATTGTTCTCAGTAACAGAATAAAAGAGAATCACCATGCCAAAGCAGGTTTAAGGAAATAATTTAATTTGATGAGGCCACACTGACATATATTTTCCACAATGTTCCTCGATAATAACCGCAGTTTACAATGAGATCAAATTAAAAGATGGATGAGCTGTTTGCATGCGTTCAGGGCAAGGGGAAAGCACTTTCATGAGCGTTTCAGATCATAAACTCATTGTTGTTATTTCATGCGTTCAATTGTGCTATGCAAATAAGAGAACTACCAATGTGGGTAATGGGGAACTCCACAACTTTGATGAGTTTGCATAACATTTGTTTGAAATTCATGGCTCAACGCAAAAAAAATATGGAGTACGAATTCTAAAAAAAAAAAAAAAAAAAAAAAAAAAACAGACAAAGAACGTATATCTTGATATCAAGGGCTGTTTAATGCAATGAGCAGAACTTACATTTATCGCACTTTGCATTTCAGAGGTCTAAATGAAGTCTCCAAAAAAGATGGAATAGATTTGGTTTAAATAACTGTAATGTAATGATGACTAATAGTAGGCTTTTTTAACCAGCGGCGAGTGTCTATAGAAAGTAGGAGGGAAAAACAACTAACTTCAACAGGTGGGATGCTGGGCAGGTTGAGGTTTCACTGTTTCACGCACATTAATTATTTACGCACGGACGTTATGCGAAATAACAACAGTAGTGGAGTTAGAGAGAACCTGAGATGCGCTGTCGCGTGTGGATGCTGGTGTGAGTAAAAGAAGAAGACCAAAAAGGAAAACATCCTTCATCATATAGGCGTTAACTCGCCTCTGCTTCGTGTTTTAGATCAAATTTACTTTTTACGCACGGTCTTCACTCTTTCGACATGCTTCTTTACTGTCTATTTAGTCTCTCAAATTCACCTTTTTCCTCGCTATTGTTACTCTCACGTTTCCTTGCTGTCTGTTAACAATCTTTTCTCTTTTTTAAAAAAATTTCTTTAAGATAAGTTGTTTAACAACTGTATTAATCGACCTATACCTGTCTGTATGTTCCAGCTGTTGCTTTCTTCCAATTCACCTCAACAACTTTATAAAGACAAACATCCATTACACGACCATGATGCCATAAGAAACAATGACAGACTCAGATGCTTTTAAGTATTTAGAGGATTTTTTAACTTCGACTCGTTATCGTGGCAATAGGCTTCAATGCGTCAAACAAAATACAAGGTTATTGCAAATATGCACCCACAAACTGTACTGACACCTGTTCAAAGTTCAAACCTGAAGTCAACAATTACAAAAACTTTAATAACTAGCATTATCAAGTATAAAAGTAAATGTTTTGCCTGAAAACCAGTTTCAGTGAAGTGAGTGTGTTTCGTGTCTTTAGTCAAAAGGTGCGGCTCAACATGTTTTAAGCCTCTGCAGTCATGCTCATTTCAATACATATATTCAGAATAAGTGCATTCCACAGCTTCTTTTTTTTAATGAAAAGAAAGGCGTTTGCATTTTGTATGAGATATGGGGAGCCGAGCTGTGTGCTGTCCAAAAAGCCACGGGTCTCTCTCTGGGGACCCAGAACAAAAGGCAGAACTGGGCCATAGTCTCCATCTGCTGTCCCAGAGAGAGAGAGGGAGAGAGAGGCTAGCGAGTGAGGACACCAGGGGAAGATAGAGACAGAATAATAAGTGAGAGAGCAAGGCAAGTTTATTTTTGTAGCACATTGCAACAACAAGGCAATTCAAGGTGCTTTACATAAAACATTAAAAACATTAAGACAAAGTGCAAAAGAAACACATTACAAAATGACATTTAAGTACAATTAAAATAGTTATTAAAGAGTTAAGAGAATAGAAAATAAAAATAAGCTAAACTAGAATAAGACATAAAATATGAGAATAAAGTTACAATGCAAGGAAAGAATCAAAAGCCTCAAATTTGATTTAATAAAAGGCAGCAGCATGCTGATAGATAGATAGATGATAGATAGATAGATAGATAGATAGATAGATAGATAGATAGATAGATAGATAGATAGATAGATAGATAGATAGATAGATAGATAGATAGATGAGTAGAAGTTTGATCAGTAGATTATTCTCTGATCAGTATGTTTCAGTTCAGCTCAACCAGCTGTAAATTTGTCCACAGGCTAACTAGTTACTTCCCCCTTGTTTAATCTTCCATACATCACCCTGAAGCCCTCACCACTCATTAGTAGCTGCAGCCCTGTATTATCATGTAATGTAGCGTAACCTATAGTGATAACACAAACACACACAATGCAGCTGTGACGCAATGAGCACCTGTTGCATTGCATGCTCCAACTCAGGGATTCTATTAATTGTTAATGAGTTTCTTTGGTAGTGCCGTGAGACACAGACAGACACATTCTAACATTTATATCAGCAATGTTATCTTCTTTATGATGTTGCGGAGAAATTACTTGGAGAGCAGGAGCCACATAATATAGATAATCAGAGCAGGAAATTGTGAATTTTTGATTTCTGATAGATTGTATTTTTGGGAAATATTTTGCTCAAATATTTATACAACTTAGTAGTATAGTATAACTTATAGTTTGTATAAAAAAAAATCACCATGCCTGATATGTATTTTTGCTTATTGATGTCATTAATTAATCCATCCATCCATCCATCCATCTAAATTGTACTGTGCTGTAAAACAGCTGTAAAAGATTTTGGGCTAGCAGTAACCATATTATGTATACTATAGTACAACTAAAAGAAGAACAATTAAGAGACTCAACAAAGTCACAAAATCACAGTTGAAAATAAAAGTCATAATACGAATTAATAATAAAACACAGCAACTGTATGGAACTTAAAGCATGTGAGCACAATAGACAGGTGTTGTTTTATAATATGATACAAAGTGTCTTGGCACAAAAAATTGATAATTAGTGCAAATACACAGTACAGGCTCTAAAGCGGCACCCAGAGGCAATTAGCTAAAACTGAATAAAATGTCTGCTTAATTAGTGTAGAAATGACTATTCTATGTATATGAATCATATCTGAAAGTAAATTACTGTAGAAGCTATGCTTAAACGGTAGGTTCACAGTTTTTCAAGTCTGCCTTAAAACAACAGGTGCCCATATGAACATTGAAAGAGATTTTGCTTACTTTAATCATTCCTCCTGTACATACTGACCATTAGAGGATCTACTCCAAATACAATTTTGTGCAAAAATGTATTTAAAAGTTTATCCGAAGATAATATGAGCCTTCAGCAGTCCAAGTTACTTCAGATACTTTTTAGTATTTTAGTGTTTCCTCAGACAGTGTTTCCCTGTTGAGCTGCAGTGGAAGTATACTAGCAAAAAAAAAATAAGGACTTTGGCACTAAAAAGACTTTGAGTAACTTTGAAATATATCCTCTTGACTAACTCAGATGGCTGAAGCCTCATATTAGCATCAAATAAACATTTAAATGCAATTTTGCATGGAAGCAGGGCTGTGAATTTTGTCCCCATCACTTTCATAGTAAGTGTATTTGAGTTCTCTTAATAGCCAGTATGAACAGGTGTAAAGATTACAGCAAGAAAAACCTGTTTTGGTGTTTATTTGGATACCGGACTGTTGTTATAAGACAAACCTGAACCCACCCTTTAAACATAATGAGATATTGTAGTTCCCTCCAAATGAAAAGTACATTACATGTTTGATGAGAAGCTTAAACAGAATGAATTGAGTTGAGTGAGAATCACTGGCTAAAAGATATCTGATGGGGTTATGCAACAGCCAACAACATCAGTTTGGAAAATGAGTAGAGAAAAAGTAAAATATGCTGACATAATTTAAAAAATGTGAATTATTACACAGGGACTCCAGTTTTGTCAACTTCTTTTGAAAGTGTCCCTAGGCTGAAGGCTTTACATCTTCTAAAGAGTAGGTGTTAAACTATTTTGACATAATACATCCTGTGGTTTCTATGATGACAAGCAACCCATCCCTTAAAGCATGTGCACCTGCACATACACATGGACAAGGTCACACACACACTATATACACACTGTCACAAGGAAGAAGATCATTTATCTCTGTGGTTCTCTCCATGAAAGACGTCTATGGGTGAAGCAGGGTCTCCCAGGGCTTTGTTCTGGGCAGGGTTCAGCTCTTTGTGTCCGCCACCTTCAAAGCAAATGTACATGAACACGAACATGAGGCTTCTTGGGTAACCAGCCCATTGAAGAACAGCACAATAGTGCTACCAATTATCCACAGTCCTCAATGCTCCTGCGGAATCAGTTACATGGCTTTGTGTGTGTGTTTGTGTGTGTGTGTGTGTGTGTGTGTGTGTGAGTGAGTGAGTGTGTTTGAGGATATTACAGTTTGATGTGTGTGCATGAATCTTTTCATGCGTAATATTCATGATGCATTCATAATATCTAAATAATAAATATTTCTTCTTGCATTTTTGTGATGTTTTATCATCAATCCTCCTCCTCTGCTGTGTTTATCTGTCCAAACACATGAACTATAGTAAGTGTGTGTGGGCATCTGTGTGTGCCTGTGTGTGTGTGTGTGTGTCTGTGTGTGTGTGTGTGTGTGTGTATGTGTAGGATAGTTATACTTCCCAATAGGAAACACTTCAACTGCAAGACTATTTACTCCCTTTGACACAATATGACTTCTAGTAGGGTCAGATTTCTGAGAGCATGCGGCCGGCCCTCCTTCTCAGCTGGAGAAAAGATCTTCCCTCTGACTGACTCTGCAAACATGAAAAGAAAACTCTGGTAGCTTCGGAAGTGATTTTGCTGGAGGTGCTTTTCTATCTTTTTCACACCTTGGAACATGAGAGGTATGTGAGAGGGCAAGAGTGCAGGAAGGTCGGTGGTTGTTAAGTGTGTGTGTGTGTGTGTGTGTGTGTGTGTGTGTGTGTGTGTGTGTGTGTGTGTGTGTGTGTGTGTGCGTGCGTGCGTGCGTGCGTGCGTGCATGCGTGTGTGTGTGTCCTCAAACACATGTGAGCTCCAACACCTACAACACCCACCCACTCACTTGACACCGGTCATTTTCAACACACGTAACCTCCACTGGCAATCTGCCAGATTCACATGTACTGTACAAACATGTGATGTGTACATCAAGAACACGGAGTCATACATCACTAACTGTCACTTTGATGAGTAACCAGTGTCAAGACCATTAATTTAACCAGGTTCCCGAAGTTTGACTGAGAGAAGGTTACTCGTTTGCACAATGTGCTGTCCAAGAAGGAAGAGGCGGAAGATGAAGAGTCTTGATAGGAACATGAGGATTAAATGTTCCTGCATCTTTCCATCTCTCCTCTCCTCTCCTCTCCTCTCCTCTCCTCTGCTCTGCTCTGCTCTGCTCTGCTCTGCTCTCCTCTCCTCTCCTCTCCTCTCTGGGCCCATTGTACAGTTGCCCCTGTGGATCTCCTTTCAGCTCGCTGCCCTACTCAGGTGAGGGATGCAGTATATTGAAGGAGATTTTGCTTGTATTTGATTCCGCTCCTTTTCATAGTGGCTGAAAGCCTGGCCTCCATGCTGCCACCCCTCCGCCCCCTTTCTCCCTCTCTGTCCTGTCCAGTTCCCAAGGGACCCCCACTCTCTCCCGGGCTGGCCTGGGTGGAGCGGCCTCAGAGTGGGGCAAGTAGGGAACAGACAAGGGTATCGCTTACAGCCTCCCTCCCGCCCTCACACAGCACACAGAGCACAGACAGCAAGAGAGCACCCCCTCACCTTGCCTGCCTCCCTCTCTCATAGACACACAGTGATGTTGGTGCACACTCACACGTATCCGCACATACACATCTTTTTCTCCATCTTACCAATTAGAGATACATGTCATATCGTTTTCACCCCCCTCTTTTCAAACTGCCCATTCAGTTACCGATCCAGGAAGAAGGCAGACCACAATGGAGTTGTGGACAGCCATTTCTGTGCACTGTAAAGCGAGCAATTGAGATTTGGTGACTGAGAGTGACACAGGAGTTTAGATGGAGAGTGGCACAAGTGCTTTCTCAGGGACAAAAACCACAATGCAAAGGGACCCACACACACACACACACACATACTCGCATGAGCTCCGCCTGGGCTCCTTTTTTGTCAACATGCCATGTACTCACACACCTTTGGCCTACTGCATAAATCAGCCAGGTATATCAGATAACGTTCCTGTTCAATGTTACAGCATTAAGCTTTAAACAATACCAATGTTGATGTGTTTAACTGTCTCACTTCAAATCCAGAACCAGGGCAACAAGTTCAACTGGTTCACTGTATTATTCAATCAATTTACCACTCAGAATTTAAAGTACAGTCATGAAGTGTAAGATTTCTTTTATGTAAACTACAGTTAATGGCATGCAATGAACATATATTATAAACAAACACACATTTACTGAATTACAGTTACTTTATCATGTTTTGTGAAATTTTATACATTCAAACTTAGGGTTGAACTGTGTTTAACCTTTAGTTCTGTTGGGCTCCTGCTGCTTTACTTAGAGGCTCAGCTCCATTTAAAATTAATCATATTATGAATAGGATTAAATGTTACAGGCACAGGATTAAATATTATATGACTTTTAATCCAGTTAGAGTCCAACCTCACTTAATTTCTGGTTTTAGCAATCCATAAGTGTGTAGTAACGTGTGCATGGTAATATATTGAGTCTATGCAGTTTGAACAAATTATTGAATAACACAATTCCCAACGGTTAAATTTTACACTTTTATGGTCAGTTTAATTAATTAACCTTTCTAAACTTTACAAAGTCAGTTACTATTTGAGAAAAGCTAATTAACAGGCTCATAAAAATATTGACTTAAATTTAATACATTTGTGTTGTTAAACTCAACAACTCACTACTATCCCACTGTCACAATCCAGTCACTTTAAATGATAGCACAAATATACCTGATATTTATTATTACCTGTGAGGTTACATTTTGCTTGTGTATCACTGTCCTCAGTAAACAGTCTTAAGTCCTGAGGACTCCTACTTAACAGAGCAGTGGTGCTATCATGTATTTCTCGAGTGGTCTTTTTACTCACAACAATAGCTGCAGGGTGTATTCAGGAGCAACAAGCCCCCTGCTAGATTAAAACAACAGCACAATACTTCCTACAGTGAAGGAATTGGATTAACCTGGATCATTTCAACTAGACAGGAAATGTAACAGTAGGTCTACTGTAGCAATCTCAGCCCTCATAAAATAGCTTAAACACCTACATTCAAGTTTGCTTTCATTGCGCCTTGCTTTTAAATTTGAATTGTGACAATATATCTAAATCATCAGATAACTTTTACCAATTTCAGCTTTTCGAGTGCATTGCATAATACTCACAGAGAGTTAGATGTGAACCCATTTCTGCCTCTTGAAAACATCTTTAGATGGTCTTCTTCTTTCCACAAGTATATTTGTTGTCTCTTGGTTGGTAATGCCTGTAGGGCATCTTTAAAAGTAAAGACCCCTTACTGAGACACAAGATCCCAGCAGGATAACACAGCTAATATAGTGAGACATTTCCTACCACTGTAACGGATTAGCAAGCCTCTCTGCAGGGTAACACAAACACATAAACAATGGTCGTTTGACTGACTGTGGGATCAGTCTCATATTCCACCTGTTAAACTCACTATTTCTTCTAGACATAATTGTTTTTTTTTCCTATTTTCACTTTTGAATGAATCATACTATGTGATTGCATTAATACTTATTTCATGCCATGGAAATGGATAAATATTAAATGTTAAAATGGGTAAATATTAGGCTATTTCTTCAGTGAAAAGAAGGGTTTGGATTTTTGGTCCATAACTACAAGCTTTGTAGTATACAAACAGGAAGTAGAATAAATTACCCCTAAGTTAAAGGTACTAATGAAATTAAAATTTAATTTTACTGCAAACGCGAGAAAATTCCTGTGCTTATTGATTTTGTTTGTTTGTAGCTGATTTGGCCGTCCTTATCTTCCTCCTCCCAGATTAGTGCTGCAGTCTGCCTGTTTCCACACCATTAAGGCCAATCCACATCCTCTTCATTTAGGGGGGAGGTAGAGGGGCTCCCGTGGAGATCAGTGACGCCTCACTGACCACATCAATCAATCATTCTCCCTCCGACTACCTCTCTCCTGCTCTCTTTTGTCTCTCTCTGTATGTCTCTGTCTCCATATCTCTCTGTCTAGCCTAACTTTAAAATCTGTCTCATCCCTCTTTCCCACACATGACATGGGAACTACTTATCATAAAAACACAGATAAATGTTGTTGTTATTGTTGAGAGCTGTTCATCGACAAGGTCCATCCCAGAAGGTGCTTTGTATATAAATGTAAAACATGTCATCAGGAAATAGCAGTCAACTAATTTTATTTGTATTTTTAAATATTTTTCCCCACACAGAAAGTTTCTCAGTTTGCCACGTGTCAACCTAAATCAGCCATGCGTCCCTAGTCTCCCAGAAAAACTCTACACTTGTCTTCATAATGGGGTCAACTACGTAAAATCTGTACAAGATGTGAGACGACAATAGGGATCGGTTGAACTTGCACTCCCTGTAAAGCAAAAGGGTTTTGTTCCTGCATTGCCCTCATGGGAGGTCATGTACTGTGACACAAAATGCAGGCCACATATGTGTGTCCCATGTTTTGTGACAATAATATGAGTCTTTTCAGTGTTCCTATGCAATCTTAGACTTGGACGCTTTGAATTCTCAGTGATTGTTGACGTTTTTGAGGTTACCATCAGGTAAATGAATAACAAATCTCCTATTTGTCTACTTACCTATACTGTAGCTTAAAGAATAAGGTTACACTCTGTATTTTTCTATCTACTGAAAAGAACAAAACCAACAACCATTTAATCTACTAATAAGTATTGTCTGTGCAGCCACAGCCTATAGCTTATTCTTCTGTGCCATAGATAAACAGCAATTAAAAACCCATAAATGAGCCATGATGTTTTGAGTCAGTCCGACTGCCACTCCTACTGCCAAAAATACTTGCGAGTGCACCACATTCGCACCTAAAAATAGTCTCCAGAAAGTACTTTACTCCTGTTTAAGTAACATGAACCACAGCATGTTGCTGTTTTAGGAAATTATTTGCCTTTTTAAATAATTAAACTATTTATTTGTGACCCAGTTTTAAAAGATTTACATCTTCAGTAGGAACAAATTGTCTCCGGGCTGAGTGCCACGGACAGGGTAGCAAATTTGGAATGTATTTTGAGATGGTCTGACTCGTTAGTTCTAGTCTTCTCATGGGACTCGTTGACAATAAGAACAATATAGAATATCGCCAGCCCTATCTTTTGTCACTGTTCACATGCCAGCATGGTTTTTAGTTCTGATGTGAAAGGAGTTAATCTACAAAACAATGAGACGGTGAGAAAAAACCTCATATCACCCCACTTCTTGTTTTGTATACCCACTAACCAGTCGGTCATTCTGCTCACCATTTCTACTTCTATAACATTCTTTGTACTTTGTTCTTGCTCTGCTGAACTTCTTATCTGTGTCCTTATAAGCTTGTCATACTGTCTCTTATGTGTCTGTCTGCACACCAACCTGTCTGCTACTCATTGTGCCTTTTTACCTCTCAGTCTGTATGTCTGCCAGCTACGAAAGGTCAGGACTAAATAGGCTGAGTGTAAACAATGCCCTTGGTACACAGGACGGGGACAGCCAGTGTCCCACAGCCGACGGCCAGCCACCACCGCATGTGATGTGAGTCCAGCCCTCCCTATTCATCCTTACTCAGTCTTCCCCCTTTTACTCCTCTCTGCATTGGACTTCTGCATCTACTTCTGTTTTTGCCGCCCCTTTCTACTCTTCTCCTCCTTTCTTGCTCAGCTTTTGGCCACTTCTCACTTTTTTCTTCTACCACCCAGCTTTCCCCTCCCGCCCTCCATCTCGATGTCCATCCTTCCCTGCTTTTCTCTCTTCTGCTCCCCTCCTCTCCCCATCAGTCCCCATCAGGAGGAACCTAATAGGAAATCAAAGTTCCTGGTCAAAGAATGGAGTCAGGCTTAGCATTACCGTCCCCTGGGTCCTCCCTGCTGAAAGAGGAGTGGAGAAAAGACTCTATACTGGCACTGTGGAGGGGAAGGTTAATGCAGCAGATAGTCTTTCCATTGCTCTCTTTCCATGCCTCTTTATTCATTCTTTTTCTCTCAGACACACACTCTCTCTTGTTTTTTATTTAATCTTTTTAGCTCTTTTGCCTCTTGATGCCTTTCATTCACTCACAAATACACATGCACACACATACACTCAGCGCATATGCACTCTTTTTTTTACCCTCAATGAGTAAATGGCATAGTAGGTGAACTCAGCTGCCCCTGGCCGGATGGTGTTTAGTGACAACATGGTTTTCCGCCTGTCGCTGCACCATCCATCCTTTGGGATGTAGTATGTATGGTTGTGGAATGGATCATGCGTGTGTGTGTGCCACCCCCAGCCCGGCACACCACGCACCCCTGCCCTTGAAAGCTCTGCCTATATGTAGCAATTGACTCCATGGCCCCTGTGAGCTCAGGTACTGCTGTCTTGTCAAGCATGTCAAGAAGCATTTACAAAGGATTTCCCTATGCATCGCTACATCTAGAATGAATAAAATCATCAGATTTTCATTACTTTGCAGACCAACTTTCTTTCTTTCTTTTTTTTTTTTTTTTACAAATTAAGAGGACAAATTATGCTTTTAGGATATCCTAGATAATGGTGGTTGAAATAAAAAAATAAATCTTGCATGCACTAAGAAAATAAACAACTGAGAAATTACTTTACAAAGTCACCATGGGAGAAAACAGATCTGAATATTACATTTACAGGAATAGCTCAATTTGTTGAAGAATTCCAAGCTAGTGTCGAGGGACATGAGGACAAGTCTTAGAATAATCATTTTAAAACCTGTTAGACTAACCTGTTAGATGGCGATCTGACAGCAGCACTTATAGGAATGTTCAGTGATAAAGGAGTTTTGAATTCATGCACATAATATCCATACTGAAGCAGCCTTTATGTGTTGCAGTCTGTCTCCACTCAAGTCCTTTAGCTCCCCATGATGTCAGTTGGTTTCAGACAAATCAAATCAGCCGAAAATTGAATGTCAAAGAGTGGAAATCTCACCTACCTCCTCCTTTGTGTGCATGATACAACCTTACAAGTAGTGACCTCTTGTGAGAGACTTTCCTTTGAGGTGATACATAAGCCTAATATGTATGCAAAGATGAAGCAAAGTTTCTTGATGGTTCTCGAATGACTCAGACTTTCACTCAGATTTCTTCCGACAGGTGTTATTAAAACATGTCCAGAAATTATGACTTTTAAATATTCAATATTGCTTTTGAGAAATCTCTGAATTTGTTTCCTGAGTATGTTGCCTCTCCATCAACCACACTTGTTAACCTGAACAGCTCTTTACCATAATTGAGTAGGATGACTTACATGAGTATGTGTTATACTCATACTCATGCTTATGCACATGTTTGTGCAAGTAGGGCATTGCACACATCAATAGACTGGCAGAAAGTGCCATGTAAAAGTGAGAGCTAAGCCTAGAATTAGCCTGGTATTAGCTGTCAAGCATCAGCCTACTCTGGGCTGAGCAGTCCAGATCCTGCTGTGTTAAGCTGCTTAAACACTCTGAGGTGGAAAAGATTACACAGCATGAATGCCTAGAGGCATAAGGGAGTACAGGGAGCCCTGGAGGAGAGGGCAGGGAAGGAAGCACTATGGAACAGGGTGGGGCACAGCAGCCAGAGCAGGCGGGGGTTAGCAAAAGATGAAACACTCATTTAGGAAGGAGTCAGGAGAGAAAACCATGAGGAGAGATAAGAGAGGAGGGATATGATGCTCCCATAAAGAAAATTCCAACTCCAAAAATCTTCTCTTCTCTGGTCCCTTCATACCTGCCCTCCAACTACCTCCTCACCCTTCTTCACCCATCACACCCACACACCACCCACCTACCCTCTGTACTCCCCCACAGTAGAGTTCGGATTCTTGGAAGGTGTTGGGTGTCTACAGTGTCACAACTAAACAAAACCATTTGAAAACAAAGTGGGCCAGTGAATGTGCCGGCGCAATCCGACCCCTCTCCCTTTGTGGCCATAGAGAAAAACGGCCTCTCAGAATCAAGGGGATGGAGGGGCGGGTTGGCAGGCGGGGGCACAGCATTTCAATCCACAAGTTACCCCCCTATCCACCTAACCAGACCCGCTTTTACTGCCTCCTCTCCTCTCCTCTTCTCCCCTTCCACCCCACACACACCCACACTTTTAAGTGCACCCTTCAAAGGTGAACATGCTATCTGAAACAGAGCTGTCTGTGTTGCAGTACCTCCAAGAACAAGATACTCCCTCTTTTCTTCTCTCTTATTTCTTTCTCTTTAAAACAACTTCTTCTGCACTTTTTAAACCTTACATTGAATTCAATGTAAATTTCTTGTTTTTGAATGCAAGACATGAAACATCAAGCCACATGAAAGAAGAAAGAATGAGAAAATATGAGTGTGAGGAAAATTTCAGTGTGACTGTGCTTGTGAGTCATACCACTGTTTCATATGTAGTACTGAGAACCTATGAGTCTAACATTGAAAGGGCCAGAATAGAAGTGTACTCATATTTTGCCTAAGCAATTAAAATGTGTTCTGCAGAGCTGGAGGTGATGGTAACTGTAAGGCAAACACGTATTCAGAAGAAAAAAACCACAAGTGTTTTTTTGATGGTGGCTGTACACTCACATTGTTTCGTATGTAGTACTGAGAATCTATAAGGCTAACACTGAAAGGGCCAGAATAGAAGTGTACTCATATTTTGCCTTAACAATTAAAATGTGTACTGCGGAGCTGGAGGTGATGGCAACTGTAAGGCAAACACATATTCAGAAGAAATAAACCTCAAGGGTTTTCGGTAGTGGCCGTACACTCACACTAACTTTGCTTTCTCTTTTGTGGATTTAATATTTATTGACTGACATACTTGGTTAAGTCATTCATTTTAGAAATGTATTTTACCGTGACCAAGACACAATGAACAACACAGGTCATCTGTCTTGTCAACGCTGCTGATTATGGGAAAGTTATGCCCTCTGTTTGTGTGTGTGTGTGGTTGTGTGTGTGTCAATGTGATGAACTGTCTGTCAATCACAGTCAGAGTTAATTATTTCGTTGCCCCGCTGGGTGTGAGTGTGTGTCAGGAACTCTGACCCAGAGACCCGGGGTTGGGTCACACACACACACACACACACATTTTTCTCCCAGGAGAGTGGAGTGGTCCACCCAGGTCCTTCTAAGGATGGTCCATTGGCCACCTGACTAACCACTTTGCTGACCAGGACAAGAAGATGAGTGTCAGTCTGTGTGTGTCTTTTTGTGTGTCTGTGCACACACTTGCTGACCAAACAGTAATCCTAAAAAGAGTCAGCTAACTATTAGAAACAATTAGAAAAAGACTTAATTTTTGTCATTTTTTGTCCACCTTATTTGTATCACCACAATATACATGGATAAATTAGGAGCAAGTATTTCAATCAACTTCACAGGTTACCATAATTGTATCTTCCCCTTAGGAAAAAATGGGGTGAACTCATTGGAAAAAGCAAGCACATGTATAGTTTGCGTCAGTGTTTGTGAGAAGGACATGAGTGAGAGAAAAAATATGGCTTTAGAGACAGTGATAGAGCTTGTGTGTTCCTGGATGTGTAGGACAGTGTGACAAGTGGAGACTGAGACGGGCAGGACCCCTGGGAGATCAAGTAATCCTGCACGCTGCACAATGGACATCCTGGGCTGGGGTCCTTTCTGTCAGACCACTGGAGACAAGGGGCAGAAAATAACACAGCTCAACACACTGCCATGTTTTAGTGGCTGGTTAAGTTAGCCTGCGTGCTTGTCTCTTGTGAGTCTATGTGTCAACAAGACCGTTGACCAGTAAATATGTGATGCATGATATTCCCTGCAAAATATAATTTGCACCAATCTAGATACATTTCTGGAAATATACTATATTCAGGGTTAATGAGGCAAATGACAAACTCATAAGTAAAGACCCTCCACCTTTGATTACTGTTTAGGTGGTGTTTTGCAACTGCTTAGCACATCCATTTTTCCCACCACTATAGAGTAGCATAGTCTTTGGCCTCTGAAAAACATGTATTCTACACTGACCCCTCTGACCACCATCAATTATCAAAGCAAAATAGTCAGCACCAAACCGCCAGGCTTGAAAAAATTCCACCAGTATGATCCAATAGACACCGTCACTGTGAATAAACAATAACCGAGAGCTGCTATTTTAATCACATCTAAAATAAAAATCCTGCTCTTCATTTTCCCACAGGAGAGAAATAAAAGCTTGTACAATAACCAGCACCTACATGTGTCTTGCTCTATATACTCCACCACACACTGTGAGCTAAATTGATGGAGAGTAACCCAAGAACGAAAATTAAAACACTGTCACCTTGTTTTTGAAGATGAAAGATGCCGAGTAAAAGAAAGGTGAGTGCAGACATATTGGATTAGCTGCTGACACAATCTCATCTGAACAGATTTGCCTCTGTGCTGTAAATGTGATTGTGAGCAATAACATGTCGATTAAGGGGGCCATGGCTGGACTATTGGAGGCTTTGTGTGAGTCTGCAGAGGTGGTGATTAGATTAGTGGGGGCTGCAGTGGGAAGCTTGGGGTAGAGGGAGTGAATACTGATGATAAGATCCAGAAGTAACCACTTGAAAAGTAACACTTTTCGCCACATGCAATATTTGTTTTGTTTCATTTCTCTTTGAAAACACCTGAAGGCCCAGGGCATAATGTGGTGATTTGTGACATGCAAGTTTTGATAGATGATATTCCTGTTTACCTCTGAAAATGGATGGAGGCAACTTCATTAAGGATGGACAGAAGTCCAGAGAGATGACAATGACAGAAACCACAGTTTCATATGTTTTTTATTCTTTTTTCCCTTAGCAGCAAAGTTATATTCTGGCATGGAGGCATAGAGGAGAGAAAAGAATTCTGATCCAAGTGAAATATTAACTCTGTTCTGCAGAAAGAGCACATCTTCAACCTTGTGGTAATGAATACCTTTCACACATAAATATTGTGTTTAATGTGGAGTAATGGACCCCACATTCAGACTGTGTTTGCCGTCACAGATTAATTTCATAACTGCTCACACTTTATACACATTTTACACATTAGAACTGAAGATGTGTAAAAAAAATGGTTGCTGCAATGTTTGGAGTAGAGTTAAAAAGACAAAGCTAACTTGAGCAAAGCAAGCAGCTTTATATGATTGTTAAAACAGCTGTTGTGGCTTAGTCAGTTCAGCCTCGCAGAGCTGCTGGCATAGAAGTAATCACATGATAACCATAATTAGTGTTCTGGAAAAGCTTTGTTACCCTGTTAACACTACAATGTGTAAGTAGCATTTTCAAATATACCGACGTTGGAGAGCATTTTCAGTTCAAAAACATGTTGTCAGTTGTAGTTTTTTCCTGCACCTATCATAACATACACCTTTCTATCTGCATGCTACACTTTTTTCAACCCATGTTACTTCTTTCTCCTCTCCACCTCTTGATCTCCTTCCTCCATCTGTCTCCCCAGACGACCAAGAAAAGGCCTCTCTGATTTCCACCTGACAAATTGTCTTATCGGTCAGCGAGCCAATTGGGGGAATGAAAACATGACCTTCTCAGACGGGGTCTCTAACAGAGAACTCCGGGTACACTGATCAGGACTGATAAAGGCTGAAGGAAGAGGATACTGCATGCTCACATAGAGACTTATCTCCAGGTACACTGATCAGCAATGATAACACCATAGGAGGATAAACGAGAGCAGTGGAGTGGCAAACAAGCACCATTAGGGTTATTCTATTCATACTCAGAGAGAGAGAGAGAATGACAGGTAGGTAAGTGGCTAACAAGACCCATTAGTACTATTCAGACTATCAGAGCTGTGGTTGTCAGATAGGCTGACTGACTGACCAGGTTGCTGATTGACAAAAGTGGATGGGGTGAAAGGGAGGGGAAGGGAAAAGGGAAGACTGGTAAATGGACAGAGAGAGAGAGAGACAGTTAAATAAGGTGGTAAGCAATAGTCTCACATTTTGAGAAACACTTTTGTTTGCTCTCCTGCTGACGGTTAGATTGGAAGATCAATACCACTCTCATGTCTCCACAGTAAATATGAAACTTCAGCCAGCTGTTTGTTAGTTTAGCTTGGCACGACAACTTGAAACAGGGGGAAATGAAAAAAACAACACATGGCTGTATTGGTGTGGGTGTGATAAAGCAGTTACTGGTAAGACACTGAAATAGTGACAATAAAATTAGATGGATGTGAAGGGTTATCAGATATCAACACATTGCACATCTTAGAACACTAACCACGAAACAGGATTTCACAACTCTGGTAAGTAGAAAGATATCATAGTGACAATATTGGTGCAATTGCTGCCTTGAATGTGCTTCTGTGTATTTGATTGGCAGGTGCAGTGCACTGTTTATGTGAATTACATATCATAGCTGCAACAGTTTAGCCAGGTTAAACTTTTTTCCAGACAACCTTGCAGTTTTTTGTATTGTACTGAAATGTATGAGAATACTGCTTCTTTATGGTGCAGTGCTTTTGGTGGTATGAACATAGTTTTACTTGGAGCCGGCTATTTTGCATGTTGGCTGCTTGCTTCTTGCTCATTGGGCTAATAAATAAATAAATAAATAAAGCCAAATCTATTTGAAATGCACCAAAAATAGCAAAAATAAGAAATTTAGAGGAATTGTTGGGTGGAGAAGAAATATGATAGGGAGGTGTAGGTGGCAGTGGGAAGAAAGAGTTGGATCAGTGGAGGGAGGAGAGTGCATGGGGATACAGTGCAAAGGGCTGGCTAACCTTTCAGATCTGTCCTATTGTCCCACATTAAAAGCAGCAGCGTCCATTGTAAGAGCAAGGGCCAAGGTTTCCCAACAAGCAGAGGGACGTTAGATGAAGAAGAAGAAGAGAGAGGGGAGTGATGGAGAGAGCAACAGAGAGTTCAACAACATAAGAGAATGTGTCAGTAGCATAAATCGAGTGGAAACAAAGTGTAGAAAGAAGAAGGAGGTAAAGGTAAAGGGAGTTAGGGTGCGTGCACAAGATAAACGGCCCCTCCTCTTTACCTCACGCTTGGCTGCTCCAGGACGGGGAGAGCAGGAGAGAACGAGGGGATGGGGGAAGAATAAAGGGTCACACGAGACAGTGGGGGCTTTGTGGGCACTTATCAGAGACTGATGGCAAAGCACTGGACCCAGAGAGGAGAGACAGTGAATAGAAAGGGATGGAGCTGTGTGCGTGTGTGTGTGTGTGTGTGTGTGTGTGTGTGTGTGTGTGTGTGTGTGTGTGTGTATTTGTGTGTGTGGATAGAGGACACGGGATGTCGAATAGGGTGAGGGATGAAAGAATGGAAGTATCATGCAAATAGAGATGAGAGGAGATGATGGACAGGGGAAGGAGGGACAGGAGGAAGAGACGAGATCATGATGAGCAAAGAGGCTGAAGAAAGAGGGAAAAGAACAGTGAGTTTAAAAAAAGCAGTAGCGCAGCACCCCGTAGATCACTTTACCAACCTGAATGCACCCTTAGGAGAAACTCAGGAAGGGAGAAAGAGAGGAAAGGAGGGAGCACAGGGACACCAACAAAGAGTGAGAAGGTCAAGGAGAAGTATATGATATGGAGGGAAGGAAAAGGGGAATGCAGAGGAGGGAAAGGACCAGAGAAGATTGTGTTACACAGCAGGAGAAGTCCAATGTCACGTCCATCAAGGTGGAGTTTCACAGAGAAAGCGAAATTTTATTTAACTTTAGGTTAACTTTTCTGTGGCTCACTTTGTAAGTCTATCTCTCTCCTTCACTTGCCCATTTACACACATACACACACACACACACACACACCAAGACACACAAACACACTCAGTCAGCGGCAGCTCCCAGCTCCCTGCGGTGCGCCTGCTGAGAGGGGTCATGTCAGACATCAACTCCCGTCGCGTCAGCTCTTTTTCTCCCACAATTCAACACAGCTGAGGCTGTCACCATGCTAACCTCCTCCCCCCGAAAAAAAGGCCCAGACACTGGCCTCTAACATTCACATAGACACACACATATTTATGATGTACATACATAAGTCACACACACACACACTCATTCACACACCTTATCAAACACACATTTAGATGCAATGGCTCCCAGAGGAGACAGACCCCCAACTGATGTCCACCAGCAGGGGTGCTGATCCTGTGCTGACATTTCCATCCCAGTCGTCTCAACCTCCCTGCCAGCTAAAATAAAAGCTTAACGAGTTTTCCATTGTCTTTCTGTCCAATCTCTCTTCTCTTCTGTAAATTTTGTAATTTTGTAAATAAAAAAAAATGTGCATTTGCATATGCAATTTGAGTGAAACAGAGTGAGCGTTAATGTGCATTAGGCTGGAAGTAAACTCCCAACAAAAGTTTATGTATCTGAGTGAAGTCTCTAAAAGTCAGAGGAGAATAAATAGTTAGAGAAGAGCCCTCCAAACACTAGAGACTAATTCAGACAGCTAAATCTTTTTTTGCTATGTATTGGTTGGAACATGTGGAGTCTATCCTTCAAATTTGATTCTAAAACACAAATCCAGTTTTCAGCGTGTAAAATCAAAAGTTGCTAGCAACTTCATGTTTGACGGAAGAGGTACATTCATACATCTACTGGCCAATGAAGGCTCATTCACTGTGGTACACCCAGGGAAACTGGCTAAAACTAAAGTGTAGAGAAAACTGTAAGAAATGCTGAAGCAACTGATGTGGAAAAGGTCATTTTGTAGAAATACCTTGACTCGTCATTATTTGAGAGGACAGCTATTGGTTGACACAAAATTATAATTTTCCCATACCACTTTAATCCTTGAGAAAACAGAATAATTTATCATACAATATTATACGACCAAATGACAGAGACATAATTGGCATCATTTGATTCATACAATTGTAGACAGGAGAACAATGTAAAGTCATGCGGTGCCAACAAAGCTCGGTCTGAACAACGTTCTGTAAGGCAGCCTGGGGATCAGTCATTGTCCCCCTGTCTTTCTGCATGTCTCCTTCAGTTTAATTAAAATACTGTGATGATGTGACAGACCTTTGCAAAGCTGACTGCAACCGCTGATCGCTGCTACCACAGAAAAGGACTGACGAACAAAGGGCAGTTAGCTTTTTTCTTCTCAGTAGTGTTTGCCAAAAAATCCACAGTCATCGTGAAGGATGCTATCACGATGAAACAAATGAGCAGCATCAAATTATGAATGCATGAAAGAAATTTAAGGTGTCTCGTTTATGACATAGATGAAATTAACATCGTCTGATTAAGGACTGCAAACAGGAGGACAATACCGAGGAATGCAGCACTAACAAAGCTTTGTTTGACTGATGTTCTGTAAGGCAGCCAGGAGGATCAGTCATTGTCTCTCTGTGATTGGTGGCTTGTCTTGGCTGCTCCGTGGCATCACCTCCAGCAACATGGGAATTCTCCCCCGCTGCTGTTTCTCTTTGCCTGCGGAGAGAGAGAGAAAGGTTACATGAGTGATGACTGAAAAAAGCAGTACAAAAGAAGGCAAATGAAGGTTTGATAACTTATCTGACAGCGGATATCGAAGACAATTTGAGTGTTTTAATATTAACATGGAAGTGTGCAAAATATGGAGTAATCCAAGGGGACTTTTGCTACTTTAATCAACTTTATGTAAAGTGTATTACTGCATTCCCCAAACTCTATGTCTTTGGTCTTTGTTCATGCATTTACATACTGTAAATTAGAGGAACACACCAAAGTCCCTCTGGCCAACTTTGTGTGTAAAAGTAAAATCATGTATAGAGGTTAATCATGCACTAGTCTTACAGTTGCTAGTGTACAGCAAAGTCAATGACATGTAAATAATGTTTTACTATAGTATACATAAACTGGTGATCTAATAGAACAATGTAAGTTGGTAGATCCATTGATCAGTCAATTAGCAGATCATGTTTATGTACCAGCTATGCATAACTAATCTTAAATTATGTTTAATTATTATATTGACAAATCATGTTGACAAAATTGACAGTGGTCAAACATACTTAACCAAATATGTCCCTTCTTATAATCAAACACTCAACTCTGATAAAAGTTTGTGGTTTCTTTCTTTACAGAACAGAGGTTGCTTCTCTTTGTAGATCCCATGAAGAAGTAAAAGTAGCTACTATGACGTGACAAACAATAGAATTTGTTAGAAATGCCATTTTTCCTTCTTATTTTGGTTCAGTACCACTATCGACATATAATTAAATATCTCTCGTCTCACGTTTGACTTTTACTTTTATTTCTTATTTCAGTCTACTAGATCAAAATACAAACTAAATCTGCCATAGGGACAACAGTTGGTGGCACATCACAATCCTGCTCTGGCATAATAATAATAATAATAATAATAATAATAATAATAATAATAATAATAATAATAATAATAATAATAATAATAATAATAATAATAATAATTGGTCTGAATTCAGGTTAAGGTGCATACCACATGACCACAACATACACACTTTGATTACAACCTGGGATCTGTGTTTCAATTCATGCTCCTGTCTCTTTTCCCTTGTTTCCTGTCTGTCTACTACAGACCATTGGATCTGCTAGACATCCAGTTCTTGCTCAAGAACTCTCCAGTACGCCGGATGCTTGGCAACGCTGTATTATATTGAAATGTTAGCAAATATATTTTGAAGGATAATAACAGGGTTTAGTGTATGCTTAATGTTGTAACAATGCCAAAAACGAGAGAGTATAGAAGTGCCGCAGAGAGGGGTCTGGGACAATGGATAGGCTGCACATCTCTTTCACATTCGCTATCATTATTCTGTGTGCTGTGTGCACACTGTTGTCATTTGTTCATTTGTTCAAAGTGGCATTCCTCCACAGCATGTAATGAGAAGGCCTATGCTAATGACCCCTGTTATTCTACTGTATTATTATTATACTGTGAGGTTTCAACTCAATAAACCAGCGTACTGTCATCATAAGACAATATATAAATAATATAAGAATGATAATGATAGGAGCAGCTGCCAGTATTTCACAGTTTGAACTTCTAATGACTATTGCATAATTGTAGTCAGAATAGATGGGCTCAATAGCACTTGTTAGATTAGCATCAGTACACGTTGCATATTGGCACCAAATATCAGGATGTATCTATCTTAGGCAAATAGACTGTATGTGCACAAACCAGTAATATAAATATAATATGGAACTCCCAAACTGGTTTGAAATGAGTCATAAACTGATTAAAGTCATTTATTTATTATTCAGTGACCTTCTTTATCTCTATTATCAGTATTATCTCAGACTCAGTCAGAGTCAATGGTTACAATAATTTTTAACATGAAACGTGTTCTTCAGAGAGTGGGGTGGTGTGTGTATGTGTGTCTGTGTATTTGTTGGAAAGGGGGGTTACATCCCAGACGTGTTACCACGGTGACAAGGTGCTCCCTGCCGCCGTCGGGTCTCGGCCAAGTTGGGCGCCATGGTGACTGGGTGGTGACAGACTTTGTGACGAGTCCGCTGGGACACCATGGTTGGGTCAACCTTAAAAACACACACATAGGGAGACATGGATGCAATGCGTACACATACACATGCATTAAATAGATGAAGCTTAGGCACACAAAATGAGCACATATGTTAGACAGATGCAAACAGTACACACCTTACATGCATGCATGTACAGTATGTGCATGTGCAGTTTGAGAAGTACACACACATACAGTATGCACATTCAGTTTGGCGCCATTGGACCTTTGTTTGTCAGTGCTTGTGTATGTGTGTGTTTGTGCTTTTCCAGTATGAATGTTACCCGGCTTTTATGTCAGTTATGCCCTCCAGCCAAAAACATCCATTAAAACATTCACAGTACTAATTTATTTTTCTTGATACTATCGCAGTGTGTGTGTGTGTGTTAATGACTTGCTCCTGCGTTGGGACAGCCTGGTGATTTATATTTCTGTATTGTTGCATACATGCGCCTACTCGTCTGTGTGTGTGGATGTGTGTGTTTCCATTCCATATACACATAAACACCTACATAGACCCTGACAAAACAAACAAACATCTATCCTAATGCAGATGTAAGACACGCACACACACAGACACACAGACACATACACACAAAAACCTTGACCAGGAGGACAGGAGAAGGCAAGGAGCCACAGTTTGAGCATCCCGCTGTGAGGGGTCATCACCCCTATCAGACTCTGTGTCAGTCTGCCTATTGTGCCCTGGGTAGCACACAAACACACACACACACATACACACACGCAATCCTATAACTTACATGGTCTCCATGACGATGGCGGGGGCGACAGTAAGGCGGCAGGATGGCGCTGTGGTGTTCTGATGAGAGGACCCAACCTAATCATCATAATATATTCACTGTATCTGAGTGAAATCTGAAGGTATGAGTATATTATGTGGTTAAGAGCATACATGTCTGTGAAAAGAAGGTCAGGACAACATCAAGGGCTCATACAATGATTGTGATATCTTTTATGTTTTAAGGCACTGTGTGAGTTCATTTGAATATACGTATGTTATTACAGAAGAATGGATATGAAAAGTTAAGTTTTTGTATTTCCGCTTGATTTTGTATATCTATTATTCACGTTACAACATTGAATTAGACTGAAAATAAAATTATGTTCCAATTTTGTTAGACAAGCTCCAGATCAATCAAACAAACTACATTTTTAAAAATCAGCTACCAAAAGAAAAAAGATTAATAGATTGGGTTTTTATTTTTTTTAATTTTTGGAAACTTGTGAAATGACAGTGATTCTGAGGAGTGGAGTGTTCAATGCAATCAAGCTGTGAGTGAACATGTGTGTGCGTGTGTGTGTGTGTGTGTGTTTAGCAGGGAAGGGGGTGTCTGCCATTGACTTTGACCATCAAGAGCAAATGAAGAGAAGAGCTGCAATAGTTTTAGTGACTACTAAGGAATGTAACACACTATTATAAATCTGTGACAACTGACAATTAAAACTGTAACACTGATACAATTTTGTATTACACAGTGCTATTTATTACAGCATTTTATATTCTTTATAATCTTTGATAGACTAATATCTGTTGCTAAACATGCACAACTCTTTCCTAAAGCCAGACAAACTGGGAACTACGACAATCTAGTGAGTTAATGTGTGAACAATTTACACTTTTAGAATTTTTTTAATTAAATTAACAAACTTATCATTATGTGTGAAATGGGGCCTTTTCTATCTCGCTGTAGGGTCTGCTCTATCCTGATCAACTTTTTTTTTATCTAATGAAGAAGACGATACCTTGCTATGAGACACAGAGACCCAGTCTAAGATAGAGCCGCAGAATAGTACATGATCTCAGACACAGTGTATAGTTATAGTTGTTCATATCACTAAAATTTGTATTTGTCCTCAATAAACTGTCATCATCAAAACCAAACACCATTCACACACACAAGAAGGGGTCAAGGAATCACAAAGCAGTAGCATTCACCACTTACCTGATCCCAGCACAGAAAATGTGTATCTACTGCCCCCTTTGATCAGTACATGTATGACAGTCTCTCTGACTCACTCAGAAGATGGTGAGTTTCTCATGTAAGTGTGGCATCTAGTGGACAATGTAGATACAAAGTTGAAGGAGAATTTAAGTAAATTAACAAGAAGGGGAAATTAATCAGCTTTGATGCAGACCTGGAGGGTTTCCTTGGATTAAAAAACATGCTGCCTAAAAAGTAAAATGCAATTGTTTCTCACAGCAGACAACCTGACTTGTCAAACTAATGTGAAACTAATTACATAAATAATAGCTTAAGGCTGCATTCTGTTTGCAATACAGTGCCCTGACCAGTGCATGCTGGCTCATACACCCACAGAGCAATCGTCAAAGCTATTAGTTATTGCACCTGTGCTTTTTCTGGTATGGCAAGTCAGGATACCTGCTGTAAAAAAAGGTCTTATTAAAAGACACTGGTGCCAGCAGATATTTATATAACTGCTAGATTATGTAATGTCTCTGATACATTTATCGTTTCAACTTGACATTGTGTGTGTGTGTGTGTGTGTGTTTGTGTGTGTGTGTGTGTGTGTGTGTGTGTGTGTGTGCATTATGTAACTTTGTATTATGTGTCCTGTGTGTTTTTTGTTTCATACTGTTTTGTAATTGTGCTGTTATGAAGGGTCTGGAGATGAAGATTAGCTGTAAGCTAACTCTGGTACAGTGCATCAAATGGTAACACTGTGAATGGTTCCTTATAAATAAGATGAAATAAAAATAAATCACATTTGAATGCATATCACACAGAATGAAACCAATGGATGAAGATAACAACATTAGGCTGTTCAAATTCCATTTTCTTTAGCCTCTTGAGACACATCCAGGGCACATTATTTTTTGTCCCCTGACTGTGAGCCAGAATTGTTGTCATAATGATACAGTACATCCATTATCTTGGAAATAATGCAGATTCTACTATATTTATAAGTGTTTACCCTGCATTCCTCTCTCTGAAAGATGGAAAGAACTTCTACTAACTAACCAACTGTTTTATGTTTCTGAATACTACATGTGACGTTTCTGAACATAATACATAATACCTAATACGAATGTGTTTATAAAATAATACATCGTAATTGCATTTGGCTATAATTAAATGTTTGCGTTGAATGGAGACCAGTGGGGGCGTGGTTACAGCCATTTTGACATCACTGTGCCAACAATAGGCCCTAGACTGCGAGGAATGGATTTTTCTTGGAAAACAATGCAGGCATACAGTGAATGATCCATTCATATAAAGTATGAGGTTATATCACACGTTAATCATGTCCTACAAGCTATCTTTAGCCAGATGGATTTCCTTACATCACCACATCACCGGTTTCATAAGCAATGTTGGACTGACTGTCAAGATAGTTCACCTCCTATTCATCTTCCCACTCCTGGAAAACACCACTTAAAGCACTGTAATGTCGTGAGATCATAATACCTTATACATTACGCTGAGAGCATGAAAGGGGTTTCGGAGGAAAGTAGATAAAAGCGAGAGATTTGATTGCTGCCAGCGATTAAACCTGTTAAACTGAATTTCGACAGAACCGGAAGTGAATCACCGTGAACTATCTTGACTCGTTTGTTAGTTCCCGCCCATCTCTTCCTCTGGCCAATGAGCGAAGCCAGCACTAGCACGCTCTAGGGCCGGTAGTTCGCGGGAAACCGGCTGTAGACAGGCTACAATCTTAATCGGGCTCGGGATTAAACAACCGTTTTGCGTTGCTAAAACAGTGTGTCATCCATCGATCCGTTATGAACCATTACGATTAAAAACGGAGCGGTGACATAGCCTAAAAACATCGCTGCCTCTGAGTGCTATGCTAACATTTCGACGCTAGTTAGCTGGGTTGTCACATTGGCTAACGGGGACGTTGTGCTTCATGCTACTGTGCAGAGGAACAACTGCTGACTAGAAAAAGAGACAAAGGGGGAGTCGCTGTCAGCTACGAGAGGTAGACTGTTAAAATGAGTCTGTTCAATTTAGACCGTTTTCGTTTCGATAAGAAGGCAGCGGCGACAACGGACAAAGACCAGGAGAGCGGGTCCAAAAGTCCCGAGTCTGAGAAGGAGAACAAGCCAGGTAACTAGCAGATGTTAAAGCTAGCTTACAACGCTGGTAGCCAGATGTGTCAGGCATGCTATCTTCAACAGTCGTTAAGTAACTTGCTTTTTTCATACTGTAGGCCAGACTGGCTGTATTTCCTTGATGCTATCTGCCCAGGGAGCCTGAAACATCATAGTTTTCGATGTAGACACTGTTTCAGTTTATTTATTAGCAGTGTGTGTGTGTGTGTGTGTGTGTGTGTGTGTGTGTGTGTGTGGTGTAGCTGAGCAATACTGAGAAAATGAAAAAAAAAGTAGTGCCGTTACTTTGAAGGCAGTGTCTTGGTATCAATAATGTGAAGGGGTTTTAGAAATGACTATTGTCACTCAGCTCTGCATCCATTAAGACTAGAAATGGACTGGCAACTCTACACTAAAAGTATGTAACAAGGACAGGATATGATATGAAATCCCATGATATTATGGTCAATTATATCACCCAACCTAGTCCAAGTTGCCCCAGTTCAGAGACATGATTCAATCTAGCATTAAATTCATGATGTCTAAGCCTGCTACAGTGTGGGGTCTGATAAAATTGTACATACATTCAGGGGTCTTTTGTAGGAGGTTGGGTCGACGCCTGTGAAATAATGAAATCGTTTTAATTAAATGTGGAGTTATGTAAAACATAAATTATGTGAAGACATGAATGTTTTCCGATGGCTATGGATACACCTGCTAACTTCTTTTTTTTTTTTCTCCGCTTTGCTTTCCAGCTCAGATGAAAACAGTCAAAGGCCCACCAAAGTCCCATGCCAGAGGAGTAGTTTTTGAGGAAGTCATCACAGCTGATTTAGAGGAGGATGAGCCGAAAACCAAAATATCATCAACAAAGAAATCCAAGTAAGTGTCATTTAAAATGACAACATTTGAATCTTTTTTTACATTCATGCTGATTCATACTGATGTACTAACCTCTTGTCTGTCTTCTGTAGGGATCCTGTAGCGAAATCATCTAAAACTGTGGTAATAGATCAAACCGACGATGAGGACAACGAACTGGAGGAAAAAACAAACAGACTGCTAGAGATGTTTCCTCAGCTGAAGAGGAAGGAGTTAATTGCGGTGAGTTGAGATAGACCACAGAACTTAGTTTGACCCCCCATATCTGACAGGATCTGTATGAGGGCTTGTCAGTGCATTTTTGTTTTCACTTTTCTTATTGCAGTGTTATTTATGGTCAGAAATATCTGGATTGATTTGACTCATTTTAACTCACTAAATGTCTTACATGATAAAATATGATTAAATATATGATATATCAATCAATATATCTATTTATCTATTTATTTTGGGTATCATAATTTTATGATATGGCATAATTGTCTTTTCCTGGTTATAAAGGCTGAATTAGAGAGAAATTATGTAATTTTCTGAACTTACCAGACCATTCTAGCTGTTCTATTATTTTCCTTTACCCACTCACTCATTATATCCACATTACTGATGATGATTTATCAAAAATCTCATTGTGTAAATATTTTGTGAATGTACCATTTGTAATCCCCACAATATAGTCAGAATATTGCTATCGAGGTATTTGGTCACTGTTCATTCTTTTTCTGTTCTGTTTACAGGTCATTGAAAGCACAAGCACATTGGAAGGGGCTGTATCTGCATGCCTGTTGAAGTTTGGTGATAAAGAAGGTAAAAAATCAGTGAAGCATCAACACATATTTTCACTCTCAGCTCAATTCCACATGAACAACAGATACATGCTTTTTAAGGCTGAAAAGTTGATTAGTATGAATGATCTATTGAAAAATGTATAAAACAAATTCAAAACTTGCAAGAATGAACACTATCTCACTGAACCCGGTGTACACTGAGTTGAGAAAAGTAAATAATGGACATTTAAATAATTCCCAAACATGCTCTAAACAATATCAATGTCAGTGAATATGCAAAAGACTTTTCTCAATCAGCTGGCTGTTTTTGAAAACACTGTCTTTTTTTTCCCACCTCAACCTCAGACAAAGGCAGAAAGAGAAAGCCGGATGGATCCAGCAGCTCCCAGGACAGCGGTGAGATTCAACCCAGCAAGAAGAGGAGACCATCAGTGGTGAGATTACAAATACTACCATTATGTTTTAAAATTATACTGTCATAACTTGTGACTGTTGACTGTAGGTTTTACTCATGAAAACGGTAAACCTGTCTTTTGAGGGGGAGGGTGTTTTTTTGTTTTTTTTGTTTTTGTTTGTTTTTTTCCTCCTCAAGAAGCAGTTGAAAAAGTGAAGCGTTTTTAACAGAAACAAGAAGAAAAAAAACAACATAATATGCAGCTGTTTATGAGAGAAGCAGAACGTATTTCTTCATAATTATTTAGATCTGATGCACAATGGACTAAGTGCAAGTTCCTCATAAAGATGATGAGATTGATCTTGTGTTGTGAGTAGGGATGGGGTTTTTATGATATTTGAATCCGCTTTTTGAATGTTTTGTTGAAATGAAGCTACTACTCAAAGATGTCTTATCACCTCTTATTGGCTGAGAAGGCAGAAACACTACAGTTTTAAGTGAAAGCCTAATTAATGTTCATAACCTGTAGCTAGTACCTGAACCTGTAGCCTCTGAAATGTTAATTAAGTGTATCTGTCACATCCACTAAATAGCTGCAGCGGCTGCAGCCTACTGTGCTTCAGGAGCTACTTACTCCAAATACCAGAGGTCCTGATTCAGAGCTATGAAGCTGATGAGACTAAAATGTTTGTGTCTGCACCTTAAGAGATTTACTAGCATTAATGTTGATGACTATGAACAGGATTCAATATGGATACTATTTTGGTTTTCCCTTAACCCTCTGGAACTGAGCGCAAGGTCACTGCTATGTTAGACCATGTTCTACAAAACATTGAATAACTTTGGAACCGTTTATGATATCAACAAGCATTCTCAGCTCTCTGAGGCACTTTGAACGGTGTCTTTACGAGTATCAGGGCCTGTTTACGGTGCGTGTAATCACGTGTACAGATACAGAAGCTCGCCGACTTTACTGGCTTCACTCGAGTCACCATGTGCACTCATTGCACAAAAAGTAAACGACTGCAGTCTTCCATATATCAACAGATTAGGTTATCTATTTTCCAATAGTATATAACACTTTGATATTTACTGTCAGAGGCACCAAACTTCACATAAAGGTAATAAATGATAGTGACTTTACACTGCACCAGAAAGAAAGAGCAGGCACCTCTGAATCATATGATGTATAACACTTGATACTAACTGAAACAGTAAGTTCAGAATTGGCAAAAATATAAAACTATGTCCAGGCGCTTCTTTCTCTATGTAGGATTTAGAGGTTTAACTGCAAAATCCACAGCTCAGTCTTTTTTTTTTTTTTTATTGAATTGAAATGTTAAGGAGTCCTTCTCAGCTTTGCATTTCTCTTTCTTGTAAAGAAAACAAATTCTGATGAAGAAGAGGATGAAGGGAAAGAACCGAGCTGGGAGAAGCAGGAGGCGATGGTTAGACGACTGCAGAAGAAGTTTCCTGACCAGGACAAGGAGGTGACGACACCCACAGACACTCTCTGTGTCCCTATTCCTTTTCCTGTTGAGATTAGCTGCTTTCAGTTTTACCTTGCACCCAAGCAATTAGGTCTGCTTATCATACTAAACTTGTTCAGACACATTCACTTCCAGAAAAATCTGCCATATCCTTTTCATTAGAAAGAAAAACAATGACTGACTAAGCCACGTATTTGTCTGACGATGCCTAAGAAAGCAGAACACTTGTCTATCATCTACTCTCCTATCTGTTTTCCATAATGAGGAAAAACAAAGAAACAAACTTGTAGGCTGAATTTTGCTAGGCTGTTTCAGGAAACAGCGGATCTTGTGTGTTAGATCTGAACCATGCTGATGTCTGTCTTGGTACAGGAGCTGCGAATGGTGCTGCAGGAACACGACTGGAATGTTGAAGATGCTCTGCAGGTTCTTCAAATGTTCTCAGATCCAGGTCTGAACACAGCCCTCTGTATATGGCCATCTTTTCTCTCATGTGTATGTGTTCTTTTTATATTTAATCTTCTTAAACTGATCCCTGCTGTCTTTCCCCCCCCCCCCCCTCTTCTTCTTCTTCTGACAGATAATACTAGCTTCAGCTCTCCTGAGTCAGAGGAGAAGAAATCCAGCAAATCAAAAAGCAAAGACAACTCAGACGGGGACCACAGAAAGTCAAAGCGCCACAAAGGTCACGGAGACGGTAAAAACAAGAGAGATCGTAAGCACTCCAAAGAGCACAGAAACGTCAGTGAAACTGATGGGGACAGTACAGATGCTACAAAGGACAGTGAAGACACAGACTCAGAAGAAAGTGACGGGTCTAAAAAGAAAAGTAGCACTTCCACTCTGTCTTCATGGCTTAAAAAAAGTTCTGATTCAGTGTCTTCATCCTCCTCTGTGAAGAAAACGACTACCTCTTCCTCCCAGAAGCCGTCCTCCTCCTCCTCCTCTGCTGCCCAGATGATGTCCAGATTTGCCAGTGGGACGAGTATTGCCAAGAAGCAGGCAGCAGAGAGAAAGAGGAAAGCGCGTGCCTCAGATGAACACGTCAGTTCTGAGGGGGAAAATGACGACGAAGAGGACACGGTTAGCAGTGAGTTTGAGGATTCGGATGACGAGCTGGACTCTACAGGCGGCATGACGGAAATGAAGAAAGAGATCCTCAGTTTCTTCCAGGAGGCGTCAATAGATGAGCTGTCACTGATTGCTGGGTGCTCTGTTAAAAAAGCCCAGAAGATTGTGGAACTGAGACCTTTTGATAAATGGCAAAGCCTGGTGAGAAAATGTGTGTGTGTGTATGTGTGTGTGTGTTTGTGGTTCGTGGTTCATGGTTCCTTTATGTCAAGTAAAACGGTTTGCACAGGTTATCAGTGGGGGAAGTGTTTAAAACAAAGAGCTACAGTCAATCATAGTCGAACACCTGGTAAATGACTTTGTGACCTGTTGCATTTCATTCACACCTTATTCACTTATTGAACACATCAGTGTCTGTTCTTTAGAGACAAGACATTCCTTACAGTCTGCTGAATAGCAGAACTCTTCACCACCTGACCATATTTCACTGCATGGTCTTAACATTTTCAACAGCACTTTTATTTTCCAAACATCTGTCCATTTATACATTCATAAGGTTGTCATCATACAGTCAATATTAATGCTTACAGGTTATGGTTAGGATTAATCGATGGATCATCACAGGATGTCATGTGACAGTGTTGTTGACCTCTTTTTATCACGTGTGTTTGGTTTAAAATGTCAAGCGAAAGTGTAAAAATATTTGAATTAAATTAAATGCGCATCTGGCCACTGCGTTCTTATAGATACAAAAACATCAACATACAAGGTAAAAACTTGGAAAAGACACTCCACAGAAACATGTGAAGCAAATATTATTGAGATCTTTATTACATTTACAAATGCAGAAGCATCACTGTTACACTGTTTAGTAAAACATCCCACACAATACAGATAAAAATTGTTTTCATGAGAAGAGTACAGAATAACTTATACAGGCCTATTTAACTATCAGTGAAGTGAAGACGGACATAATCGGCCTTGGCAGATAGAACATGCAGCTGATGTTGTGGCACAATTGAAGTCATTCTGTGGTGTGTGTGCTGTGTTTACTTATGATTTGAGTCCTTTTTTTTTTTTTGTCTCTGCATGCTTGTCCATGGGTGTTTTAGTGTTACACTCTTAACTTCTTACAATATAAATCTGTTTTCTAGGCATAAACATTAACAACTTTTTATTAAGTTTATTATCCTGAAGTTTAGGATTGGCCTATTATTAACATTGGCTCGTAGACTGTTGCAATGTAACTGTTTAGTTCCTTTTTCCACTGACAGGTCATCTAGTGATTCATCACAGTATTTACTAACGGATTCTGTGTGAGTGGTAATTGACATATCGTATGACATTTTTCTCTCTCTTCTTCAGGTCGATGCCTTGAATAAGGATTATGGACTGTCAGAGGACTTATTGCTGGGCTGCAGAGTCGTCCTCAAAGAGCGGAAGGTTGTCCTGGGGCTCATGTCAAAATGTCAGACCATTTCTTCGAAAATGGTCAAACAGGTCACTGAGGTGATGGAAAAGGGCACAGGGGCCATGAAACAGCCCAGCGTTCTCAACAGCCAGTGAGTGAAACACACGCATAAACATACTGTAATTAATGAATAGTCCATAAAAATTTGTATTGTATATATCATCACAGAAATAATGTTGCTGTTGAGTCATATTATCTCCGTGAGCTTTTGATGATGAAGGATGATTGCAAATGAGTGCAGATTTCAAAGCTTTCTTGTACTTTTGGGAAAAGTAGTTTAGTAAAAAAAATAATTAGCTGTCTGATTCTTGTTCTCAGTTTGTTTTTTGTCGTCTTTCAGGTTTCAGCTGAAACCCTATCAAATGATTGGTCTCAAATGGCTGCTTCTTCTGCATGAACAGAACCTGAGTGGAATCCTGGCTGATGAAATGGTAAGGCAACCAAACTAGGACCAGCGGGAAGAGACAGGTTACACCATGAACATTTTGTGATGTGCTGACCATGAGCCCAAAGTCAAAAACAGCTTGTTTGAGTCACTAGTCGATGAGTGTTACTTTAGCGAGGCAAGTTTTTTTTTTTTTTATATAGCACATTTCAGCAATATGGCAGATCGAGATGCTTTACATAAAACGTTAAAAACATTGAGACAAAGTACAAAAGAAACAGACGATAAAAGACAATTTAAAAGTTTGCAAAGTATTTAGGTGGCCTGTAGATATTTAGCAACATAGCGCGAGAGGAGGATTACAGTTGAAGAGCCACATATACAAAAGAAGCAAAATTTCCATTAGATGTCTGCTTGCATTGGCAGGAATCATTAAACAAAATGGCAGCTCCACCTTGTTTCTTATGCACTCTAGCTTCACTCATGAAACTGAAGTTTGGAGGGGTTGACTCTGGGCTGAACAGCTGCACTGTTATCTTGGGAGAACCAAGTTTCAGTTAAAAACATAAAATCAAGCTTGTGCTTGAAAATAAAATGTTTTTGCTGCCAAAGACCTGACATTTATGCAAGCTAGATTGAGTGTGTTAAAAGCATTATCTACTCAATTTTTTTGCAACAGGCTGTGGCTGGCGAGAAATGGATGCTAAATGTGATAATTTTGCAGAACTGGTTGAGTGCTTCCTGTTTCGTTTGCAGATTTACAGTTATTTTTCTGTTACCTATCGAGATAGGAATTGGGGAAGCTACGGGCACATTGGGTCCTGGTTTTCACTGGGAAGATTCATGAGTGCCATTAGCCTTGCAGTCTGGACCTAGCAGATATCAATTAGAGCTTGCTGGGGTTTTTTTTGTACACAGACAACTGGATGTGCTGTGCTATTATCAGGCTGTGGAGACAGAGAATGGAGGGAGGAGGTGGGTGTCGCAGCTGTGACGATTGTTTCAAAACTGGTGGATAATGGACACTGACGGAGGTTTAGGGGAGAGAAAATGGGATTAGGGCTGAGTGTAAGTTTGTTCCCAGCAGTGACCGGCTCTTTCATCTGGTCAGTGAACAACTCCTCTCAGCTCTGATAACTCTTATGTTTAAAGCTCAGGCAAAGGCCAAGGTGGCTCTACTTCAAGGTTTCTTCCGTGCTGTTATGTCTTCCTTCCTCTTGTTTTGATTCCTCTTGTCTCTTGTTCTTGGCAGAGAGAACAGATGGTTGACGCAGGAAGTAAAATGGGTTAGGTGAACAATTTTACTCCTGACTTGTTAAGGCAAGGTAAATCTGCCTTTTAAAAAGATGTCTGCGGTCCCAGATAAAGGTGAAATTGAATTGAAGTGCACTGAAGGGACGGTACATGCAGTCGAAAGCCACGTATTCAGTGCCAACAATCTGCTGAATCTCTCAACTCCTCTTCTAACTGGTGGTAGAGGGTTACTGATAAACACCTCAGCATTCAAAGTGCTAACTGTGCTCAACAGATCACTAAAATCTCATTTCATCACTTCAGGCTGGTGTTTCACAACATCATTGAACTCCATGTGCACTCTGATGTTTTTTTTTTTTACATTTGGATGTGCAGTCTGGATATGCAGGATTCTTTCAGTCATGTCAGAAACCACATCTTTGGCAAAACAGTGTTTAAGTGTTTTTACTGTACATGCTTCTTACATCTTTTACAGCAAAGTCACCCAGAATCACAGTTTGAGATCCACTCCGTTAGCTTTCCCTGTAGCCTTTTGCATTCAGATTTACTCTGTCCTTGCTCTGCTGTGTGCAGATGAGAGGTTATCCAGGCCATTAAATGGAGATTCAGGGTCCTGCAACAGTAGAGCAAATATGTTCTCCAGTTGCACACCTGGTTGTTGGGGAGGTTTATGGTCATTTCTCCCTTTCGCAGCTGTCTATGGCTGTGTCCTACTAAGTGCAGGGCTTGAAGAGGTGCTCTGCCTGGATGATAAAGCAGGCCAGCCAGTCGCATCGCAAATCTCACGGTGTTGAGCTTTGCCTGTTACTCGTCCTCCCATTTCCCTCTTATGCTTTGCACCAACAGAGTCGGCATCAAAGAGTGTTTTGTGTAATTTTGTAGCCACCCTGCAGGTGAATAAACAGTCAGAAACATCAAGGAAGACGGGAACAAAGTAAAGGCAGCGGAGAGTTAGATTTGTTGTTTTAGCTCCAAGATGGTGAGAGAAGTGAGAACTTTTTTTGTGTGTGTGTGGTTTAGTAAAGGCGAAGTTTCACTGAAATCCTGTCAGGATTTTTAGTGATTATACTGGTAGTGAGTGATCTGAAAAGCACATGTACAGATGTCTTTGATAACTGACTGAGTCTCTCTCTGTCTATTCCTCTGTCTCTCAGGGTTTGGGAAAAACTATCCAGGCTATAGCGTTTCTGGCTCAGTTGTACCAGAATGGAATAGACGGTCCTCACCTCATCACTGTGCCATCTTCTACACTGGGTAACGATCCCCACAACACACACACTTTTCTACTTTATATTAATCTGACCAACCAACACTGACTTAAGTAATAATGCTTTGAAGAATGTAGTAGTAACAGTAGTGTAACATGTTGTGTAAGGCTGTGTTCACACATTAATTAGAAAAAGTTAATTACAGAACACTTAAGCAGAGCAGAAATGTGAGCAGAAAAAAGTACATTTTGCATCCACTGTAGTTTCAATGACAACAAAGGTTATTCCACCTATGTTATTTCTCTGCTGTATATCTCATAGTGTTATTTTTCCATAGATACTACCTACCAAAAATATGTTCATTCAGTAGCCCATGTGTGTCTGTATGTGTTATGAAAAACATAAATTGACTGTAGCAGAAACAGGCACTTAAAAAAATCAGTTGTTTATTTGTGATTCATGCAGATTTCATTTTATCTCTTCTAGATAACTGGGTCAGAGAGCTCAAGCTGTGGTGTCCAAGCCTCAAAGTTCTAGTTTATTACGGTAAGGCTTCTTATTCATTTTATCACTTTGGAGCATTTGGTACCTTTTGGTGTTCACTGTGATCAAGTGTGCACAGAGATAGCTAAAGAGGACATGTGTCTCTGATTAGAGCCATGTCTTTCTATACTGTCGGTCTGAAATAGTCGCTCTGCATCACGCTGTCTTCCGTTTTCTCACCTCTCTGTTTCCATCACAGTTGTGCATTTAGATCACCTAGAGATAAGACGTTGTGAAAGGTTACTGCCAGTCATGATGTGACACTGTGTTACTCTGTATATGATGGTGTGGCTTAAAAAAAACTCAACTTGGGCTTATCATTTGATGCAATGACTCTGCGACTTCCTCAGGAGCCAGTCCTAGATGGTATTGATATTTTTTTAATAGTTTTGAGATAAGTGTGTGTTAATATGTTCTACACAGGATCTGTAGAGGACCGCCGCTACCTCAAACACGACATCCTCAATGAAGATGTTGAGTTCAACGTCATTGTGACCACGTAAGCAAACACACTCACACACTGGATTTTTTTTTTTTTTTGTAGATCAAAGGATGTTTTGAAACCAGGGTGTACAGCCCTGGAGGACCAGAAGCAAGTTTTCCCTCACAAGTCCTCACATACTGAAAGTTCCTCTTTCCTTGTTTTCAAGGTATAACTTGGCCATTGGAAACGACAGCGACCGCAGCCTTTTCCGTAAACTGCGTCTGAAGTATGCTGTGTTTGATGAAGGTCACATGCTGAAGAACATGAACTCGCTGCGCTACCGCCACCTTATGGCTATTAATGTTAGTTCATTGATAATTTTGTCATGTATTTCCTTCCAACACCACCACATTTCTGTGTTATTTTCATATCGGTCTTCAGAATTCTTTGCCTTTCTATCTTTGAAGTTCAAAAGTATTGCGGCTCTGCCCAGTGGCCATCAATTTCTTACCTGGCAATTTTTTTTTTTTTTTTTAGGCAGAGCATCGCTTGCTGCTGACAGGAACTCCTTTACAGAACAACCTCTTAGAGCTGATTTCTCTCCTGAACTTCATCATGCCTTCTATGTTCTCCAACTCTACTACACAGCTCTCCAAAATGTTTTCTATGGTAAGTGTGTTACTGTTTTATCTTTTTATCTCAGTTTGTGTGGACATATGGTAACGATGCCATATGAAGGTTGACGGGACCAAATATGAGTCTTACCTTGATTGAATCTCCTGGCCCTCCTTTTTAGTACATTGAAATTATTTGAGTCTATTAACAGAAATGTCATGTTTCAGTACTCACACAGGGAATAAACAAAAATATCTATAAAAATCCCAGAGTAATTTTATGCTTTTTTTGTTGTTGTGTTTTTTTTTTTTTTATCAAAATGTGTAACAATGCATGTTATGTGCCAGAAATCCCACGAGGAACAGAGCCGTTTCGAGAGGGATCGCATTTCTCAGGCCAAACTCATCATGAAGCCTTTTATCCTACGAAGAATCAAGAACGAGGTGAGTTAACATATCAAACCACAGCATGTTAAACTTGAAACATAATTTAATCAAAAGAATCATTTTAAAACCACAACGAACTTAATTTCTGCAACATTTGATATTTATTTCATTAACCCCCTAGAACACGTTTTCTCAAGCTTTTCTTGCTAAGTAATTGTCATAATAGGAATAATCATTAGTTTAAACCCTTTGCCAGTATTGTGAATATCTAATTTCCTGTCTTTCCTTTTTACAGGTCCTTAAGCAGCTGCCAGCCAAGGAAGAGAAGGTCGAGTTCTGCTCAATGAGTGAGAAACAGCAGGTTCTCTACCAGAAACTCTTAAAAAAACTCAAGGCCTCCACCAATGGCGAGAGTAAGCCTCATTTACTGTCCATATTGTGCAACTAACATAAGTTCTGGTGGAAATAATATGATTAGTCATTACTTTGATGCTTTTTTCCCCACACAGAGCGTGAGTTGTGTAATGTGATGATGCAGTTAAGGAAGATGGCCAACCACCCTCTGCTTCATAGACAGTACTACACCACAGAGAAGCTCAAAGCCATGAGCAAACTCATGCTCAAGGTTAGTTCTGCTCCTTTTTGTCTTCCTCCTTTCTGCTGTGAGGCTTAGCTGGTCTGTGCCATCTTAAGGCAAGGCAAGTTTATTTAAATAGCACAATTTATACACTTAGGGTAGTTTCAAAGTGTTTTACATATATATGTATTTGGATTCTGGTAGGGATTTTGATGTTATGATTAATCAAGTCCAAATGATCACTGTTAACAATTAACACAATATCCATCAAACTGTCCTGAAATACTACTTTTAACGCTGAAATATAATAATAACCATGTTTGCCTGAGATATGATCTAATCTAACAAACAATAAATTGTATGATTCAACTTTGTTGGACTCTGCTAAAGCATTAATATAAAATACATATAAAGCAAGCACCATTTAAAAACAAGCGGATTGGTTGTTTTCATTTTTTGCATCTGTTCATGTTTTCATACATGTTTTGATTTCTTTGGGCTGACACTATATTTTCAGTAGGTGTAATCAATTCTTCATTCATACTCCACACTAGTGTCCCTCCTTTTTGAGGCTTTTGGGGGTATTTCTCTGATCTTTACCCCATTTTTCTCTCCCAACCTCCTCAGGAGCCAACTCACTTTGACGCAGATGCAGCTCTGATTCAGGAGGACATGGAAGTGATGTCAGACTTTGAGCTGCATCGTCTCTGTCAGCAGTACACCTCCATCAGCTCCTACCAGCTTGAAACCAATCTTCTGCTCGACTCCGGGAAGTTCCATCACCTCACAGAGCTGCTGGCTTCACTCAAGGACAAGGTAACCATGAATATGCAGAACTATGACTGTGCACAAATAAAAAAAATCAGTAAATAAAGAATGCTGTTGATGTTTAGATCATGGTAGCATAACTTTCCTCTTATCCTACAGGGAAACCGAGTGGTTTTATTCAGTCAGTTCACCATGATGCTGGACATTGTGGAAGTACTGCTGAGACATCTCAAGCATCGCTACGTTAGACTCGACGGATCCACACCCATCGCAGACAGGTCAGAGTTGTAAATAGTTGATTTATTTTGCAACATAACTTATCACACATTGTCCTGACAATACTCTCCACAATGTAAGCAGCATTTGGAAATCAATTTACTCAACATTGCATACAATGTGTCACAAGTAATGGTGTAAATGTCTTTGTCCTGCAGGATTGTGTTGATTGATGAGTTCAACACGGACCCTGACATATTTGTGTTCCTGTTGTCAACACGTGCCGGCGGCCTCGGCATTAACCTCACCTCAGCTAATGTTGTGATCTTACACGACATTGACTGCAATCCCTACAATGACAAACAGGCTGAGGATAGATGTCACCGTGTAGGTCAGACCAGGTAAGATCCAGTAATCTGAGGAAAGGCTGCAAATTTGATGAATGACACATTTATACAGAATTTAGAATAAAAGTAGAACAGAAGCCAACTTGAGGAATGAGTATGAGGTAATCATTTTGTGGCATGGCCATTCAAAATCTTCAAAGTAGTAATAAGTAATTACTGGGATTACAGAATCTCCTCAGGTAAAATGCCCTCCTTCAGAAAAGTGATAAATATACTTCATTGTGTTTGTCAGGACTGTGCAAGTGATTAAGCTGATCAGTAAGGACAGCATTGAGGACTGCATACTGCAGCTGGGCCAGAAGAAACTCAAACTGGAGCAGGACATGACCACTGCTGAACAGGGTGAGGAAATATGTACACACACACACACTTGGTCAACTGTATGTGCATGTTCTGCCTCAGAAATGCATTTTTTCCTGGCAATTTACTTGTCTTTTTTTGATAAAGCATCTTGAAAATCTACATGAATCGGACTTGACAAATAGCAGATTTTTGCATATCATTAACACATCAAGTCGATTTAATAAGAAAAGAGGATAATCGGATTCCGTGCTCTAAGACTTCAATCTCTCTACTGCATGTCTCTCCAGGACAGAGAGACATGCAGTAGATGTCGTCTATTCAAAAATAAGAATGATATTATTACAATAGGGACAAACAAAGTTACATTATTTGGTAAATAAAATACAGATATATCTGAAGAATAAGAATCAGAGAAGACATCATGCAACTTCTATGTGCTGCCAAGCACTGGAGTAGTACAAATGGCAATAGATCTAGAGCTTAAGGGGAGTTACGTATGTGTGGTATGCCGTACCAAGTTGATTTACCTTATTTTTGGGTGTACTGTGTTTGAACCAGTTCGCTTGCATTTACTACCACCTTTTTTCTTTTTATTACCTTTTACTATTTACAAAATGCAAAAAAATAAAACATCATTTGTTCTTTAGGTGGTGAGGGGAACATACCTGAAGATATGGCATCTTTGCTCAGAGCCTCACTGGGACTGTGATACGCAAACACGTGAAACTTGACTGTAAAAATACATTTTTAAAGGCATTTTTGTGATTCTGGGCAGACTTGAGTGTTCCGATCGAACACACACATTAGTGTCTATACTGGAAAATTACTGAAAACCATATGCTGCCATGGGGGGGAAAAAAGTTCTGATATTGAGATCTCATCTCATGTGTAGCATGGTAGCTGTGCCTAAAACACTATTTTTACATGCACACCGGTTTTGCTCTTACTTTGACCAAGAGACCAGTATACATAGGCTAGGCCTTTTTATATATTAAACACTCCACATTATGCGACGGTCTCAAACTGTAAACAGAACGTGGTGTTTTAGAAGTTCAGACTGAACCACCACTTTCACACAGCATATGTTGGAAGACGCCATTGAACTTTTGATACTCTGGATATTAAGACTGAAACAAAGTATCATTTAAAATTGCATAATCCATGTCATTTGAACACAGTCTTATATTATTCATGATCAGATAAAGGTACTGTGTGCTTGTAAGGATAATGACTGAAAAAGCTTACTTTCAGTCTTAAAATTTAGCATGGGAATTGTGCTTGCATACCTGCAGAGGTGGTGCAAGGAGTATAGTATAGATGTGACAGTGTTACATCTTGCCTCTTCCTCTTTAAAAAAAAAAAAAAAAATGTGCCATGATCTACAGCAACATTTTTAAGAGCAACAGGTAGGTCAACTCTACAGAAAATGTTCATTTCTTCTTCTATGACCAGTACCGTTTTTTTTTTTTTTTGTTTTGTTTTTTGGACAGTTGTGGTTGCATCAAGAAGTATTTGGTAAATTGTATTCACTGTCACTATACGTGTAAGATGTGGAGTTTCATCCATAGTTGAAGTCTAACTCTGTTACTGTGTGTGAAATTGATGAGCAAAGGCAGCCTGAATGGTTTCTATTGACATGGTTGCTAGGATGTGGTCCATGCATTTAACATACAGTTATTCCAGTTTTATAGAATGGAAAACAGTATTCAAGTACAAAAAATATAAGATGGAATGTTTTTGATTGGTTTCTTGGCTGTTTTTATTCCTCAAAATATCTTAAGCCAGGTGACACAAAGATAATGATGATTTGAGGAAGCAGCTGCTACATTAATGCACTGTATGATTGCGTATTGTCTTGTAAGTGTACAAGTGTTATTGTAAAAGCTTTTACTAAGTAATTTGTATGTTTTTTTTTAGGTTCGAGTTTGAACTAAATAATAAAGATTTCAATAAATATTTGTGTGGTCATGCCTTTAGTGGGTCAGCAGGAGAGGCTGCCAATAAGAAAAAAATTTAAGATTTGTTTTCATTTACAAAATAGGTATTTGAAAATTGCCATTTTTGGTGTCAGTCGCCCAAAAGGATCCTCATCAAAAGTGGTTCTTGTCTGAAATATGATTTTTAATAAGTAGAAAAAAGGGACAAGGGTGGCTGGTATGAATACATACATTAATATTGACAAGCAATTCAGGTGAAATACAAGGAAAATTACAGCTTACAAATTCTTTAAAAATCCATAAACTTAAGTTGTGAAGAAAAAGCTACTGTAAAATCACCTACAAAATGCTGTAATCTCATAATCTACTCTGCGTTGGGCGAGTATCGTCCACACCTGAAACCGGTCAAGTGAGCATCACATTTGATGTTATAAGTGAAATAAAGAACTCCTTTGCGCAATTGACAGCTTAGAGAATGAGTTCCTCGCTCAGGAAAGATGAGACACCTCCCTACCAAGTCATTGTAAAGCACGTCCCGATCCCAGACTTCAAACCTCAACTCCTGACCCAGCTCCACTGAGCCAAAGTTATAAGTTGCATTCCATACTGGGTTATTGTCGTCCATCACTGTGTCCGTCTCCTCGTATATGCCATTGTAGAAGATTTTAATGTAGGCGTCTGTTTTCGTGAAGGTGTCTGCCTTCAGACCAGCAGCTCTGTGGATCTCCAGTCCGAGAGTTCCTCTGCCAGCCCGAAGCGGACAGCAGTTGTGGTCCAGATTGGGGGTCGGGGAGCAGTTCTTGAAACCCAGCTGGTCCTCCTTCAGCTGGTTCTCTTTAATGTACTCTGTGACAGTGTTTTTCAGATTATCACTGATCTGTGAGTCCTCTACTAGATGATGCAGAGGGAAGATGGCATAAGAAACCACATCAGGGTTGTCATGGAGACTGTTCATCCAGCTGTGGTAGGCTTCAGACGGATCCTGCTGGTAGAGGATGTCGGGGAAGTACCTCTCCCCTCCGATCACCTCAATCTTATGGGTCATGAAGCCTTGATAGAAGCCCATGCTCATATTGCCCTTTAAGAGGTTGTCACACCTGTTGGAGAAGGATACATTGCCAGGGAGGAAACCCAGAGCTATGCGGAGTTCAGCGTTCAGACAGTTTTTGATCTCAGACTCTGAGAAGCCCTTCAGTGTGGCCAGGCAGGTCCTGAAGGCTGTGATTCGCTTCACTTTACCACCAAGTTGGACCTAGGAAATACAAATGATATAAAATAACTATTGAATGCTAAATTTAGTTTCACCAAACCCACAAGGGCAATACTGTTATGACCTTTCAGAAACTTTTCCAGCCTTTTTGGACCAGATTTTTCCCACCTCATTTATTTAAGATGTCCATAATTTCAGAGAAAATGCTGACCAAGAGTTTGGTTCTTCAAAAGTGTATGTTCAAATTGATAAGACAAGGACACAGGTTTGTATTGGCATCAAAATAGAAATCAAAGATTCAAGACCATATCTGAGAGACATTCTGCACTACAGCATAAGAGGACCTTATCGGCGTCTGACCTGGTGTATGTAGTGTGTTCCATAGGTGTCGATCAGTCGTCTATACAGGGCTCTGCTCTGGCTTGTATTTAAATGCTGTGGGAGTCTCTTCAGATGCTTTGTGAACTCCGTGCTCAGCTGGGGATGGTCAGCCAGCCTGTAGCTGCAATAACAAAAGCCATATTAAGTTCAACCACAACACACTAAGAATATTATCTTGACTTGTTTGTCATGTTTATTTTCACATTCTAATCCATTCTGTGCTGTGACCTTTGCTAACAATACATCTGCCTCCTTAACATGCATGGTATGTTAGGAAAGATAGTATCTGTAGATTCTTTTACTCAACTATTATTAAAAACAGTTCAATTTAATAATCCCAGTAATATTACATCAATCAACATTTTACATAGTAGTGACAATGTCCTATTTTTACCTGTAGTAGGAGCAACTGATTTCATGGATGGCAAAAGTGGCCTTGTCCACACTGTGCTGTGAACGAGCAAACTTTGCCAAGTCTGAGCGACTTCCTCCCATCACTGCCTTGCCAATATTATCTAAGCTCAAACCCAGATCCCAGTTGTTGTTAACTAAAGAGCTGGAGCTGCGCAAAAGGGAGTCTACAGAGTGGTGGAGGGCACTAGAAAGCTGCTTACTGCAGCGACTGAAGGGACGCCAGTCAAGCACTGCTCCTGGGAGCTTCTGAATCTATGGAGGAGAGAAAAAAAGGCAGGATGTTGAGTGGATGCATGTGCAGGAAGAAAAGATTTAAAGGAAGTGTGGTGTAGTACAGAAGAAGGAAAGGCAGAGCAGAAGGAGCAAAACAACGGAAAACAGAATGAGTTTGATGGAAATAACTGCAGGACGTTCAGACTAAGTGAAGTCACTGAAAATAGGGTGGAGAGAAGGCTGAGTTTTACAGTACTCACCTTTCCATTTTGAAAGGGGTTTGGACACAGTGTACAAGTGTGGTTGTCAGCCAGATGACCTTTGACATTGATGACATACGCTCCTGTTCGACGCATCCTCACCACATCAAAACCTTCCCCAGCCAGGTTGTACCCCGGAACAAAAGAGGCTTCTTCACACTCTGACCCAGAGCCAATCCGACAGCCCTGGACTCTGTGGACGCCCAAAATGACCAGCAAAGCCAACATAAACAGGGCAAATTTGCTCCGGTGGAATCCTCCAGTTGGCATGGTTACCTAAATGTAACAGATCACACTGAGGGTAAAGTCAGTAAAGTCAAAATTTTAAGGACATTTTTGCAATGAAATACTCACTGTTGCCTTATTTTGCCTTTTACCAAACAGCATGGTTGTTGCTGATAGGAAACTATCTCATATTAGAAGGTGAATTATGTCTGTTACACTGTAAATGTGGGTGATCTTTTAATCCTCCCTGCGCTATAAACTGGTGCATGTAATCCTGGCACAGATGCTGTGTAAACACCAAAAACGTGCACAATAGGCACATGCTCTAAAAACAGCACGTTAGAAGAGGGCATGCACGCTTACCTTGGTCTGTGTTTGATTTATCGTCCTTCAAATTATGTCTTTGTCCTCTTATAGCAGTTGTCAGGCTGTAGCTAAAATTCTTCTCCAGAGTTTAGCATCTAAGAAAAATACATTTTTTTGCCTCTTCCTCTTTCCTAACTGCTCTGATGGCACTGCTCACTGACAACAGTGAGTTGCAGAATCTTGGTCCTGCTGGAAAGGAAATCACTGAGAGAGCATTGGCTGTACTGACAGACTGTATTAAAATCCAGCCGGGTGCACTCTTTTGTCTGTCCTTCGCACTATGAAAAAGACCTAGGAGGGAGTTGCCCTGCTTCAGGGCTATGTGTGTCTATCTGTCTCCTCTCTCTCTCTCTCTCTCTCTCTCTCTCTCTCTCTCTCTCTCTCTCTCTCTCTCTCTCTCTCTCTCTCTCTCTCTCTCTCTCTCTCTCTCTCTCTCTCTCTCTCCCTCTCTCTTCTCCAGGGCCTGACCAATTTCCTCAGCATGAGTGGGTTTGTTTTTATGTTGAAGAGCTCACTCTATGAATCCCTCACAGCTGTGTGTATGTATGTGTGTGTGTGTGTGTGTGCACGTGCATGTGTGGGGGAGGGAAATTCTTGTATAGTCACGAGAGCAGAGATGCGCGTTAGTATGGGCACTCTTTACGGGAAATGGATGTGATTATGTGCATGTGTGTGTGTACTGTACATGTGTGTATGTGTATTGGAGTGACTGTGTGTCTTTTTGTCTATATAATGTCTGACCCAGCCTGTCTGTGTACTGATAACCTTACACAAACCATGAGGTCAGCTTTGCCATTGTCTATTTATGGATTTGGGAGGAACCTTGGTGGTTTTTTCAGTAAGGTCAGGGAAGATAAATGCGTCTGTCTGCACTCTGTGCAAGAGATTTTATTCAACATGTGGAAGTGAAACTTTGTTTTTCAGTCCAGATAAGCTGTTTTATTTAGAGAAGTAATACATGCTTTGATGCCACGTTTAAAGACGTGTGCACGCTTCCCTAGTGCGAGCACACTTCAACTGTAACTTGCATTTAGTACTAACCCTATCATTATGCTGTGAATATAATCACTGTCATGAAAAGTTAAATGTGTAGTAAAACTCCATTTGTTGTAAGATTAAAAAACAAAACTCACACACATCACACAGACCTGTTCCTGTTACAAGACTGTTACTTTGAGTATGGGACCACTGATAAGGGTATTTATAGAGAATTTAGGTAATGTCTAAATGTCTCATGATCAGAGACATAACAAGCATAAATACAACATAAACATGAAGACACAGATTCATGAAATTGTTTTACATTACTTTAATTAGTACTTAAGTGCATAATATTGACATACATTTATAAATCTTGTAAATTTCAGTAGTATGATATAAAAAGTACAAAAAATTAAAAAAAGAAATCTTCTTCTGTTCATGTTTTTAAAACGGCTTATCAAAATGTTCATCAATGATCTGCAATTTGCAAAAAATATTTTTAAACATTTTATGAATGCTACATTCAAACAACATCATTTAAAGCATTAAAATAATTAAATGCAAAGTAAAAATGTTTACATGCTATTGTGAATCTTGGCCTCAAGAGGGCAGTGTTGGTACACTGTGGCCATTGGAAAACATCTCTTTGCCCTACAATGTTTCATTTGCTGGTTTCACAAGCCTTGCTCTGGTGTCAAAATAATGTATGGTTAAAGTTTGCATACTTAAGCTTAACTTTAGATTAAGGTGCAAATCATGCTTTCAGGAAAACTCTCTAGCTATAAATGATTCTCTAAAACTATTAAATATACTGTCCATAGCAGTTGTTAAAATGTGAATTACTGACTGGTTACATAAACATTTCATAAGAAAAATAATACATGCAAAGTCCAAATCATTCAAACTATAGGAGCCCATAAACATTAAAAAAAAAAGATGGAAGATACCTGATATATCTGGGGTGTAAAATCAATATGGAAGTTAAAAACACAACACAACAGATTAACTTTTGTGTCGAGAGAGGCGTGCTGCCTCAAGCCTCAACTTGCTCTGTCTCCCTTTCCTCTGTCTCCCTTTCACCTTCAGTATGGTCAACCTCTTCACGTATCTCTAAATAGCCTCTAGCTGTCCTAAATCCAACCAGCCTCCTCCTTCTCTTTAGCAAGATTACTGCCCCTACGACCACCAACACCACCATACCCATCACTGCAAAAGCTACCCCTGCCTTTTCTCCGCTAGACATCGGACTTGAATGTAGCTCAAGTTTTTGTACCATTTCCTTGATTTCCTCTGGGTTGGCCAGTTTCCACATCTTGGTCTGCCCTACTCTGACCCAGCTCTTTTCTCCCTCAGTCATCACCATGACAGTGTTGGTGGCTTGCATGCTAACAAGTGGAGGTTTAGTAAAAGGAGGCAGATGGATCGGTATAAGCTGCCCACCTGTGAACAGTCCTGACTGGACACAGTAAAGAATTTCACAGCCATCACTGACCGTAGCAAGGTGCTGACTGAACTTGGGAGGGCAGTGACGTTGATTCCCTGCCAGGGGATTGCTTGACTCACAGCTAAAGAGGCCTCCGAATGGTACTGAGAATCTGGTACCAGTTTCATAGTCGTTACTCACACAAATCATTTGGCCATCTGAGAGAAACTTCACTGGAATGAAGTTTGGGGGGCAGCTTTTGGTGTTGGTGAGGGGGTTCAGGAGGGAGGGACTGTATATGCCTCCAAATAGGTATCCTGAGTTGTCTGGGGCCTTTCCATTTACAGAGCACCAGTAGGTGTTGATGCGAGCGGAGCGAACGTAATAGTTGTCCTGACACACTTTATTATAACAAGTGGACAACCATAAAAACCCACAGGCATAGCTTTTTGTATGGCATTGGTACAAGGTGTAACCCTGCTGTCTCACTTCTGATCTCAGTAAAGTGGGGGTGTATGGCGGTCGACAGGAGAAGTCACCTGTGTCTGGGTTTTTCTGGCCCAGGGCCTCGCAAAGGGGGCCAGCATCTTTGCTGATAGGAATACACTGCTGGTAGACACCACCAAAACTGAGGTTTGTGGCAGGGCCTTCACAAGATGAATCATCAATGTTGGCTTGGAAGTTAAAGTTCTTGGAGTTGATGTCAACACAGCCAGGGCGGGTATTGACTTTGTAGTACTGCTGTATGGCCTGACTCACGGTAAGAGCCACTTTACCAACTGTAGGTTGTGGCAGATCAGGGAAAGTGTTGGTGTTTATAAAGGAATGTAGGGGAAATCCTGACCGATCAATAGCAACCAGGTTGTTTCTGGTACTTTCCTGCCACTTCTGCAGAGTGATGCCAGGATAGAAAGGTATACCACCTCCATGGCTTTGAATAATGGAATACTGAATATTGGACTGATATGTTTGAAGTGATGAGCTCTGTTGGGTATTTTGACTGCTTATGTCAAACTTGAGTTTATCAAAAAAGTTTAAGCCAGCCTGTGCTTTGACAGTGGAACTTTGTGACCCACTGTCTGACACATAAGAAGAACTAAGGTAGTCTTCCTGCACCAAAGTAGCCCCAGCATCGACACTGGTGATAACATGGGTTCCATAGTCCAGCACCATCTTCTCTGAGAGATAGGCTGCGTTCCTTGTTTGGTTGTTTTCAATTGCATCAGCAATCTCTCTGGCTTGCTGAGCAAAGCGGGAGTCCAAAATGAAGTCTGGATAAGCCTTAACTGTGTAGATGAAGTTACGAACCTTTGAGGGAAATGATTAAATATCATTAACTGTTAGAGTTTTGTTTTTTGCCATACTTATTGCAGTTTACTTTTGATTTCCCTTTAAAGATTACTATGTAACATCTGTCAGGGTATTACAAATGGAAAATAGCCTAATTTACAGCATGGTTTATTAATGCACATTGACTGTGTTGAAAGAAATATACAAATATTTAAGTGTACACATCAAGCAAATTTATGAGAAAACCATAGTAGTAGTAGTATTTAATTTATACTCAAACAAAATGATATTGAGATTAGTTTTTGCTCTTGATCAAGAAACTTTGCCCACAACTATGAGCTTTTTTATCTTATACATCCAAACCATAAACAATAAAAAAAACTCACCTGCACTCTGGCTGTACTTGAAGAGTCTTTGACCTGGTGGGTTTTCATCCTCTGGTTCTCAATAGAAAATTTGCCATTCAGCAGCGAGAGAAAGGATATGTCTGCATTTATGCTGTTAGATGTCGTGCTTCTCTCCTCCAGCCAGGAGCTGATAATCTCTGAGCTGGTCTCCACTCCTGTTTCCTTGTGGGGGATGACAAACACCTCGTCTGGGATGAGGTAGAGCCCGTCCTCAGTGGTCTGGCACTGGAAGTAGCTGAGGTTCATGACTCGACCCATATCAATGTTCCGAAGGTTGTCCCAGCCTCCACCAGGCAGCACCTCCAGTGCTGTCATGGAGAGGTTGGTGGAAGCTCGACATTGTCTCAGCCAGTTGGTAGGGCGGCTGACAGGGACTGATGAGCCGACATGGAGGAGAGAGAGAGCCAAGAGGGCCACTGCTGCCTTCATCATGACTGTGTCAGAAATGAGGGCTAGGAAAACTGAATATATAGTTCAAGCCAACTTCCTCCTTCTTTGTCATTTATCATATGACAAACAAGAACATCTTGTTTGAGAGGGGGCAGAGATGGGTGTGATTTTGCTTTTATTTGCATGCAGTTTTTTAACCTCAGGTTATAAATACAATAGGCTACCTATTAAGAACAGAAAAAGACCTGGATGACCTGTAATTTCCTGCTCTTAAACTCAGACAAAACTGAATTTATTGTGCTTGGCAATACATCAGAAACACATTATCTAATGATATAGCTACTCCGGATGGCATTGTCCTGGTTATCTTTGATCAGGATATGTCCTTTAACTCCTATTTTTCACCTATGTAACATTTCAAAAATCAGGCATATCCTGTTTGAAAAAGATGCAGAAAACAATAGTCCACACATTTGTTACTTATAGGCTGGATCATTGCAGTTCTTTATTATTAGGCTGCCCTAACAAGTCAACAAAAAACTCCAGCTGATCCAGAATGCAGCTTCACTAGGAACTAGTGAAAACTAGGAAGAGAGATCATATTTCTCACATAGTAACTTCTCTGCACTTGCTTCCTGTAAAATCTAGAGTAGAATTTAAATCCTTCTACTCATCAACAAAGCCCTTCATGGTCAGGCACCATCATAATTTAAAGAGCTCATACTACTCTATTACCCCAATGTACCTGGAGGTGTAGAATCTGGAATCTCTGATCACAAGTCACCCACTGTCCCTGTGATACTGCTCAACACCCACTGCTACAATAATAATAATAATGATGATGATATGATGACAACCCAACTGGCCACCCAGTTCTGCTCAAGATTTTTTCCTGTTAGTTTTTCTTTGCCACTGTCACCAAGCACTCGTTTAATGGCAAATGTTGGGTCTTTGTAAGTAATGAGAGAATGGTCTAGACCTGCTCTATATAAAAAGTGCCCTGAGAAAACTTTTGATATGTTTTGGCACTATATAAATAAAATTGACTTAACTTGTTCTTATAACTGACCTATAAAATGGCAATATCATAAAACCCAGGGAAAGTCAATAGGAAAGTATTGTTAAGAGCCATGTCAATCACTATGATTTATGTTTTATGGGGTTTAAAAACTTGATTTCTAGGTCAGTGCGTGCTTTGCTGATAAAACTGCAGTGTTGGCAGGTAAATGAGATGTCAATGTTGTCTGAAGCAAAACACCTTAACCATGATTTGTCAAAAAACACATTTGCCAGTAGATTTTTAGTTTTACATTAGAACATTGTGCACATTGGACAAGTTTGGGTGCACACGCTTGTACAAAAAATCATGGGCAGTAAGTATGTTTTTATTTTTGGTGTAATCTATTTCTTTATTTCCCCATTGAAAACACAAACTGCTATCTTTTGAAAGAGAAATTAGCAAGTGAAAGACAGACGGCTAGACTGAAACTGCTTTGGTTGATAAATGTTCTGCTCCAGTGTTTGTCTTTCAAGATACAATGTGTTGTCTTACTTCCTCCTATCACAGAGAACTGAAAGCAGATATGAAGAAAAGACCTGATTTTAAAAAGTGGAAGTGGCTTTGTTTTCACGTGTTTGTACTGTGTCACATGAGCCTCCATCACTAAGTATGTCCTGGGCATTTCTGAATGAGTCACCGCCAGCCACCACAAAGTCTGAATGTGAAAAACTACAGTGACAATTAATAACAATACAGATTTGAATAAAACTGTAGAATTAGATCAAAATGCAATATTAGTTTAGAACAGTGTGATAAGAAATGACCTGAAATGTTTTGTCATATGCCCTGTGTGAACTTTCCATTTTGTTTTCCTTGTTCATTTTATGTAACATTGCTGTAATAATTACATAAATCAATCATGGACTCCGACTACCCCCTCCCCTCCAGTAGGTAGACTGGATATAAAGAGAACATATTTTTATTTAAAAAAAATAGTTCCATGTTTGCCAAACTCTTCTTTAAAAGTGACCATAATGAAAATGTGCTTGAAATGCCGGTAGTCTCTCCTGATTCTCCAGTGAATTAACTGTTACTGAATCCATCCAGTAGGTGGCAGTATGAAACCATACAGCTGATGAACTCTGTACAGCTAAGTCAGCCTCATACTCTCACTATAAAATATCTTCACTCCAGGAGTTCAACACCTTACAACATCAGCGTGTATCACGAGTATCAGTTATGCATGAATATGGATCATAACACTTGTAATGCTTTTTCTTATATTCTTTATTGATTTGACCTATTGTCAGTGGGAATTCCATCTCTCTGCACCACTACATTTCTCATGACAAAAAGTCACTCACAGTAAGCAGTATTATTAACTTGTCTGCTGTCTAAATTTCTTCATAATTTTGAAGGTATGTCAATACTCATCAGCAATGCTATTGCATCACCCGAGCTGAACCCCTGTCGTGTTTTTTTTATGAGAAAGATAAGAGGAAACCCCAACGAATACAGCTTGACACACCCCTCCAGCTTCACTGTTGTCAGTGATGATTAGCTGCGTTTTGCAAGCAGCTGGCGAGTGTCATCACCCGCTGTTCTGTAACCAACCTGGTCCCGCCCAATCATCTTCTTATGCTAAACATCTATAGTTGGAATTTCTTAGAACAAACAAGCAAACCAAATATCCAAAAAAAAAAAACAACCAAAAAAAAAAAACATACGTTTGCTGTTTTTTAATAAAGTTTCAACAACAGCATCTGCATGACAGTGACGTGTGAAGTTCTCTTCCAGATATCATTACAGACTCATAATCATGTTTTATTCAGATTAATATATCACCGCAGTTGATGTTTGTGTCGTATGTGTGCATATACAGGGCTATAGACGCCTTGTTCCCCGTGCGTAACGGTGCGTAATGGCACCAATAGCGCCATTCCAAAACGTTCCGCGCGCTCTTGAGTGTTCTCTTGCGTCACTGTCAATGAAGTAGATAAACTTTTAAGCAAGTAAACGTCAAAATAGTGTGTGTGAGTACAAAAAACATAATTGATAAGTCGGATATCAACGAACTGTCTGTCTGTTTAAGACCACAAAACACTTCGTTGACCTCCGAGGTCCTGAATTCATTGGTGATAAATATGACTACTGAAATAGGCTAATGGACTTATTCATAACTTTAAGGCTGAAACATGAAGTATAAATGGTCAGATAAGTTTGACTTTTTAAGTTTCATATAGTGTACTTATCCATAGAGTTCCTGGATAGACAGTGAAAGGCTATCCGTCATATTTTGTTCAAACCCCAGATGAAATCAGACGACAAGTTCTGTAAATTAAAATAGTTTTATTGTTCCACACAAATGCATTAAAGACCACAGCAAATGGGCACAGGGAGAGGAGTGTAAAACAACAAGTTCAGTATTTTCTATTATAGAAAAACTGTAAAAAAATAAAAATAAAAAATAAAATAAAATAAAATTGAAAATTAAAAAAAAGCGAACTCAAGCTCTTGGAATGCACAGGTATAGTCCACACATAAGTTAAACGCCGCCAGAAACGCTTCTGAGTAGCATTTAGTGTTCAGTGGAAGAGTTTTCACTTCTTCTTGGCTGCCGTCCTGGTCCTTGTGGATCTGGCGGTCTTGCGTTTGGTTTTCTTGGGACTCCTTGGCTTCTTGGGCTTCTTAGCCCCAGCGGGCCTCTTGGCTTTCTTAGGACTCTTTGCCTTCCTCCTTTTCTTGGGTGACTTCTTGGCTGGAGTGGCACCTGCTGCTTTCTTGACCCTGGACCTCCTGACCTTTTTCGCCTTCGCCTTCTTCTTCTTCACCACCTTCTTTCGGGGTTTGGGAGCCTTCTTGTTGAGCTTGAAGGAGCCCGCGGCCCCGGTGCCCTTGGTTTGGACCAAGGATTTGTTGGCCACCAAACGTTTGACAGCGGTGACGATTCTGGCTTTGTTCTTCACCACATCGTATCCACCGGCCTTCAGAGCTTTCTTCAGGGCCGCTAAGGATGTACCGCCGCGCTCTTTGGACACAGACATGGCCTTCAGTATCAGGTCTGATACTGTGGGACCAGTCTTCTTCTTGGTTCTGGCTCTCTTCTTGGGAGATTTAGCCGGTGCCGCAGAGGGCAAAGCAATCACAGCTGAAGACATTGTCGGAGCGCTAATGCCAGGCTCAAGTGAGTGAAGTTCACAGAGAGAGAAACAGATGGACGTCAGAGTGATATCTGTACTTGCCCTCTTGAGAGGTTCAGGGTTTATAAAGCCCTGATGAGAACCGTGTAGTGTGAGCCCCGCCACCACAGTGCGCCTCTCCTCTCAATCCACAAACTTGGTACAGTTTGTGTTTTCTCCAGCTGGATTATTCTGTAAAAATCATGGTTAAAATGTTAGATATCCATATAAGAAGCACATAATAAGAATCTGCGTGATCTTATTTGTCTATATGTGCATTTAATTTTGGCATTTGATCAATTATATTACTTTTTTTGTGTGTAATTAAACGATGTCAGTGGTAACGCGTAATTTGAGAATGTGTATTTTGGACATTTCAACAACAATACACCCTCTAAACATTCTAGTACAAAGTTTTCGAATTAAAAATACTTAAATAGTAATGTGTCGAATATATTGGCTGCAACATTTCATTCAATTGAAGCTGTTTTTGCTAATTAAATTCATTTAAAGTTGTCCAAAGAAACACAAATGTGCATCAGACCCATCATCATGACCTCAACATGGAAGTAAATTTCTGAAAAGCAAAAGCAGGACTTTTACTTTAATTTTACATGAATGATGACTAAAAAATATAGTTTTATGTCATTATATTTACATAGTGTAGATATTACTGTAGTGTACTGTTAGTCTGTGCTGTGTGGGGGGAGATGGACCTCAGCCAGAAAAAGAGTTATCAGCCTGCGAGGAGGGGCGACAAAAGAAACGAATTTAAGATACAATTTCGCGGGTCTTTTTAAACTTCCCTCTATTTAAGAAATCACCAAAGAAAGAAAAATTCGTCTTATGCATAAAATTTTAATTAAAATTCTGTTTATTTCTTATTAAAGCGCCAGGACAGTCTATGGTTTGACAGCCACTTTGTTCGTTTTATCCAGGACATGGTGACATGTAGGGCCAACAGGACTTCATCATTCCATTATGAGCCTTTAATGGACTGTGTCCTTTTTGTAAAAAATAGATTAATTAAATCAAGAGCAAAAGAATCAATGCATTATGCAAAACAGCACTGAAAATTCAGATTGCCTTCTTCGACTGTAGTGCATAGTATGAACAGCATATTGTAGTAGTTTAGGTTATTTGAAATATGAATTCAGTCAGATACCATTAATCATACTAATAAAATAGCATTTATATTATTTTGAAAGGTTGTGTTTCTCTGCATGTATGTAATGCTGCATGTTTAATTGTTTAAATGAAGGCACAATTAACCGGTTTGAGGTATATTTATATACATTATATATTCTAATAGTTTGAGTTACTGATGAAAATTTGATTCTCAGATTATTTTTGAAAATGTAGGCTTGATTTCACTTGTGTTTACAAAGATTACTGATGGAATCAAGTGTTTACCAGTAATAGAAAACATTAATAAGTAATAAACAAGTCATAGTATTAGTCCTTATAGCCTGTTGATTAATTTGGAATTGATAGCAGGTTCAATCTTTTGCATATCACAGATGCCTTTAAAGCACTTGTAATACCATTTGTATTAAATTCTGTTCTAAAACTATAAATGAGAACTTGAACTAAGGACTTCAACCAATATCTTTGATTTTATTTGTTTCTATTATATTTGTTTCATGTAGAGTGGTAAGCAGATTTGTATTTCATTTGGTTTTATTCTTTCATAAAACAACCTACACATACTGTAAAACAACACATTTCTTGGAAATGCCCGCTATCTTCTACTGTTTTGTTTATACAGTGTGTTTTGTGTATGTATGAGGGAGGGAGATAATTGTCAAACCTTGCCTTCTGTAATGTACTGATAGCGCCTCCTCCTGTTGCACACAAATATCCAACGCACGCACACACACACACACACACACACACACACAGCATGATGAGTAAATTAGTTTTGGTGGGAAGTCAGTACTCTCTTGAATTGATGTACATTTTAAAGTGGCCATTTAAGGTCATGGACTTTTGACACACAGTGAATAAATATATGTAATCTTTCTGTCTGTGATGAAGAAAGCTCACACTTGACTCGAGCTGGAAACATGGGTGTGAGAAAAATATTAGTTCAATCAATTAATCTATAATCTATCTGTCATGTGAATGAAAAACTTGGACCAAGAGTAGGGAAACTCCTTTAAAGTAACCTTTTCACCTTTCTTTAACCCTGTTTACACTGTATACAGTTCAGGTTTCATGTAGGTGTGTCTGACATGTTGTTGCCATAATTAAACCAAAACTTTTATTTCCTTGAGCAAAGGATTACTGAGACTGTTTTTAGCTTGTAGTAGTTTCTCTATTTATCTAGTCTACATCTAAAATTACCATAGGAGAAAGTAAGAAATGTAATATTTATAAGTGACTCATTTATGAATGTGTGCTGTTGTGGTTCAAAATGTTTATCTTTATGCTGTGTTCCCTCAAACCTCCACAGTAAGTAAATGGAAAGTTCTTCTGTGTCTTGACTGCAGTTGGTCCAAAATGCAGCAGCCAGACTGCTAACTAATATACAATGTAGAGCACAATTCTTTTAATTACCTACAAGGCACTACATGGACTGGCCCCAACATATATATCTGAATTACTGTGTCCCCTGACCACAGTGAGATCACCGAGGTCTACTGATCAGTTCCTTCTGGCTGTGCTGAAATCTAAGCTTAAGACCAAGGATGACCATGCTTTCGCAGTTGTGGCCCCCACCTTCTGCTCCCCACCCTTAGTAATAAAAAAATGCAGAGTCAGTCAACAGTTTTAAAAAGCTCTTAAAAACTCACCTTTTTCGTAAGCACGCTATTGCACATTATCTGATCACTCTCTGTATTTCTCCCACTGTTGTACCTGACTTATGTGTATTTATTTTGCTTTTATTGTTTTATATTGATTTTATGTGATATTACACTTATTTATTTTTTATTTTATTCTATTTTACTTCTCTTTCATTTTATTTGCATTGTAAAGCACCTTGTTTTGAAAGGCGCTTTATAAATAAAGTTTAGTTACTTACTTACTCACTTAAAAGTGTATTAACAGTATTCATACTTTCCAGTGACACTGCGATGCAACTGAGGGATTCACTTCAACAGACAAAAGGCCCCTAGTTGCGCTTATAAAGCCATTGTTTTGTAGCAATGAATGTCTCCTGTGGTTTCACATGTTTATTACAGTCTCATGTGAAAAAAGTCATATGAGAAGCACAGTGGTGGAAGAAGTATTCAGATCCTTTACTTAAGTAAAAATACAAATACAGCAATGTAAAAACACTCCATTATAAGTAAAAGTCCTGCATGAAAAATCCTTCTTAAGTATAAGTACACCAGTATTAGCAGTAAAATGTATTTAAAGTATTAAAGTAAAAGTACTCATTTCATTCCTCTGACTGTTAAATTGTTATATATGACATCATTAGATTATTAATACTGAAGCAGCAGTGTTAGAGCAGCATGTTACTGTCGTAGCTGCTGGAGATTGAGCTAGTTTGAGCTACTTCATGTAGAGTTAGTTTAGTTCGGTGGTTCCCAACCTAGGGTCACACCCCTCCAAAGGGTCATCAGATAAATCAGAGGGGTCATGAGATGATTAATGGGAGAGGACAGCAGAAAAAACAAAGTTCTGATACACAAATCTGTTTTCAATTTTTGGAATCTTTGATTTTTAGTGAAATATTGGATCATTTGAACATTTATTGAAATGAAACCATGTGAAAATTTTAGAGGGAAAAATCACTCCACTTGGTGGAGCTGTTAACAACTCAAAGACATCTGAGATGTGACCTCGACTACACACTGCTTTATGTAAGAAGTCAAAAGCCAAAAAGGTTGGAAACCACTGGTTTCATCTTGAACAATGTGTTGTATTAAAGCTTGTTTTTATATCAATTGTGTCAAATCTCCATCTGAAGTAACTAAAGTTGTCTAATAAATATAGTGGAGTAGAAAGTACACTATTTCCCTCTGAAATGCACTGGATTGGAAGTACAATGTAGCAACAAATGGAAATACTTAATAAAGTACAAGTACTTCATAATTGTACTTGAGTAAATGTATTTGGTTACTTTCCACCATTGCTGTTTTTTTGTTTTTTTGTAAATGTAAAATGCCTCAACAGACTAATCCACCAGAGGGAGCGGGTATACTTACTTTTAAATAACTGACACAAACTGACACTATTAAAAATGTTAAAGTGTGTCAAACCACAATAAAAAGAAACACTAATTTTCAACACACATCACAAATCGATTTTTTTTTTCATTTTCAGGGTTTACATTTTACCATTTTTTATGTAGCCTACTTATTTTATTATTTTACTGTGTTGCTGTGGATTTTTTTTTCTTCCTGTGGGAGTGGTGGTGTGTGTGATGCATGGAGGAGAGGAACTGGAATGATGTAGGACCTGTTCTGTTTCATCGCTCTCCTCCCCGAAGCATGTGACCATGTGATCACAGTCACTGCAGGCAGACAGATTGAGAAAACTTGTGACCAAAGCAGCAGCAGCAACAGCAGCTCGGCGTCTTGCGAGATAAAAACTGAACCGCAGCGACTCCACAGCTTCCCTTCAATCTCTTCACCTCCGTTAGACAACATGGACTGCGGAATAATCACATCTAAGACCGTCCTCCTCTTCCTCAGCTTGGTATTTTGGGTAAGTTACGGCGTTGAATCCCCCTCCAGATATATGAATTTATACTGACCCGCTTTTTATGTAAATCATCGTTATTTATTGTTATAATTAATGTTTATGTTAATGTTATGTTAAATCCTGTTTGCTTTTAGGTTTATACTCTATAAAAATGTAACGACTACGTAAAATCCTTGTAGCCTGCCCCAGTATTTGCGATCACTATGCTGCACTTCCTCATTTTTACTGTACCCCGTTATAGTCCAAATCTGCGTAGTTCCTCTCTCATATTCCAGAAAGCTTATGAGTAACATTTCCCGCTGATGTGAATTTCAACACAGTTCAGTGGAATATTGACCGAAGAATAGTTGCTGTCACAGAGTCAAACATCTGGCTCTATATCTGACACTGGTTAGACTTTGACTCACAGTCGAAGTCCGACCAGTTCATTTAGATTATGGCTTTGTGTCAAAATAAAGTTTGGATACAGATATTGTAGACTAATGTTGGCTAATTCACGGTGTCTTTCCTCATTTGACCTCACTGGCAATCAGTTGCCAGCCCTCCTGTCGGTCATTTGGGTTTTGAAGAGACCCAGAAAACTGTGTGTATCTGTGTAATTAGATTACTTTGAGAGATAAGACGTGTGTTTGTTTGTGCGTTTGCAAAGGAAAACAAAGGCAGGGCTTATCTCGTCCTACTTTCTTAATCGTTATATTCTACCTGTATTTCGAAATCCAGCTATTTCACTTGCTTGGCACAACACACAGCACTTGTTGCCCAGTTATGTGGTCAGTCATGTTTGCTAACTGTTAATGAAGAATGTGGGGCAAACATGAGCCACTGGATGGGCAGTGTCCATGTAATAGTATGTGTATTGATTATAATAATGAGTATCCATCTTTGATTTTTCCACTGATTCATGCCTTAAATAGAGTGTATTGTGGGATTTCCACCTTCTCTATAAACAATAGGGAATGCCCCTACTGTTCATCATCAAATTTGTGATTTGTTTTGGGTTTTTTGTGTGTGTGTGTGTGTGTGTGGGGGGGGGGGGGGGGGGGGGGGGGGGTTCAAATCATTGACAATGACTGGAATCTCTGATATATCAAGCTTCTCCGAGGAACTGGTTTATGCTATTATCAGTTTTGCATTGTGAAGCAGACTGACTGTAACTTGAGCACAAGACAGATTTGTTCAAAAAACTGTAAGTCAACCAAAATATCAAATTAGCCACTTAAGCTCTGCCTGACCAACTGGCAGATCCATATTTAGAAAGCCAAGTTATGTGGCTAAATACCAATTTCATTAAAATTCTAGTGAAATTTCCAAAGTTTATACCAAAGAAGTGGGCCTGAACTTAGAGAAAATGTGTATAAAATGATCCACTGAACTAGAAAAAAAGGTGATTGTAGGGGAAAATCAAGAGTTTAAGAGGTTAATTTGCTGTGAATGTTTTGAAGCACATGAGCAGATGTGCTGTGCAAAAGTGACATCATGTCTGCTCCCTGAAACCTGGTCTAAGACGCAGTACCAGTACATTTGCCACATTCAAATATCATCCCCATAGTTCAAGAAACATTGCTCACGGAGATTTCTTCACATTCCTGAGAGGTGGCACGGTGCATGGACGCTATACGCTGTGTAAGCCTCTTTGTGCTGCTTCTTAGGCACAAGATCAGAGTTTCTGGAAAGATTAGGGGTGAGGGGTGGGGGGGTGTAGAGTAACTACCCCACAGGGATCCCGTGACTATGGAGTGATTAAGAGAAAAGAGTCATGAGACTGAAGGATGAATGATTGTTAGGCTACACAAAGCACACATTTCCCACATATGAACAAATAAAAGCACACAATCTATCACTCATTTGACTACAGGGGAAGTAATACTGAAAATGATACTGAGTCACAGGCACACATGGAAGGGTTTTTTTTTTAAGTAAAGCATAGTGGCTTTATCACAACTTGGCTTTTTATGTCACAGACCAGTATTGGACTCTAATATGATACAGGGAGTTTCAAAGGGCAAAGGGAAGTTATCATTACTGATAATGAGATAAATACTTAATAGACTTTGTTTCTGTAACAGTTGTTTCTGTTTTCGAGAAGGTTTAGAGATTAGATTGGCTAACAGATACTATAAACAGAATAAATAAATGTGTCATGTTGCAATAAAATGAGAAGTAATTTTTAAATCAGTGCCTGTGATCAGTATGTGTGCACAAAATTGCTGTGCAGTGTATGAGGTCTCATGATTGATGTGCTGACTACTGAGGCATGACTGGTTAAAAAAAAAAAAGAAGTCATGATGATGGCGTGATTTAATCCCTAATCCACATCTGACTCCAGCACGACAAACTGTTGGTGACCTTCACAGTCTTTGTTCATCACGAGATCACAGCAGATAATAAGAGAGAACTAATATCTTTGTAATTTATCTAACAAGCAGCTTTGTTCTCAGTTTGAGTTTGTTGATATTCATGACCACAGGCAGAGTACGCTGCCTGTAGACAGAGTACACGTCCACTTACTGTAACTGTCATGTTTGCAGAATGAGACCAAATGACTGATACGAGTTTCTCAAACCCATATTCATACATAGGAGCTCTTTTCTCTCAGTTTTTGGCTATATAATGTACAGAATATGAACATATCAACTGCAGCAAAGAGAGAAGAAACACCAAGTGTGAAACAAATCTCTTCAAATGTATCTATGTGATTCTCTCCACAGCACCTTGCTTTGATAAGAGTGAACTCAATGTATCTTGAGGTTTGAAGTTGAATGATCCATTACTTGATGGCGCTCTTTTTTTTTTTTTGGCACAAACCCAAATTGCTAGAGAGGAAACATCCAAAGTAGGTCAGTAGACTGTAGTTGAACTCTTAGCTCTCTACCTTTGTCATTTTAAAACGTCAGCACATACAAATGTTAACAGACTAGTGAAAGTGTAGCATTAATTTCTATCTTTACTTCAGCCGGATCATTATTTTTTTCTTTATTCCCCAACATCACTAAGTCAAATAATTAAACATTTTAAATTTCACACAGTAGTTAAAAATGTTCAGTGTTTATTCAATCGTTAATCATAATGCTAACAAGACAATCAAGAATGAGACACTTCTGACATATTGTGTTGCTTTTTTCTTTTTCCTGCAGGCTGCAGGAGCGGCGTTGGCCTATGTCGGTGCCTATGTGATTAGGAGCTATGACAACTTTGACAGTTTCATCCAGGACAGGTACACGCTGATCCCAGCCGCTATCATCATCGGCGTCAGCGTGGTGATGTTCATTTTCGGTCTGGTGGGATGCTGTGCCACAATCCGAGAGTCCAAAGTCGGCCTCAGCTTTGTAAGTGAGGAATGTATGTATGTGTGTGTGTGTGAGATTGGCAACAGAGGAGGAGTTTACTGTGGCATGCTCAGCTGTAGAGTCTGTAAATGGAAATGCAGCAGAAAACATTTGTCATTGTCATTTTGGTTACTACTAAAGTAACTACTGTAGTTTTGAGTTACTGTATATTATGTTTCATTTTTGTTTTCTCAGTTTGTGAAATCTACTTTTGACTCACAGTATTTTATTTGATATCTTTACATATCTTTCTCTTTCTCTTTTTATCTAGTTCTTTCTGATCATAATGATGATCTTTGCAGCTGAGGTGGCCGCTTTGGTGTTAAGCTTCATCTACCAAGGAAAAGTGAGTTGCATATAGGTGTTCTCTGTTTCAGTAAATTATGACAAAACCATCATTTTAAATCTATGCTGGAACATTTGTATACTATTTGTATTTTTCTTTTGTCTCTCCAGATCAATGGAGACCTGGAGCGCTCTATGAATGACGCCTTCTCAAAGTACGATGGACAGGATGCAGAGACCAAAGCTGTAGACTACCTTCAGACTCAAGTTGGTGTTTTTTTGTGTCTACTTTCATTCTCTTCAACCTTTTCTGCTTGGCTTGTCATCTCAGTGTTCGCTTGCTTTCATTTCCCTTTTCTTGTTCTTTCATTTGACTCCACAGTTTGTCTGTCTTGCCTCAAGAGAAAAAGAGTCATCTTAAAACAGCAATGGCTATCAGTTTATGTAGGCCCATTTTGTTTTGCTGGTGATTAATTTTTATTTTTCCTGTTGATAACTGGCCAAATGTAGACAACATATGACAACAAGTAGAGCTGAACTCATATTATTGTGATTTCTTTGTGTTAAAGACTTGACTATATTTAAAGGAGACTACACTAGCCTATAAATGACTAATGTGACTCAACCTATCAACTCATCCTTTCCATATGACAAATGACTTTCTTTTTCAAGCTTTTCTTGTGTGTTAATGCAAGAAAGAAAGAAGAGTATAGTCATTCCTAAAATATTATAGCAGTGTGTTGCATATACTATATACTGATGATGCTCTAATGTTGAGGTATTTGCAGTGTAGCTAAAATGAAATGTGAGAGGAAAGTCTTCAACAATATGAGCAAACAAAATTACCAGCTGCTGCAGTGTACATGTACATGCTCTACATGTTTACAGGTCACGTTTACAGGTTTGGCGCTTTAATTCTGGTACACGCAGGAAATGACTCATTGACATACAGGATAAAGGAAGTCGATTGAAAGTCTGCAAGTTAAAAATATAAACACGACTTCACACATCCCTAAAAAACATACCCTATAACTCACTGAACAGATAGATTGCTGATACTGTGTGAGAGTGTAGATTATTTCCTGTAACTCCCCTTCACATAGTATCACTCTTTCCTTTTTTTTTTTTTACTTTTTCACTGTCATATATTTTTGGATTCCTTGTGAGTTCTATATTAACCCCTGTCTGTTTTATCTTTGTCTTTGTGCAGTTGCAGTGCTGTGGTGTTAAGAATTACACCAGCTGGTCCAACACTACCTGGTTTAGAAACCACAACAACACAGTGCCTCAGTCCTGCTGTAAGAACAGCACCACACAATGCACTGGCAGAGTGGATCAGCCAGACCTGCTTAACATAGAGGTAAATCATACTGTAGCATCAGGCTCTTTGTATTCTTAAGTAACCTTTTTAATATTTATTGTGTGTTTGGGATTAGTTATTATTTATTGTTGTGTACACTTCTGCTAAGGAGACTTATCTTATGCTGAATTATTGTTTTTTTAATCATGTTTTATGCTTTTATAACTAAATATTAAGTCTCCTTTTTTTCCTCTGTCATGTGCTCCTTTTGTGTGCTCACACTGTACTTGTGCATGTATTTTAGGGTTGTGAGGCCAAGCTGGAGCGCCTCCTACAGGATGTTTTGGGTTATGCCATGCTGGTCATTCTGGGCTTCGCCATCATCAAGGTAAAGTTGCCACCTGTCACTATGATCAACACATGCTGTACATCCTGCACGCTATTGTCACAACACAGTGAGCTATACATCAGTCAGTGCAACATATTGAGCCTCTGTTTGGAAAAGAAAAAGGTTATGCATTATACTCTATTCTCTCTATGCCGTGTTTTACACCCCAAGTGTCTGGATCTTTTTACCCAGCACTAATGGAAACCCAATTTGATGTACCTTTTAATTGAAATTACATAAATAGAAGTAAGATATCTTTACATTAGGCCTGCAACGAAAGATTATTTTTATTATTGATTAATCTGTTGATGATTTTCTCAATTAATTAATTACATGTTTGGTCTATAAAATGTCAGAAAATGGTGAAAAATGTCCCCATATTATTTCCTCTTTTTTGTCTTAACCAGTCAATAAACCAAAAATATTCAATTTACTATCATAGAGGATTAGATCAAAAATCTACTTACGCAAAATAAAGTTTGAATCTTCTGCAAATGATACAGGTGCAAGAAAAAAACTACTCAAATACATTAACATGTTTTCACCCCTTCCATCCCTTCACATACCATTTTAAGGGCATGTGTCTGATTACTTTTGTCTTTCCTGTTGCAGTTCTTTGGGATGCTGAGCGTATGTGTGATCACCTGTAAAACTGGCAGCCGGAGGAGTGGCTACCAGCCTCTCTATGCCTGAGCATCTTCCTGCAACTACCTACCACCTCCTCATTTTTTCTGCTGACCACCTGCTAATAGCTAACAGACATCCTCATTCAGCAGTGTGCAGAAACATCCGAGTTGTGTTTTAATAATGGCGTATACACTATACAAAAATGGAAAAACTTTGTCTTAAGTACCAAATCGGCAACAGTGTTCCTCTCACCTGTGAAATCATTTTGTTATTTTTATTACACAGTTCCTGAAGTTTCCAACTATTACTTCCTTTTACAGTGACATATGATACAAGTTAAAAAAGAAAAAAAAAAAAGAAAATGTTGATCCCTGTTAAGTACTTTGGATTTTGTTTGCTCTCTGAAGATTCAGATTTTAGTTTCTAATGCTGACTGTAAGCCTAGAGCAGCTACCATGACATCAAAGGAGAAAAAATGTGACAGAGAAGAAAACTATTTTGGACATTAAGGCTTCTTCTTGGAAATCTTGCCGAGCCTTATCACTCTGCTGCATCATGTAGATATTCTTTTACAGGATACTATTCTCTGGAATGTACTATAAGGAAGGACTTCAAACTATATTTTAAGCTTTTCATGATTGAGAACAAAAGAACAGCGGTTTATTGCCTTATTTAGGGTTGCAATATTTATAGCCAACTGAATGAATGAATATATGTACGATTTTATGGACAATTATCTGTATTGAGTTGATTTACAGTTCTACGTAGTTTGACTTTGGTTGTGTTTATTGTGTTTCTAAATTAAAAAAGGTGAATATTTCACAATAATAAGAAATTTGGTGCAATTCTATCACACCTTTGTATTACATTGTTGGTATTTGTTCTCTTTTTAACATTTTTTAGCTTATAATATTCAATCAGTCTTTTTAAATCGGATTTTATTATGAAGTTAGAGGGAAAGGCAAATAATTCTGTCTAATCCTTTGATCATAACACAAGATATATTTCTGGCCAAACACCTTTTTGGTTTCAGGTTATTTTTAGCACACCGTTATTACAGAGCGTACATTCGGAACATCACGGTAAATGTGACCCATGTTGGTTATCTCTCCCTCTCACCACCTGACTCTGCTGATAAAGAGGCCCTCTGTGCCACACATATACTGTAGAAGATAGGAGTGTTCTTCTTAAACAGGCCTTGTCGGTGTTTATATTGATAAATGAGAATACAGACTCTTCCAGGAGTGTCATAGTTATCAATCATCTCTGAGCACAGATTAAAGTAGAGTAAAGGTCATACATTGATGAGGCTGTGGATAAAAGTGATTTCAACCCTCAGTTTGTTAAAAACATATTGAATTATCTCTTTAAATATTCCATTAATGATAAAATTGCCAACCACGTTTATACAATTACTTACTTAATTTCTACTTGGTAATCCTTTGTCCTTCCTATGTCCTTTTAATAGTCAAATATTCCATAGCATCACCTGCAGAACTTAAAGTCATCAATTCTCTTTATGTATTTAGCTGCAGTGATCAAGAAAGTCCTGCAGGTGGTGATAAAGAGTCAAAAGTCAAAACCAGCAGTTGTGGGATGAAAGGGGCCCAAAAGCACCTAATGTGTACTTTCTACAGAGGTTGTAGAAGATATAAAAGTTCAAATTTTGTTATCTAATTCATGCAGTTATTATTATGTTTATACATTGAAGAATAAATAGCCTCAAATCTGTTTTGATACACTGGTATAAATGGGCTTTTAAAATGTTTTAGAAGATGAGGAGTCACATCCTTAATCAACAATTCTTTATTCATTTCATTCTGACTAAACTTTCATGTCACTTGTTGCTCACATTGGGGTTTCAATTAATCATTCTGCGTGTAATTAACATTTCAGCGTGTGCTTTTTATTAATGACGTCTGTTGATAAATGACCTGCTGCCTCGTCTCATTCTGTGTCCCTCTCATATCTCTTGACTGCCTATCTTATTCAGTGCATATCCCCACTGCTCCAGGCTATGCTGACATTTAGACAGGCTGGTCCTTTTCAGAGAGAACTGTTGGCACACACACGGCTAGATAACCTTGTGAGCTCTGAGCCCTGTTTTCCTCCCTCTTTCCCCAACTGTCTTTCTCCTCTCTCTCTCTCTCTCTCTCTCTCTCTCTCTTCTACTCTCATGTCTGTTTATCTCTATGTGTTTGTGTCTGTTGTCACAGCTCACCTTTCTTCTCTTGTCACGCATCTTTCTCTTCTTACCTGTTTCTGTTTTACATTTGAAGTGTTTTTGCAACTTTATCTCCTACCTAGACAACCCATCTGTTTTCTGCTCCTGTTTTTTATCAGTTTCCCTCGCTCCGTCTTTACAGTATCTCGAGTGTTAACCCTTGATATCAGGCGTTGCAGCAAGAAAGATAGCGCTCTTTTCCAGGAATGGTGCATACAGTCAATAATGCAAATCAATGAGTGCAGTACAGCTGTAATGTAAAAAGAATTATCTGTAAGAAGATTTTTTATTGATCATTAGTTTCTGTGTTGGGCGTAGGGTTTTGTATGTTTTTGTATGTTTGTATGTAAAAAAAATAATTAAGAGGGCATAAGTAAAATTGTCAAAAAAAGATGTAGTAAATTAAAACCTACTTATCAGAAAAAGCTCTTTAACTTTGCTGACCCATTACCTTTAATTAAAGAGATATTTCAGTGATTTAGCATTGCACTTCTATAAAGTTAGGAGACTCACAAGCAACAGATTTTAAAAAAGAAAGTGTCAAAATTGAATCAGCAGAGGCTAAGTTATTCTGGCTTTTAGTCCCTCTCTAGTATGGGTCAAACACAATAGACTGTATGTCAAGATGAAAATAGAGAGGTGTGACATCACCTATTTGTTTGCTTTGGAGCTGGTTAGAAGCCCAGAGTGGCTGCTTATAGTCAGCACCATTTTTTCTGTTGGAGTCAGGACCTTCCACATATAGATTGTGAGAGGGGTGTTACCTTTCACGCTTATGCCCCACTACCTTGGAAATAACAAGCACTTGGGCAAAAGTTAGCTACTTTAGCTTAACTGTGCTAACAGGGCAGGTATCAGAATCAAGTAACATTAAACTTACCAAAATATTGCAACAATAATTCAACTTAGCTGTCAATCAACACCCACATGGTGTATAAAAAAGCTCTCTATATTTTTTCAAAATGTTATTAACAGAGCAATCATTTCCAAAATAACCACCAGCACACTTCTTAGAAGGCCCAAATTTAGTGATTGAGAATATAATAACCTGTTGAAAAAAAATTACTGACTTAGTATTTCTAGAGAGAAGTTGACGCTTCTTGAATGGGCGTCAATTGGAGCCAGGAAGACATCAGCATTGCACTTAAAGATACCTCTGCAGTGGCTTCAGCGTCAAGCCGTGGTACTTGCCACTTGGTGAAACTCCAAAAGCATTGAATCCTACTTTTCCCATAATGAAACTGGATATAGTCTTTTATATAATTTTATTTACTGCCTACTAAATGCCCACTTCTTTCAAACCCCACACCTGCAGTTTGTAACACAGGATTTCTCTTATAAACTTTAGGTCTCAAGTCCAATCCAAGATAAGCGTGACAGTATAATTGGGGTAATTTTTTAAGCTTTGGAAAGCTCCCTCCAGAGAAGACATTACAGAGAGCATTACCCTACTGTTTTCACAGATTGAGTGGTACTCCTTGTAACAAGTTAGCTGTGCTTCATAAGTAAAATCAGTGCCTCTTTAAATATCCTATTTGTAGTTCTATTTCTTTCTATTCTATTTGTAGGAAAATATTTGGCTCAGACAGCATGATGTTTGAGTCAGATCTTTTTCCCTGTTTTATAACAACCATTGTTTTCAGCCTTCATTTTCTGTCACCTTTTAAGGTAAAAAGAATGAACTGAAAAGTGCTGAATTTGATGGGGTGTGAGTTGCTTGTGCGCACTATGTGGCAGTGTAGCATTTGTTATACCCATATGAGTCATCTATGAACACCTACAGATGTGCCCCATCACCTCTGTGGAAAAGCATTTAGCACAAACACACACAGAGGGAGCTGAGCCAGATGTCGTCACAGGGAAATTTCATCCTGACCTCTAATTTATTTATTTCCTTTCCTATTTAGACAAGGATCTGTAGGAGGGAGGTAATTTGAGGAGGACACACACGCACACACACACACACACTCTCTGTGCTGAAGGTAGATAGACAGCAAGGCGGACAGGCAGTTCCTGTCTTTGTAGAGACCCAAGAACTCTTGTCCAGAGAATTCCTTCATCTGTCTCACATAACATTTCTATTACTAAAAGCCTTTTCTGGATTTGTTATGTTCTGTTATAAATGTCAGATTTGACATCAAACAAGCAACAAAGAACCCTGCTTACTGCAAACTTCACTTCACTTTTGAAGTGCATCACATGCTTTCTTAGGTATGATAGGAAAAAAGACAGACTTTTTATCCTTATTTTATTAAAAAATAATACAAACAAATAGGTGACAAGCATGTTATTAGGGTTTTATTCGTAGCTCTCCCCTTCACCTTTCTTTTCGGGGCAGACCCATAAATAATGACCACATATTGTCAAGACCAGGAGCAGGTGCTGCCGACAACATATGTGTCCTTGTGTGCTTGTGTGTGTGTGTGTTTGTGTGTGTTTCTGTAAATAGCCACCCGCCACTGACACTGTGATGTCTCCATTCGTCAGATGATATCAGTGTTAATTAGAAAGGGAAGCAAGAAAAGAAGAACAAAAAAAAACCACAGACCCAGAGAACAAAGAATCAAACAGAGTAAATGAGCAGCGACAGTATCATAGCATTATCCATATTAGTTTCCATTACATCTGTAATTCTCTGAGCTTGATCTTCATGGCTTAAGAGATATTCAAGTAGCCTGTCTCCTTTTTTCTCCCATTCATCCCCTTTTCCTTCTCGTTTTTATCACTGTTTTTGCCTTTCTTCTCTTCTTTTCGTTATGTACTTCATTGGCTATTTTTTCCGGGGGTTTTTTAGGGTTTCTTGTCAGAAGTATTACTTAAGAGAGCTGCTAGTTTTTAGCTCAGTGTCTAATTACGTCAAAGTATGAACCCATGTTAAAACTCCCCTAGAAATATGTTTAGAATATAAATCACTGATCTTCCCAAACACTTAAAAATGCTAAAGCTCAGGCTGAATTTCTGCTATCTCATCTTCTGTTCTAAAAAGAAAAAAACTAAAGGCAATAAAATAAAAATAGAAGACACCAGGTAGTGTTATTTCATGCTTCTGTCATTCTTTCACACTTTTGAACTGCACCACTGCTGTCTCATCATGACAGAGGCATATTATATGACTGATGGGTCAACAATGATAATATAATGTGAGCTGATTTTGATTGAGATGAGATTATAAAATATCTTTAAGACAGCAGTATGTAATCTTAAGAACACTGAGCACTATTGAAAGGGAAAGAAAAGATGTTATCATTTATTTTAAACAGGTCTTTATTACTGAAAGCTTCCCTGCCAACCAAATAAACATATCTGGAAAGAGATTATTCTCTGACGCTACAGTCATAAAAGAATTTGACAATTTCCTCTTCACTACATTCCTTTTGTAAACCCGTCTTACAGTATCTTGCCGACACACCAGAGAAAGAAGCAGATACACACTTGGAGGATGTAAAGTTAAATGTTTCTTTGAGTCCAAGCAGCTTCACAGCATCACACAGTATAAAGGACTCACACAGTTGCTGTTCGGGCTCTGATTACAAACCCACATCTCTAATCACAAATGAACCAGCGGCCAATAATCTAACTCTCTGGCTTGCTTTTAGCAAATTATTCATCATCGGGTTCACAGTGATTTCTGTAAAGAGCTTTTAGAACAGACCATGTGACTTACAAAATAGAAAATAACAATGAAAACTATAAAATCCTCAGCAAATAATGGTGGGAGCAAAGCAACAAATATAAATGCAAAACAAGAAATGTCATTCGCCAAAAGTGACAAAGATGAGTATCAAAATATTATTTAATAAGATACTAGATTAGAAAGCTGAACTAGCTTGTGCACATTGTTCTACAGTCTTAGAACCCAGATAGCAAAGGCCCATTGATCTATGCCTCCAACAACATCTCAACAGATGATATAGAGTGAGAAAGAGTACATCTCTAGACACAGGATGCTATGGAGTCCTATAGCGTCCTACTGTATGTACTGTGTGAGGCGTCCAATGAGGCAGAAATGGCATATGAAATCCAGAACTGTCCCTGTAAATCTAGTCTTCTTATTGACGGAGCCATAAGCTCAGTGTGCCACTTCACACTGGGTTCATTACATTAGGTGACTCCCGGGTCTCTGTTCTCACTCCTGCCTCTGTCCTCTCAGTTAATCCCAGCAGCTGTAACACCTCTGCATAGTCATTATTATATTCATCATGAACTGCCTGCTCTCTTTCTCTCACCCTCTCACTGGCACTCGCTCCCATAAAAGCTCTAACATCTTCCAACCAAAGGCTATGGGATTTTGTCAGCAGACTATAATGCAATACAGCTAAGCAATACAGCCGAGATATTGCAAATACTTAGTTTTTTCTGCTACTTTTTAGCTGTCTCCATGCACAAAAGGCCTTCAACCCACACAGTACAACAAGTTCATGCTGTTTTTGCTGGTTGTCAAAACAGAATTTGGGAAAAATAAGAAATTACGAACCGAACTGTAACACTTCATTGCAAAATTTCTCCTAAAATGTACTTAATGTAACAAACTAATTATAACTAATTATATTAGTTTATTAGAGCTGATTTTCCCTTTAACGTCAAAGTTTTACAGTGTAGTCTTGCACTGCTCTTTTTAATTTTACTCTTGTGCGTCATGTGCAGTGACCTCATGAAAATGTAGACTTTTGTGGAGTGACAGGACGGCTGAATTGCTGACAGATAAAGTTGCATCTAATAAATGTCAGACTTTCAAAGAGGCTTTCAAACTGCATGGGCCAGTAAATTGGGGAACAGTTTTATTTCATCATTAAATGACATACTAGAAATAATCAGACACAATGCGTATTAATAGCTTTCTTGTTCTTTTTTCTTTTTAATGATATTGCATATTTTACCACATGAAGTCTAATGTCCTGATTTCAAGTATAAGCATGCCATCTTTTCACAGAGATGATGTGCTTATACAGACTTATGCATTTCATCTTCAGGCCTTCTATCATCACCCTACAGTGAGAATTTCTATAAATCTCTTGTAGTTCAATAAACTTATTCATGACCTTATGGCGGGTCCTTGACATGCAGCGGAATTCTTGCCGGTGTCTAAATACTCATTCACTATGAACAAAGGCTCCTCTCTGGCTTACTCTTATAAATGCTGCACCTGTCAGGATGATAGATCACCATAGCAATGATCAAGCTATAATAATCAGAATAAATTGAGGGCTGGATAATCTGTCCTCTTTTATTGTACTGTCCTGTGCTGTTCTATTATTTCATCTGTAAGCTTCAGTACGTTTGGAGATCAGTGAGTCCAGCAGTTCTGCAAAATCAACCCAGGTTTAACTGAGGTCAGGGTGCTGCTGGGAGGAAGTCCTAGACACACAGAGAGAGAGAGAGAGAGAGAGAGAGAGAGAGAGAGAGAGAGAGAGCAAGTAGGAGAATAAGAGATGGGGTACTAAATCATCTGTGGTGCAGTGTGAGTGTGTGGAGCTACTCAGGTCTGCTAGATGTATCTGAATCGGGGTGATCCCTCCTCTCCTCCCTCTCTCTGATCACTCCTCAGCGCTTACAGAGAGCGGACAGTCGCCCACAATAACCGGCTCTGTAGCAGCCGCTGGCTTATCTCATCTCCGCGGATCGCCCCCGGTGCCGACCCGTACCGGCTGTCCCCTCCTGTATCATCTGAATCACACACACACTTACACACTTACACACACACACACACACACACACACACACACACACACACACACACACTCACTCACTCACAGATGCGGTCGTGTTTCACTTTCTTTGCCTCTAAGGACCCGTATCTCTCACATCTTTTCCCCGGATCTTTGTCTCTGGACGGCAGGCTGCGGCTGCGTTAATGCTCCGGTGAGTACCGATGCTTGGTGGTGTTCTATTTGCGTGTATTCTTTTCTTCTTCCCCTTGTAATTCTCCACCGAACAGATACTAAGATAGATAAGATAACGAGAAAGCTATTTCAGGGGAGAAAAGAAGCACAGGCCTGATTAGTATTGCTATACTTTTTTTGATTTTTTGGAAATGGGGCTTTATGCTCTATTAGATGCATTTCAATCTCACTGTTTTTGTTCTGTCAAAGGGGCGTTACTGGAGTGTTTGTATTGTAGACACACAAAGGCAGCTGCATGAAGCCAGTGTGCAGAGAAGATGCAGCCTTTTTTCTATCTAAACTAAAACTGCTTTAACGCATGTTGGGAAGTAAATAGAGTAAAAAAAGAAGGAAAAAAAGAAAGAAAACACAGTCAGGGACACAGAGGCAGCTGCACAAAGCCAGAGTACAACAGGATGTGCCTTTGTGTATTCCCATCTGCCATCACCCTATAAATGTGTTAACAGCATCTTGGCTCATGTGAAGTGAAGAGTATAATTTTATATTTCCTCTGTAGCCTAAATTAAATTTTATTCTAAGCAGCTATGTGCCTGTTGACAGTGGGTTTTAGCACAATTCCATTGTGTCACATTAAGAATCTACAAATTATTCTTATTTAAAATATGTATTCTTGTTGCATAACCTGAAGAAATATGGAGAATAAATGCACAGAGAGAACACCAAGCGCCATCTCCAGTGGTTATGCATTATTTATAAAGTTAGCCCAGTGCTGCACCTCCCACCCAGTACCACTGTCAACGCTCCCTCTCTGTCTCTCTGCTCTCACCTTACACTCTCACAGGCTCTGACAGTCAGCCTGACTGAGATGAACACGAACATGCGGTGTGTTTATGAGTATTTTGAAGGCTGTTACAGACTAGCTGTAGTCCAGTTATTGAGCACACCCCATTTCTAGAGAGAAAGACTGAAATAGAGAGCTAATTCCGCCCTGCCCTCAGGCCTTTGACAGTAAAGAGATTTGTTTTATGGATTGATGGATTGTTTGTGTTCTCACAGCCCAGGGAGGTGCGATAAAGTCAGTGCTTTGATTTTTATGACTAAATGACCTTTGACAAGTGGAAATAAGAACTAAAATATCAAGTAGATTGATGTTCTTTTAATTTGCTGGACTTTAAATTGAACACAATCAAGTTATGTTAAAATGCAACAAAAAGCAAATGAAAAGATAACTTCATTGAAAAAAAATACTGCCATGTTAATCCTTTCCATCCTGTCAGATAGTCTCTCTTCTCCGAAATATATAACAGCTCAGCAGCGTCACACAGAAGATATTAAAGCATCATTGAATTGATGTGATTATCCTCTCTAAGCATTAGGTTGCTGGTGTAGATTAGGTTACAGTGCCATTCAGTGTTATGTAATTGCAACTCTCCTGCGACACAGACTTTGTTAATACACAGGCTCTGTTGCTGTGTAACTTTCATCTATATGTTCCTTGTGTCTCTCTGTTCTGTTCATACTCTTTCCCTGCCCAGCAGCAAGAGCATGGATGTGTTGAGCGACGCAGCTAATGGCAGTATCTTTCCACAGTGACCGTGGCCTGATGCTGAAATCCCTACATTCATGAGGAGGCAACAGGAAGCAGATTACTGAGGGATTAAACGCATGCACACGTATACACACACACACACACTCACATGCACAGAGGATACCATAGCACCAGGATTTGACCGCTGTCCAACAGTGGCTTTCATTCTGAATGAACTTGTCTGAATGACTGACTGACTGACAGACTGACTGACTGACTGACTGAGACTCTGCTATCATGGAAGAAGAGGAGGAGCCAACAGAGTCTCAGTGAATTTAACTCACATAACCCCTCCTTCTTGCTACCGTCTCACTATCAAAGGCTTTGACTGGTCGATAGGGATTACTGACTTATAATAAACACAGCAAAGCATGCAGAAAGAGAGAGAGAGGAGTGCAGAGCCGACTGTCCGCCCTGCTGCTGTCCCATGATGCATTTACACATGTAAGAGCAGGATCAGCCACACAGAGGGCTGTTTCTATGGATACCCCTGCCCTGGGTAGTATTAATAAGACTCACTGATATCCTGACTATCTGTGCATGAAGAAGATACAGAGAGAGATTAGAAAGTGCATCCCTGCAGCAGACTACAGCATCATTCAACATCTGTGGAGCAGAGCAACACGTCAAGTGTCAAGAGGAAAATGGTGAATATGTACTGTAGATGCTTTACCAACACGTGTTTGAACCTGTATCTGTAAGTTCGTAGACTAAACTAAATGTTAGATTTCTTTCCACTTTGTTTCATTTATTTTGATCCTTTCTGAGATTACTGTTGTTGCTCAGACACTCCTTGTCTTAAACACCTCAAAGATTAGTTAAAATGTGATACTAAGCAGGTCCTTAGTTCATGACAATATGAACAACAGATGGTTTAGTAAAAGCTTGATTTAATAGAAAGAGGAGGTGAAGACGATGCACAAGGACACTTCTTCTTTAGCATGAAGGAAATGATTCCCTTTCTAGCCTGCTTGCAATACTGAGTGCAGCTCAAAAATTTGGGCCCCCGTATGTGGTGAAAATAACCCTGCTGGAACTTTGTGGGCTTCTTGAACAACCACTACCTTTCACTAGACTAGTGGTTGCGCTATTAAATGTGGGTCTTCAGATGAAAACAGACACCTACATGCACCAGCTGCAGAGGAAAAATCAGGGTTCTTGACTTACCAGCAAGTTGTAACTTTGCATGTATAAGAAAAACAGAAAGTGTTTTAAATCTTGATATTGTGGGGATCCATCATGGCCAGACAAGACACACCTCTCTTTCTCCATGGTTTTGACCTCAGTGGTCACTTCACTGACCTTCGACCTCTTGGCACGGGTGTTACCGGCCTGGTCCTGTCAGCTTTGGACCAGCGTACTGGACAACGTGTTGCAATTAAAAAACTGGTGATGCGTGATGCTGTGACTGTGAAACACGCCCTGCGGGAGGTCAAAATCACCCGGTGGCTGCACCATGAGAACGTGGTCCGGGTTCATGAGGTTTTGGCACCATACGGACGACCTCTGCCCCGAGACCCAACCCAGCTGAGTGCCCTGTACATCGTTCAGGAGTGCATGGAGACGGATCTGGCTCGGCTGCTGGAACAAGGTCCACTACCCACAGGTATGGGAAACAAGACCCACTTTTTTTTTTTCTACAGCATGATACTTCTTGTTGGAAAAACACGATTTGCCCGTTTCTATGTGCATTGCTGACTTTGTTTACACTTTGATTAATCGGATTTAAGGACAATCCTTTTGAGACAGTCTCTTACTGAGACAGTACTCTATCATCTACATCCACAAGTCACACATTTGAAAACCACACTAGATTTCTATCCAAACTGTGTTGATTCATTCATTCATCCTTTTGCATGTTTTTCAGAAACATACTGTATGTTTTGTAACTAGCATGTTCTGTAAGTGTTGGAGTGATAAAAGCCATCATTTTGACGAATTTACCAAAATTGTTCTGCTCATATCCTTGAGTCACGTGTTAGCAGATCAAAATGTACTTGTTCATTATTTCATGTTAGGTTTTTAATGATGTCATTGACTGGTTCAAATGTGGATAGAATAAAATTATACTCATACAAGCTTTACTCAGTCAAACATAACTAAGCAAGTTAGAGTAAAACTTTTTTTAAAGTTATAATTTTCCCATTTCAAATGTGCTCACTTAATGAGAAACACACATTGTTACTGCAATTACAAAAGTGAGAGCAGTAGAATTGTATCCTAATAGCTGAGTTTTGCCCACAAACAGGTCACGCTACTCTGCTGTTCTACCAGCTGCTGAGGGGACTGAAGTTCATTCACTCAGCGAACGTCCTGCACAGAGACCTGAAGCCTGCCAACATATTCATCAACACAGACCAATTGCTGCTCAAGATCGGAGACTTTGGGCTGGCCAGGATAGTCGACCCTCACTATTCTCATAAGGTATGAGTGAGAGGCACAAGGCCACCATGCTTACACACAAACACATATATACTGTAAGGACATTTACACTCACATTCACAGAGTGTTAAATAGTAACATCTGTCATAGAAAGGCTTCCAGTTGGCCTATAGAGGAGGATAAATGGCTCTAAATGTTGTGACAGTCAGTCTGTTTACATGCAGTGTACATTTAACATTTATTTACAGGCAACATATGCATACCAGTACCTTGATCTCTTAATGTATTTCTTTTTGTGCAAACACTGACCAAATATGTAAACCGGTGTTTTAGAGTAATCAACAACACTTGTTCCAACATTTCCAGCCTTAACCTAATTACTTTTATGAATCTTTTTTGGAGCATGTAAATACAGCCAATATGACAAGTTTTCTTTTGACTAGAGGCCAATAAATGCCTGTGATCATTATTCTCTTTTGCCTCAAGTTTAAGAAATCTGTACCTTCAGAAGACAAGCCAGTTTAGATCTCTGTCCTCATGGTATCTGTATCGCAATGACCTTGTTTTGTTCAAAAGGATACTTCTTGATGCTTGTTCTACAAAAATTAACCATGCAACAATTTTTTATATAGAAAATAAAAGTTAATAAAGGAAATTGAGGGTTTTTCCACTCTCCTCATTACTCTAAAGCGGCGTGGGCCGCTCTGCTGCTGATGGATGAATCTACACAGAGTATTGTAATATTAAACACAATCTCTTCTCCCTCTCATTGAGGTAGGGCTGTTATCAGAGAAAAGATAGCAGCTCCTCAGGCTCTGACCTTGTGTGGTTATCAGACAGCAGTGCATAAACCCTTGTTCTTGTGTAGCAATGGAAACACAATGGGATGGAATACTATTACAAAATAATCATCCAATATAGGATGATTAGGTTTGCACACATTTATTGTCCTGTAGTGAAGCTCAGACTAATAGGTCTGTCTGTCTGGTTATCATCTCAATATGATATCTCAGGTGATGTCTTAGACATCACTGGTCTGATTCTGACAAAGATCCAAAGTCCCTGTCTGGTCAAAAATGTGTTTTTGCTGTTGTTCTATCAGTTAGATATTTGACAGTGTAGAATGATGTATGTGCAGAGTTTGATACTAAAAGACTGTTTTCACATTCATCTGCTGAAAGTGGAACGTTTCTCACCCCTAATTTGAGTTTACCCCATCCACCTATAAGCACGATATGTGCTCCAATTTTGGAGTCAATTGTGGTCCAATAGACAACTTACACAAGCATGATATGGAAACCTGAAGCCTCCAGTGAACATACACTAAGAATGCACTACAGTGAAGTATGAGACATCTGTTGTCCAGCATTTAAAGTTTTGAAATGAAAAATATTTGTATAGTCTATTCATAGTTTCTGTATTTTTCAATGTAGAAGATGTCATTTTGAGGATTTGAAAAACCATATCAGACACACATTTTTATATCTTCAGACATGTCTGCAGGGGATATTTAAAAGGTATACTGACTCACCAAATACAACCAGAGTTTCAAAATCTTACACTTTGAAAAGTTTGTAAACTTCCTGAAAGGATTCTACGTGTTGTGACTGTAGCCAAGTGTCTTTCTTTCTATGATTGGCTTATCCAATTACACATCCTCATGATTGATGTTTGCCAACCTGTGTCTTTTACAATAGGCCTCCTCTTCAGCCCAAACCCTGCTTTTGCTTCACAAACCTGGTATCAGGTTTTGGATTAATCAAACCCTGAGATTAGCCTGTCCATTGTAGATAAAGGCCTCTGAAAGATGAATGTGACAATTTACAGTCCCATTGTGCTGCTTTTTTATGCACAAAGATCCCACAGCAGTACTGTAACACTAGAAGGGTTTGGATGTGTGTGTGTTTGTGTGTTTGTGTGTTTTTTGGGTCTGTGCATGTGGAGACGAGCTCTTGTGAAAGGTGATCTTTGTCAGTGCAGAACACGGGACTTGGGATCAGCTGGGTGCAGACACAGGGGGTATGTTTGGAGGGGAAGACAAGGGGCTGGAGGTGGGGGGATAGAGAACAGATGAGCAGATGAGGAACAAGGGTGAGAAATATTGAGTCATAGAAGTGTGAGAGAAAGTCAGGTGAAAAGTACAAAGGCAATGAGAGGGAGAAAAAAGAAGGGGGGAGCAAAAGAGCAAAGAGGACAAACATGGAGAGAGGGAGGACAAAAAAGAGATCAAACAGAGAGAAAGAAAGAGAAAGATGAAGGTAGTTTGGGTTGTGCAGGACAGTAGAAACAAGGTTTACTTCTATCTCACTCTGCTCCCCACACAATGCCTGTTCACTGTGTACCTACAGCAGTGCTCTGTCTCACAGAGAACACAATGTTCAAGTTTGAACCTAACTTAGAAAAAGTAGATTCATAGATAGATAGATAGATAGATAGATAGATAGATAGATAGATAGATAGATAGATAGATAGATAGATAGATAGCAGGGAGGATGCATTAATAATGCACTGACAGCATTGCTGACATGGTTTTGAATTGTTCTGAGTTGGAAATTAGGAGTGAGTTAAGATTGTGTCCCAGCTGATGTGTGTGTTAGCCAGCAGTGCATCAGATTGTCATTATTCATTAGCATAAATTTGCATTACCAGCGTTGTGTGTGTGTGTGTGTGTGTGTGTGTGTGTGTGTGTGTGTGTGTGTGCATGTGAGTGAGTGTGTGTGTGTGTGTGTGTGTGTGTGTGTGTGTGTGTGTGTGTGTGTATGTGTGTAAGATTATGCTGGGCTATTTGTGATGCAGTGTTGACACCAAAGCAGATGCCTGCAGTGAATGTGCTAGCATCCTCTCTCTTATTTAATAATGCACTGCTTTTTCATACATTTTGTGGTAATGGACATGGGCTTCAGCTGTAATGGAAATAATAGTGTTAACTTTCATACTGAGCTTTTATCATGAACCACAAAAGGGTTTTTTATGTTACATTTATATTGCTTTAAAATTGTCATTACAGTCACCCCTAATCAGATTTCACATTATGTCATATTTGACAGTAAGACTGAATATGTGAGATTTACAGTTGTCCCCAACGAATGACATTCCCGCTCCTCAATTACCAAAAATCACTCCAAATCACAGATGTTCTGTCAGCACACAGTGACTCTGCAGTGCATCCAAATGAGCTTTTTGAAGAGCTGCCTAAAAGTTTGCTTCTGACTACACAGACAAACATTTACTCAGGCGAAGAGAGATGACAGAGAGGTTGAGAGGAGTGAGAGAAGGAAAACAGGGAGAGAAAACATTGTTTGTGATGTTGTTTGCAGTCTACACTGGTAGGAACTCAGTGTTACTGTGAGTGTGTGAGAATGAACCCTGTCACCTGCTGATACAGCTCTAGATCTGCCCAGAAATTATTCATGACCTGGATGAAGGACAGAGAGAAAGAGGGAGAGGAAAGGTGAAGAAGGAGAGAGTACTGGAGTAGTAAGGGAGAAGACGACAAGAAAGGGGAAGACGGAAGAACAAATCACAAAGATATAGTCAAAGATGAGAGGTAAAAATAAACAGAGGGGAACTATAGCTGGCAAGAGGAGAAGAAGGGATGAAACAGGTGAGAAAGGAGGTGAAGCAAGCAGGGTAGCGAAAAGAAAGGAATGGTGATGCGTGAAGCAATGAGGAAAGGAGGGGGAACAGTCTTGGTCGATGATGACGTAGAGAAAACTGAGGGCTGAGCTCAGGGGGAGGAAACGGATGGAGAGGAAAGTGGGAGGTGGTGACGGGGTAGGGGGTGGGGTGGTCGATAGGAGAGATGAGGAAGAGAGGAGGAAGTGAAAGAACCCGACAAACCTTTTATATTGGTGAAAAGGCGTCACACAAAGGCCTGTTTTCAATGCTGAAAACCATTGTAAATATAGTTACAAAAATGAATATGTGCGTCATTTTGTGAAACTGAGATCTGAAATGTTTCTTTTACTGTTTCCAAGTTTTCTTTAATGAATATCATCAAACACTGTTTTATTAAGAAAGATTTACACTTTTATTAGATGATTTAAACATGGCCACCCCTTAAAAGTCACTGTCTATCAAACGCTTGTCGGGAAGCAGAAAGGACAGCTCAGATGCAGAGAAAGATCAGCCAGGAAGGGAGGGAGGGACAGTTAGAAGACAAGGTGAGTCTATGTTTGTCAGACCATCACCGAGCACTCAGCATCACTTTCTGCCCTGTCATCTGCTGTCTCGCAGCAAGAGGAGAACAGGGAGCAATGAGGGAGGGCATTGAGGAGAAGGAGAGGCTGTAAGTAAGGTGCAGCAAGAGCACAGAAGGCATGGGGCGAGAGAGACAGAGGAGAAGAAAAAGAGCGGAAAGGAGAAGAGGCATGAGAATTGGAAAGGAGCAATAAAGAGAACGAATAGAGCTATAAAACTGAAGTTACTTCTCAATTCATTGCCTCTTATTCACAGCTACTCAATAATCCGTACTACCAATATAACACATATTGTATTCTACGTAACTCCAAAAAAAAGAAGCTGTCAGTGTCACAGCTTGGCTGCAGTCTCTGAGTCATGCCCCAAACCTGCTGATCGAGACACAATTCTCAAGTATTTTTTTTTTTTTTAATATTTTTTTTACACAGGAAACTGGCATTTCAGCTGTCAAGAAACCACTTTCAGCATAACCATCAGACAGCACTATGCCCTGCTTTAGTGTGATGTTGGTGTTACAGGTAGCCAAAGATAATTTAACTGGTGTGAAAAAGCTCACAGAGCAATTTCTAGTATCTATTTTTAAGTATGAAAACTCTTCTGGGCCAAGCTAAATCCCATGCTGTCTATATAGCATTATTTTTTGTACAGTCTATGCATAAGACTTAATAGAGTGATTGCTCAAGAAGTACAAGATAGAGAGGGAAAGAGGTGAATGTGAGAGGGGACATGGGAACAGTAAGACATTAGGAGAAAGCTGAGGGGAGAGCAGATGGAGGACAAAATGGGGAGGAGAAGGGTAGAGAGATGAAGGAAAGGACAGGTGAAGGGTGCTCAAAGGCAGATCACACAACCCCCACTTCATTTTAGGGGCCTCTTTTACAACCTTGAAAATTTTACATGGTTTTTTTAAAGATAAAAGTGAACAAAGATATATGTCAGTAAGAAAAGGTGCACTTTATATGACCACAGTCTATGAAACTGTCATCGTGAAGCCATTCACAGCAGTCAGTTCACAGCCTAATTATAAGAATATTTTATGATGTGGTGTATAGTCGTCTAATATCACTGCTATGAAGAAGTTTAAGAGACTGAGATATTGAAAATGGCTCAGGAGAGATTTACGAGGTCAGGACAAGAGTGGTAATATCACTGAGCAAGTGCAGGGATTTTGAGATTTAGTGAGGTGGTGCAATTACAAAGGATGAGAGATTTAGTGCTGTATAACAGGTAAGGACAGTGTTAATATAGCAACAGGCAAAACACTTCCGTTATAAATATTGTTGGTTTGTATGCAAACAAGCTTGCCTGTGGCACATTTCCATGCATGTGTTATTCACAAGGTGAACATGGACAAAAGTAAAAGGCAGGCGGGAACCTTGTCAGAACAGCCCTAATGAGAGGATGTGTTGTTGTACAGCAAAGCATCAAAGGCTCAGTGAAACTCAGTAACTGAGATTCAAGGGAAGATTTTCCACGGTGCTGTGTATCCAGGAGCCACTTCCCATCCTAATGCAGCCGACATAAAATGATGAAGTCTTTGTGGGAATGATCTAAATATCCCGTGTGAGCTTGTTTTTGTCTTTTTGAAGCTGACATTACCAACCTCTTAATGATTCTGCTCTGACTAAAATGAATACCTTCAAACTGCCTGCTGGATTGTAATAAATAAGAATGATGTGAATACGTCAAACACATACATGCATGCACATTTACAAGAATGCTACTTAATCTGTTGCATGCCCCTTAACAACAACATATCATCCTAATGCTCTGCCTTTTAACTTACCTCATTCTCTCTCTTTCCCTCTCACTCACCCCCCCACCTACTTCTTCAGGGCTATTTATCCGAGGGTCTGGTAACTAAGTGGTATTGTTCCCCCCGTCTGCTCCTGTCCCCAAACAACTATACCAAGGCCATAGACATGTGGGCTGCTGGCTGCATACTGGCTGAGATGCTCACTGGACGCATGCTGTTTGCAGGTACCTTGCTTGTTTCTCATTCAGATTCCACCATGACACTGTCATGACCTTGAGGTCTGGCAGAAATATTATGATATTGGTGATTTCATGACATAATAAAATATGCTTCTATCATTAGTATTGGGCAGAAAGTGCTTACATCTTGTAAGATCTTTCTTGAAACTGTGTTTCCAGGCTTCAATTGAGGATAGTAGCATTTGTATGTTAAAGGATTAAACTTGAAAATGTGATTTCATTTTCATATCCATTAGTTTAATGTGGTGAAAATGAAGTTAGATATGGAATAGAAGTTTGAATAAGGTTGAGTGGCTAAGCAAATGTATAATCGGTAAAAGGTGAATCAGTTCTAATCAAACAAATCATCTGTTTCTTTTGTTAACTTATATAAGTTATTATTTATTTTGCATCTCTGCAAGATCCAGACAAAATAGGTGTTTAAAGACTGCACCACAGTGGGAAAGGTGGCATGAAGTGAGAACTGAGGAGAGTTTTTCTTTCCAGAGTGTCCTCCACCAAAGACACTTTATTTTCTTTCTGCAGGCTACTTCTTTGCCTGACCAGAATAACAATGATGACAGAAAAATTCTCGCTGTCTGAAGCAGATGTAGTTCCTCCTGACAGGCTTATTTGACCTCCACCAGCCCTCTACACCACAGGAGAGATGGTGCTTTAAACTCAATAGCGTCACTGGTTCCCTGGTGTCCCTCTCTGCTAGAATTTCACACATGAAGTGTTATAGATATTTGCCTTGTTTTTCACTTAAGCACCATAGTTTACCAGATGATTGCACATTATGTTTTTGTTTACCAGAGGGGACGCAATGCATTCTCTTCCCCATACAGTGAACTGCCAGTATTTGCTTATTACCTCAAGTGGTGAATGTGTTGATGTAGCACCACCTGCTGGCGTGATAAATATATTTGAAGGGCAAATCCACATTGAAACATATGTAGCAGAAAAGTGCTGCTTCACTGCTGTCTGTGGGCTAAAATCTTCAAGCATGTCAAACTTCAAGTGACAACCATGAAAGTGATGGTTCACACCAATGCTGATTGCTCCTCACTGGCTCTCCATCAAATTCAGAATCAATCTGCATGGTCAGGCTCCTGCCTACTTTAGAGATCTACTGCAGCCCTGTGTCACCAGCAAGTTTCTAAGGTCTTCTGATCAGGGTTTGCTGGCTGTTCCTAGAACTAGGCTTAAAGCTAAAGGAGACTGTGCTTTTGAGGTTATGGCTCCTAAATGTTGGAACTCTCTCCCATTTGATTCAACATCTGTGGACACTGTGGTCACCTTTAAAAAGCAGCTCAAGACTCATTTGTTCAGACTTGCCTTTGTGTATTACTTCTATTTTCTATTTATTGTTTTTTTTATTGTGTTTTATGTCTGTATGTATGTTGTTTTTTCTTTGTCACCTCTATAAAGCACCTTGTGATGTCTCTTGAAAGTGCTATATAAATAATGTTACTTACCTACTTACTTACAGTAGGTTTGGACAGGGGCGGACTTTACCATTAAGCAAGGTAGGCAACTGCCTTGGGCCCCCAAATTACTAAATCTGCCCCTCGTTTTGGGCCATGGTCAGGCTCAATGTCTGCCAACTGTGTATATGCAAGGAAGGTTTGCCTGACAGGTTAAGGAGCAAAATAACCTATTGCACAAAATAAATGGCATCACAGCTTGGGTGTGACCAGAAGTGCAACATACCTAAGTTCAACCTTTCAGGACGGATTTATTTACAGAAGAGAAACAGCAGGAGAAGAGAAAATGAAGTGATATTTTATGTTATTTCAACAAACTGCATTGAAAATGAAGTGGCTAATGACACTTAAAGTACCCCTCCTCTCAAAAATGTGTTTTTCTTTTTGTTTCTAAAGTTGAATGTTTGAGCTTCACCGTGCAGAATCATGTATGTGAAGAGTTTAACATTAGAAAGCTGTTTTCATGTCCACCTGCTGAAAGTGGAAAGTTCCTCTGTGTTCACTAAAAATGCCATTTTAAGGGGTGAGACTACAAGTATGATTTGTGATATCACAACTAGTTTGGAAGCGAATCCTGGTTTACCATGAAATTTACACAAGAGATTTTTAATGAGGGAGGAGTAGATGCCATCTTAAGGATTTTAACAGTAATTATACCTTTTGTGGAAATCAGACATACATTATTGTTCCAAGCACTATTTTTTATATGTCTGGAGGGGATCTTTAATATTTATGTCTTTAAGTGGAAATGTTAATATTTGACACTCCATCCCATCTGCACGATTTAAATTCAACCTCAAGCCCTAACCATTTCTTTGACTTGACAGCTCATATCATCTAGTAATTCCTTTTTGACTCTAATTGGTCACCTTTTTCTTTCTGCTTATCCCCTGTCTCTCCCCTGTCTATCTGTAATTGGTCGATTCTCTCTCCCAGGAGCTCATGAGCTGGAGCAGATGCAGCTGATTCTCAACACAGTGCCGGTGCTGAGAGAGGAGGACAGGCAGGACCTGCTACAGGTGACGCTTCAGTGGCTGCTGCTGTTCATATGTCTGCAAGCTGATTCCTTAAATATGGTGTCATTGTCATGTTATGAAAGGCATGTGTTTACAGCTTCAGGCTGGTCTAGGACAAGGCAGTCACGTTAGATGTGTACAACAACTCTTTCCAACAAGAATTTGCTTGTGAATGCTACAAAGAAATGAACTTAAAGAAATAACCACAACAGAATAATCTATATATTTAAACCTGCCTTTCACTCATTCCCAGGTGATGCCTTCATATGTCAGTCATGGTTGGAGAGTGAAGAAGCCCTTTTCTGAATTGCTTCCTGAAGTGGATGCTCTGGGTGAGCAGTGGGAATTGAATGGTGGGAAGAGGAGGGTCAAGTAGTGAGAAAGAGGATGTTGAAGAATAAGAGTAATGGAGGATGTGAGGAGGGAAAAAAACACATTTGACCTGTAAAGGATGATGAGGTGATATTGTATGGAGCAGCAGTATAACTGAGAGCCAAGAGAGAGTGACATCTTCTAGAATTCTTTTTTTTTTTTTTTTACAGAAAACTTATATTGACCTCTATATTATTTAATATTTTTATTCATATTAAACAAGGTTTGAAAGTGTTTGACTTGCATCTCTCATCTCATCTCACTCTCATCCTCTCCTCTAAGCTGTGGACTTCCTTCAGCGTATCTTGACTTTTAATCCCATGGATCGTCTGACAGCTGAAGCAGCGCTGTCTCACCTCTTCCTCCAGCAGTACTCCTGTCCAGAGGATGAGCCCACCTCAGTGCACCCCTTCCGCATCGAAGACGAACTGGAGGACAGCCTCATCACAGAACAGAGCCTGAGCAACAGCAACAGTCAGGCCTCCAGCATCCAATGGGACAGGTAGGTTGATTTGCGTTTTTATTCACTAGTGGGGCAGCTGAGAGTCAATTTACTGTATTTATCATTATTAACCAGAACAGTGTTTAATAATGTTGGTGTGTTCAATGTTGGTAACAAAAAGCACAGAAAATCTTTGACAAATCAAAGTGGAAATACCGGTTGAAGCAGATACAAGACTAAGAGCTGAGATTGCTAAGCTAATATTGTGTCAACATGTCCTCTGCTTTCTGCAGGTATGAGAACAGTTTATCGACAGATGTGTGCTGGCAGCACTCGGGTGAGAGATGTCGCTGCATGCCCCCTGGCCGCATTACCTCTGATTTAGGAGACACCACAGAAGATGAAGAGGTGCAGAGGGACCCCCGGGCCAGTTCTGCCTCACTGTTAGAGGAGGCTCAGGTAGGATATGACTTGACATTTTTTCCCCAAACTGACCGATTAGTGTTTTGGATAACCATTATCTGGTTGGCTCAGGAGGTTGAGCGGGTTGAGTGGGTTGTCTGCCAATCAGAAGGTCAGTGGTTTGATCACTAACTCCTGTTCACAAGTCAAAGTCTCCTTGGGCAAGATATTGAACCCCTAATTGCTCCCGATGGTTGTGTCAGTACTTTGCATGGTAGCTTGCTGCCATCGGTATGAGTGTGAGTGTGAAATATTAAGTTAAGTGCTTTGGATAAAAACAGCCATCTTATTATGATATAATGTGCTATGTTTTGTTCTTCCTTTTTTGCCATTATGTAATGTAATGGCTTATTTCTTGAAACATTTAGTCTGGGAGTACTCCTTGTTAATGTGTCTGTTAAAGGATGCCATCACTGTATGTATGTGGTGCAAATATATAGATGTTCTAATTCTACATGTATAGGACATTTAGATACAAATGAATACAAAAATAAATCAATAGATAATGGAACAGAAATTAACTTCACTACCTTCCCCATTTATCACCCCTCCCCCTACTACCCCAATCTTATATAGGTCGACCCACGCAAATATTCCCATAGCAGTTCAGCAGAACGTTTCCTGGAGAACTCTCACTCCTCTCTGGAACGGGTCTGTGGTTTTGGATTTGGAGAGTTAGACTGCGGCCGCTCCTGTGACTACAAAGTGGGCTCTCCATCATATCTGGATAAAATTGCCTGGAGAGAGGGAAAGCCACAACACTACTCAGAACCTAAGCTGATTCTGGATCTGTCTCATTGGAAGCATAACATTAACAGCCTCCCTGTGCCTGCCGTGCCTCTTGGTGGCAGTGTGGAGGATCTGGGAGAGATGAAGGAAGAGGAAGCGGATGAGGAGAAGGAGGAGGAAACAGGAAACTTATTCCAGGAGATTTCTCGCTGGGTGGAGAGCACCCAGTCTCGTCTGCACTCACCCAGTCCCACTCTGTCTTTGGAACAACGTTCACCCTTGTGTTACACCTCATCTCCCCCTCTCCCTCTCTCTCCAACTGACCTCCCGACTCCAGTCTTCCACTACACGGAAGTTGTGCAGCAACCATCCGCTGAATATGATGAAGACAGACTCAGTCCACTTCCGGCTGTCACACCGTCCACTCATTCTCTTCCTTCACTCCTCCCTTCATCTCCCACCTCTCCACTTCCTCCACAATCACCTCACATAGCGTCTCCTCCTATCTCACCTCTGTTTCCTCCCCCAGAATGTCCACCTCTTTCCTCTACTTCCTCAATTTCTCAGCCAGTAAATGATGATTCCATGGAGACACTTCCTGTAAAGCAAAAAGAGCGGCTGTTTGACTTGGATGTATTCATCTCTCGAGCGTTGAAACTTTGCAGGCAGAATAAGGAGAAAGGAGATGGTAAAAAAGCAAGAGAGGGAGGGTGGAGGGAAGAAAGCAAACAGCCCAGCATTAACCGAAGGGTGCCCAGGTTTCCCGAACACAGGACTCCACCACCACAGACTCCCAACTCTTGATGTTGAGATCCAACTTGAAAGTCCACCACAGCATCATCATGGATAGCATTTCCAAATGCTCTGCTTTACATAGTGAGGGGTGTCCATGGTTGAATATGCTGCTTAATCATTAGACCTTAGTCTTAGCAGCTGTTGTCTGCTTGGTACTATTGCAATGACACGCTACTCGCTGTGACTAAAAACCTCACTTAAACAAGCAATCCTGCTGCTTTGTGAAGAGGTGCTCTCAGGCAATAAGAAGTCAAAAAGCAATTGGTTAAACTGAAAATAACCATGCTTAGCATTGCAAATATGACAATATTTGGAAATATTCTGCTAGTTAATGATTGTGATCATGGTTTGCTGTTGTATGTCAAGAAGTGAAAGATTGGTCAAGATTGTTTTTTTGTTCTGCAAACGACTGAGAGGGAGCAGTCACTTTGATAACAATAGTGGAGGAGACTGTGTACTGTGGATAACAGTAGGTTTGTTTCAGCTCTGTTTTTGCTGTCAGTCAGTATTTTTTTCCAAATGTCTTCCAAATGTGATGTTCACCAAATAATGACAGTGACACAGGACATGCTTTTGTCAAGTTTCTCTGAATGTATTAACTGAGAAATAATCAGTCAAATTATGCTACATGATGATTCATAAGGATGTTAACACTATTTGTTGCTGTTTTAACCTCCTCAAAGTAAGTGAAAGAGCTCTGTCACTGCAACATGCCTTGTAAACTTGTATAAAATGTACAACAGTTATCATATTTAATTCTATAGTATATTTCTTAAGACTGTTGTTACTGTTATTCTTGCGTTCGAAAGATGATTGTGTTTTTTGTTGAATGCTAGAGCACAATTCTATGTTCATTTGGAGCGAGTTGGATTTTAAATGTGTTATGTTGTATGACAATAATTTATGATTATTCGGCAAGCATTGCTGTAGTTAGATGGTTAACAGTTTTCGCAGGCGGTTCAGTGAGTTCATATTCTGTCTGCCTGATGCACCAAACAAGGTCATCATCTGCTGTACACTCACTGTCTCTTTGATGATACTATTCTCTCTGTAGTAGACAGCCAGTTATCTATTTCCATTTTGATCACTTGTTACCCACAGAGAGCTGTAATGCAATCAACAGTAGCCTTTTGAAGAATTTAGACCATTTACAATCTCTATAGGAAATAAATTCTGATTCAGCAATGCTCAGTAACCATATATATATATATATATATATATATATATATATATATATATATATATGGAATACAAAATAAACCAAACATATATTTTGAAATATTTTTCTATCCAGAGTGCTAGACAGTAGATACTCAGAATGTTGTTTATTCTGGCATCTGATGTCTCCCCACACAGTGAGATGTGAATTAACGTCAAGATGAAGTGTGTTGGCTTGTGCCTAGTACTTTCTAAATCAAGTGCATTTGACTTCATTTATCAAAGCCAAGAAGCGAGTGTGAACACATGTAGGTGGCATTAAAATATTGTGCTGAGTTTGTACCAAAAAGAACCTATAAAGCTGGTTTCACTGTTTAAAATGTAAAGCTAACGTGGCTGTACACACAGACAGATCTGGCAAGGGAGGATTGGAGCCTTGAGATATACAAGCAACACTGCCAGCACAGCTACATTACCACAAAATAATTCATGTTCTATCTGTTCTGTCATCTTTTACTCCAGTATCTGATATACATAACTTAATTATTTCGTGCTCCCTTACATATTCTTTTTAATTCTCAATCTACAGTCAGGAAACTAGGATGGCTCTAGTGTGGTAGCAGTTGACAGGATGAAACTCACCATCCCACAATGTAGCAACTGTATCCTTTTTCTCTGCTGTGCCACATTTGCAAAAATTAAAGTTGAAAAATTAACTATTTAATGCGCTCTAATGCTTTTTGCAGTTAAGTGTTAATGCACACATTATATTGCTCTAAAAAGGTTGAGTTCTGTAATATCTTCAGATCTTATACACACTGTAGCCAATAAAAACAGGTTGTGAGCAAATCATCACTTGCACAACGTAGTATGATATCCTAAGGATTGAGCCATACATACTGTAAACTCAGTGTGTGAATTGCAAACAGTACAACCTATGAGACAGCAAAGCCAGGTGCATTCTTTTATATTTACATGAAGCACATTAAAACCCATTTAGCACATTTAGGAATGATGATTTTCCTCAGAAAACACTGTAGTACCACAGTCAGTGTTCATTTTAATCAATAACGTACCACTAAAGGTACCTGTACCAAGGCTGGGTTGCTTGACTAACTGACCATCAGATGTGGTGCATAAACAAAAATTGAATGTCCATTTTTTGATCCAGAGCCATTTATGTATTAATGGAAATGCATATCAGCCGCAGTCAAACTAATTAAAGGAATCAAGTTTTTAACGGATCCAGGTCTAATGATCACATTTTGCATTGTACAGTTTTCTCTGCAGGTAACCTAAGCCAGCAATAACATCATTTATGAATGACACAAATATAACATGTGGTTACTGAGCCGAAGTTAATTCTTTTAAGTGAGTGAAGCAATGTAGAAAATGTGCCTCAGTACACCTTAATGCTTCCAGCTTGCTGAATGTAACATATCGTCTCCTTCTTGCATGGCTTTAACAACTATTCAAATACCTTGAACTTTGTTGTTTTAACTATGTGTCACTTTGTGAAACAGTCATAAATTCTGTGGTCTCCTTTTTTCTTTCGTACTCCTGCTTCATTTCAGAAAAAGCTGTGAGGTTTTTAAATGCTCAGTATTGATTGATAGTATCTCTTTTTGCAGTTTCTGTTTGCTTCTTTTTGCTGAAAAATTATTAAAACAATAGTAAAACTATTATTTGACATCATGTTTTCTATAAATTGTCTTGGCGTTATGACTGATTGAAGATGAATATTTAAAAAAATATATTGCAGAAATGTTCTATTTGTTTAATATTTATTTTTTTAAGGGCAACATAACATGGATCAATACCACATACATACCACAACATATAGCCTAAGTTTGCTAGATGGGCCTTTATACAAATACACACAACTCAACAGGAAAACACATTTAAAACCTTATCATTCATTAGTACGTGACTGATCCTTCTTTAAAATGTTTCAACTTGTGTCAATCTCATTCTCGTCAAACTGCTTCTATTATTACCGGCTTGATTAACCCATTAGGATTGGGTTAATAAATTTATTTAAGAATATACAAGAATATGTCAAGTTTTGAAATCAGGAAACCTTATTGTTTGACTTGATGTTGTGCTTTTTTGATCCATATTGGCAAACAAATTGCAATAAATCTAAATGCTGTGAACCAACAAGCGCAGTGCATACAAGCCCTGGAGGTCTGGCATTTTGGAGAACTTGCCAACTTTTTCCTGTTGGTAATCCAACTTCATGCCCTTTACTGTTTAGCCAGCAATGCATATTCTTGCTGCACTCTGTTTTTGTGCTGTACTGTCTGTTTTTATTTATTTTGCTAATTTTGCACAGACAAAACAACAGGAGCAACATCTAAATGTATAGCTTGTGGGGGAAATAAGTCACTCTCACCCAATAATATGTGATGTTGCAAAAATGTTGGGGTTCAAGTGTATTTGTCAAGTCCACTTTAAAAATACAGCTTCATACATTTTGTGTCTCTCAGGACCAGAACAACTGACACAGCATCAGACAAAATATAAAATGTTTCATTCAACTAATGAAGCTAGAAAATACTGTTCAAAAGGGAAAACCCCACTTCTACAGTAATTACGACTGATTGGCTTCTCTGTGAGAAAAAAAACAATGCGCATGTCGCAGTCTTTACGGTAAAGAAGAAGGAAATCCCGGCATGTGATTGGATGAGCGGCCAAGTTCTTCTAGTCCGTATGAGAGTCTCCTCACCAACAGTCTGCATCTGTAGCTGCTGTCCGGGGACAAACTGAGCGGTCAAACCACAGTAGTTTACCGGTTAGAAGAAGAATATGCTTCATAAACAGTAACCTGTCCAAGGGAAAGAACCGCAATCTTATAAAATTCAAGAGCAGGTAAGCCGAGACGTTATTCTTAAAAAAAGGGAAAGTGTGTGTCGAAGAACTTCCCGTTTCTGAGCAAAGGATTAGCAAGAAGTGAGAGATATGAATGAATGACAGTCTGTAACTCATCAGGCTAAAAAGTGTTGCGTCTTGGAATGTTTTGTCAGTTCAACAAGCCTATACAAATATTGGGACCGTGGGCTAATTTGTAATCAAGTTGTCTACAGACACGGATGCTCAAATAACGACATCCGCCGCTATCTTTCAGTTCTTAGCTAGCCAAACGCTTGTAGCAGTTGTTAGCTGCTGTCTGTGAACGACTGCTAAGCTAACTAATTAGCCTGCCACTGTAGCCGGTTTTTGGCATTCCCATTCAGTCTGATTTCATGTGTAAACATTTTAGTCGGTATGCTTTCCTGTTTAACAATAACACCCCTTCTGTCCACTTCCTCATTGAAGTGGAAACAGGGAAAGGGAGATCATGCGTGCATTTTATCAGTTACACATTAAGCACAATGAAAACATGAAGAGATCACTATTGGGCAAAGGTTTTACCATCTCCACTGAAGTTATTACATTTACAGCATCGTCAGCTGGGTTGTTCTGTCAATCCATTACTGACAACAAAGATGTTATTGCTAAACTTAACAATTCTGTGCTCCAACTACAGAAAGGGCTTTCCTTATGAAGCAACAAGATGAACAAGTGTGTGTGTTAGAGAGTAGGACAATAATAACACCTGACAACATAGTCACACCCAGGTGTGTAATAACTGTAATTAATGTCTGTCAATTTCAGATAACATAATTATACTAATAGTGCACTCTGATCCTGGTAAAATTCACCTCTAAGACCATAAAAATGTTACACCTGTGTGGGTTTGGTGGCTTGCTCAGATTTAGATAGGATGCATGGTGTACAGTACATAAAAGAGTGGGCGAGTAGTAGGCAAAGTAGTTTCCTGAGTGAAACCTTTGGTTATTAAATTATACTTAGCTCAGTCAATACAGTCATTATATCTTCCAGACACAGTAATGCAAGTTGTAGCCAGATTCAATAGTCTGGCTAGATTGTACTGTGTGTCCTGTTTGCCTGGTCTGGTTAGAATTTAACTTTGGTTTATGATGAAATGAAATAAAAAAACATTTATCAGGTGCATTACTTACAATATGAAGAGAGAGTATATTTGATGATGAGAGAAGATTGACTTCTTGTAGCGTACCCAAACTGTTAAATGATTTTACAGGATGGGGTTTTAAGTATCAGTTAGGAAGACCATCTTCAGGCTGTGGAAAGTGTCCAGGTAGTGAATGCACACGAGTTGTTCCAACACTGATACAAAGCTGTCTCATTACTGTTTCTATGCCAGAATTACTTTGCTACTTGGCAGACACAAAAGGTACAATCCAGGCAATTACTGACAATCTCGGCGTGTTTGATTCCCTCGAGTTAACATGCTGATAGAATTCCTCAGATGAGGAAAGGTTTCAGTCATTTCCAGTGAATCAAAGACTGAGATCATTTGAACCATCAAGGTTTTATACATTGTAGGAACACATAGGAACCAAAGGCAGATCTAGATTACGAGAAAATTGTCTTGTACACTATAGTGTGTATAAAAAAAAGATTGGAATTCACAGAGGCTGCATCAAGGCCGGTTCCCCTCCGCAAATCAAATCAACAGAGTTAAAATGTCCATTGTGTTGTATTGAGCCACGTACAAAGGCTCAATTCTGCTTTCTAGGCACTGTTTCCTGGATATGTAGTTGTAAGCCAAGACCCGACCAGCTGGCTGTCTATGCTTGTAATTTCCTTAATCAGATATTCTGGTCAAAGGCAGAGACATATGATGAGTACACATTGCTCCTGAACAACAAGTCCAGGCCAAATGAAAGTTACTGTCACAGTATGCCAAGAATTTATAAGGTCAATTTATAACTTGGCTACTCTATCATGGTGTGATTAAATAAACATGACACATGACAACTGTTATGTAGCGTATGAGCATGTGTGTGGCATCTTTGCTTTGTCTTAACGACATTTGCTCATCTTATCTCAGCTTATACTATCTTGTGGTTTCGGGTGAGTGATTATAACTATGATAACATGGGTAGACAGGCAAGAAATAGTATCTTCAGGAATGGAGGAGGGAAGGGAAAGCATTTACAGTGTCGATGAGCGCAGTTTGTCGCATTAACTGTCCCCGACTTTGTTCTCTTTGTTCTTTCACCCCCTGAGATCAGCTACACAATGTTCCAGGCTGCAGAATCATTCAGAGGAGTTATTTGTTGGATCATGCTTCTGTAAATGTATAACATTATAGTAAACTCAACATGTTAGGGTGTTGAACTGCTGGTCAGACAAAAACTGCAATCATGTCACCTTTTCACAATGAATAATCAGCGGATTAAATGATAAGAGAATAATAGTTACTTGAAACCCTACTGGTCTTTTTTTTCCTCTTTTTGTTACAGCTGACTGTGTTTGACCGTAGTTTTCCCATGTGTCTTGTAATTTAATGCAATACTGCTTTTAAGAGTTCTGCCAGCCTACGTCAACAACCTGCAACAAACTAAAATAGAAACTGCACTCAGTAATGCTCGTGTTTCTGTTCCCCACATAATGTTCTTACAGGTCCAGTTGCATTTCCTTTATGTCAGATGTTGTCATCTGACATAAAACCTACCACTTGTATTATCAAAAGGAATGTCAGCTCTATGATAAAGTTGATGAAAACATGAGCTTAGTATTTGGGTTAAGAAGTTATCTTGGCTGAATATCCTTTGTGGTCGTAACATGGTAATGTTTTGAGTAATGTGGCATTATGGACATTAATATCTATAGTGTAAAATAGCATGACGGTATATCTACGGTATGCAGTGATTTAAAGTTCTTTAAATCTGTAAAATGTAACTGGTTTTCATAGTTGAGGAATGACCTTTTTTTGCTCCAATAACTATCAACAGAGGGAACAAAGCTGTATTTTTTTGTCTACAACTTACAAAGGTATATCAGAGGAGCTTTTTCAGGCCTCTTTCTGCACCCACCACAACATAGAACAACACAATATAGCAGCGTAGCACAGGTCACATGCATGACATACCAGTTACAATGATGATACTATTCCAGGCCACCAACAGCAAGCTGAGAGTAGGATAGGGGCCCTCGTGTGCAGTGAGTATGCAGTCATGATTGTTGATGTGGCATCGTTTTAGGTATTGTGTATATACATTTTTATGTATTCTTTTCACTCCCAAAATATTTGAAATAATTAACTTTTTTCCCATCAGGTTTGCTCTGTAGATGCAGATACTTAAGTGACATTCCCCATGCGATTTCTTGGCGTTTTGCCACCAGCCTGTGATACATGGCCATCTGCCTGTCTTTCCCATCTTTCTTGTCTGTCGACTGATGTCACCACAATTTAGTTTGTTCCCTTTCTTCATGTAGAGCTCATTGCGACAAGGATTATGACAATCTTTCAAAGCTTTGTTTTCAGATCCCGCACTAAATCGCCTCTGTCCACATCCAGATTAATGACTGTCCACTGCTGTCAGCGGTTGTAATCTTTGAGTGTTCTGGGCTGTCCATGCACTTCAAGTGCGTATATAGGCTTCTGTGTGTGTCAATGGGCCGGCAGTCTTCACTGATTATTGCTTGATGTCATACTAAGGTGCTGATGATGTCACAAGTGTAAAGGTTGTGGTAGCAGTGCACTTAAGGTCTTGATTATCAGAGGCCAAGAGAGAGCTTAACCTCAAAGCAATAAATTCCAACATGTTGATAACAAGGAATAGTTTCATTTTCATCAAATTGACATGAGTGGAATTTTCTTATCTCTTATCAATAAGCATTTGTTTTACAGCCATGATGTCCCAAAACCCATATAATATGAGTTGGTAAAAAAAAAAAAAAAACATTTTTTAGATATACTTTTGCAAAAAGTCCCACTGGTAATATTCAGTATACCAGAACAACTCTCACTACAGCTGGCTTGTGAATCCATTGTAATTCTCCCCAACCTTGAAAACACCAGACTAGTCAATGTTTTGTCTCTTTCCTTCCTCAACAGCTTTTCACCAGTGCACCTTCCAGACCACTTCACTGTACAACATGTTGTCCAGGTTGAGGGCAACCTTGTCCCTGCGGCCTTGTGTCTCCGTTTGCAGATGGGCACACACCAAAGAAAAGGGCAAGCCACTCATGCTCAACCCTCGCACCAATAAAGTGAGTGGATCACTTTTAAATTGTTGTGTGTTGTGTGTGTGTGTGTGTGTGTGTGTGTGTGTGTGCGTGTGTGTGTGTGTGTGTGTGTGTGTGTGTGTGTGTGTGTGTGAGAGAACATTTGACACATGATAGTCCAACAGATGGCTGCTTTATGAATATGTTTTGCAGCTGTGTCAGCCCATTTGTTGGAGATCTGTGCCCATTATGTCTTGTTATGAAGTAGGTTAATTAGCATACGTGTTTTGTGTGCCAGGGTGGAAAATTATTTGTGATGTATGTCAGAATTTTTTAATTTTATTTGGTTATGATCAGGAAATGAATACAAGGACACTGACTGTAATTCATAACTAGATTATATAGAATATAAAATGTTGTTCTTTTGACAATGTTTCTGTTTATATCCCAGGATAAGAATAGAGAGAGAGCAGTGTTATAATGTGACAGGCAGGGATTGATATGAAGGTTCTGACATGTTTGTCAGACTGTCTTTCATTAGACTACATATCACAAATATATTTTAATTTCAGCAGTAAAGCCATTTTAATTGATTCCCAATATTATTTTACAAGAAGTAGATTAAGCCACCATTCAAAGGTGACCATGGGAAAGATAAGTTTAAAAAATTAAGCCTACTATACAATCTTTCAAGGTAGCCTGGTCTTCTCGAAAGATTGAAAGAAAGAAATTACACAGAACAGTGTGCTTTGTTTTATGGTTATGAAAATGTGGGGTTGTAAAGTGCATGCAATAGCTGCCTCAGTTAAGCCCTGAATAAACTCCTAAGCGGAGGTGTGCACAGCTGTGGACACCATGGACACGTAGTAGTTCTGTTTACTTTCTGGAGTCTGCTTGAAGGAAGTGTTCCACACATGCACAGTAGATCAGCGTCTATTGATTGTAGCATAGTTACACAGATGTCTGCACAAAGCTTACGCGTACACACACGGAAAGTATTAACACCAGCTTTAGTCGTATCCCTAGGCCAGTGATTGGGAATACTGAAGAACTAGAAAAACTTGTCAGTGGCATCAGAGCCAAATGTTTTGCATCTGCTGGCTGGTGGCCACTGTTAATATCTCTCTGCTGTCTGACTCAGGCCAGCTTCTAACACTTAAATGGAGACCTTAAGGGGATGGTTTTCAAGAATTTAAGACACTTCATTAATAATTAAGCGGCTTAACTGACTTAACTTGTCATTTTTAAAATACAGGAATCAGAATTGTTAGCAATGAAGATACTTGTGAATAAAACTAAAAACACACTTTGCTCTTTCTTCACAGCTGCTAAAGTGATTTAGAGCGAATAAATGTTTTCTTTTGTTTTTTTTAAACTAAGCACTTTGCCTCACACAAGAATTGCTGAGAAAGTCCAACAACATTTCCTTCCTGAAGCTCAGATGTGAACTTTCTGACATTCTTAATGAAGGAATGATTTGCTATTAAAGTGTAAGTTAACAGAAAGCTGTAAAACATTGACTGGAAGTTTTAAGTCTGTTGGATGTTTGACTGCAGCCAGTGTTAATGTTGGGTGTGGTCAGAGAAGTGTTAATCATGACAAAACAAAATGTGCTTTTTGTTTTTTTTCATATTTTGTGTATCTCTCTCTTTTTTTTTTTTTTTTTTTTAATTTGAAGTCATTCAACTTTTTTTACTTTCCTTCTCATTTTCTTTTTGAATGTTGTCATTTGTCTGATGTATAATACTCTGAACTGCTTTTGTGTTTGGAAAGTGTTGTACAAATAATCTTGGCTTTCCTTGGCATTCGCTTGCAACCACACCCAACAGCGGGGCCCTCCCTGCAACACTGCAGCAAGGCAGAGACGTCAAGAGACCAAACAAACAAGATTTTCAGCTGGTGTCAAGTTGCTCTTTAAAACCTATTTACAACCCCTTACAGGAGTAAATCACACTGTTTGGTACTGTGTGTTTAACATTGTTGATTCATGTTGTGATTTTTTTTTTTCCTTGCTGGTGGTGATTTCTTGTCAGATTTTTAAATACTGGACAAATGACATTTGTAATATGAGTTTGGAGCTGCTTTAAGAGACGTGACCTCACAGTGCAGGTTATGCTTAACTTAGATGAGAAACGTGCTAAATATAGACATTCCAACCTATATGTAAACTGTTCCCTGGCTTTACTGACTGATGGTCCTGGGAGTAAACCGAGCAGCTATAGTACATGCCTGTTTGGATCTAGTTTAGAAACTCACCCTAGCTTTCCCACTCAGTGCTAACTCAAGTGTGAAAAAGCATTGGGAAAGAAGATCTGAGGCCGCAGGTTTTTTTTGTTTTTTTTAATGCTCTTCTTCTTTGAGCCCATGTATGGTGACATCACTAAATGTCTCCAAAGAATCCCAAAGAAATTCAGTTTTCTATCATGTATGAGACATAATAGCTTCAAATCCTCACACTTGAGAAGCTGCAACCAGAAAATATTGCAGCTCTTTGTTTATGTGTGATTTATATTTAGATGGAAGTTAAACTATTGAATTTCTCCTGCCAAGTCATACGTCATTCCTGTTAAGTAATTCGGTCTTGCATTTTAAAAACAATTGAAAAAATTAGTAGCGTGTTTGTTACTCATAGGGGTGCTATTATACTAGCCAGAATAGATGTGACTTGCATCAGCAGACGCATCGTCATGACTCACATGACTCGTTACACTTCAACAGAAAAGGTTGTAGTGTAGCTGAAATGTATCGTTTATTGTTTATCACACCGTCTGTCAGCCTAAACCAAATTTCTAATGTTATTTATTAGTTTGACACTGCATTTACACCATCAAAACTAATTCTTCTGGGTAAAATTTGTTGGCAGGATGATGGATGATCGATTTTGTACAATTTCATTAAAGGATCAGTGTGTAAGATTGATGAAAGATAATGTAAATCCATTATTTCATGTCAAAAATACGCTTAGGAAGTTTGTTGGTATACATATCATTAAATGTGTATGAACAAACGGTGTCAATATCCGTTTTTCATCATTTTGCAGTTCTTAGATTAGGTTTATTGTTTCAAAACGTATTTGAATGAATGGAAGTCCTCAAAATGAATGCTGATTAGTTGAGCTGAAAAAAGGAATCCTTTAGTCAAAGTAATTTTTTTTTCCAAGCAAAAATACCAAACATACATTTTTTTTGTTATAGCTTTCAATTCTTAGGATGTTTGCGGGTCTTTGGGTCTTGGTCTGTTGGTCAGACGTAACAAGACATCAGAGTACGTCACTTTGGGCTTTAGGGAATTGTGAGGGACATTTTTCACTATTTTCTAATGTTTTTAGAGGCCCAACAAGTAATCAATTTAAAATAATGGCAGATTAATCAATAATGAAAATAAGTGCTTTTTTCAAGTAATTGTTCCACAGGGATTTCAACATTCAAGTCAAGATTTCAATCAAAATTACATTTCAAAGGTTTGCAGCATGTTGCATTATGTTAAGAGGAATTGAGCACTAGAGCCGGGTGAAGTGAAATGCTCTATCAGCATTACTCAGCATTTTTTGCCAGGGGAGCCCCCAGCATTCATTGCTCTCACAACATAATCAGCCCCTTCCTCATCCCCAGACAATATGGCTTCCATGTGTTATGTCCATATTTCTTTCAGGCCTGGACTCGTAATCCCAGATACACATCCATGCACACACACATGAAAACACCCCTCACCTCCCTCATCCCCTGTTTCGTAGAAAGGGTGTTTCTGCCTTCAGTGTTCTTTATTGGCTTCTTGGCGGTGACTCCCCTCTATAACCTCCCGTGCTTCCTTCCCCCTCCTGCAAAATTGCTTTCATGTGGTCTTCTCGCTTTCCTCAGTTGTCGTTTTCTCATTTTAAGAGTCAAAAGGTCAACCTGGTCATTAGTATCGCCATGTGCCCTCTAGTGACAAAATTACATTACAGTGTGTGAACATTTTCTGCAGCAAGGATTCTGAAAATTTGTACAGTGATTCAGAATATTTTATTTTAAGTTGGAGTATTGATTATTCTAAGTATAAAACTTTAAAGCTGTACTTGTTGGATGCAAAACTGACAGAAATACATGAATCTATGATCAGAAACATGTGAAATGAAGTCCATGTACTGCACATAACACTAGTATGTGAAAAGATAGGGTCAAAATATTTAACATTTGTGACACCAACTTTCAACAGAGGAAAAACTTAATTGCCACAAGTATTTCACTCACTACACACCCACCACCATTATTTAATTTAGACAAATATGTAGGATAAACAGCATAACCAGATGATATCGTTGTCTATTTACAAGAAATTTTTAGGGTACAGAAACAAATCTATTGGTGTGAAAATATAATATCCAAACAGCTCCTCTATAGTCACTCATCTCTTCTGTCTCTCTGCAGGGCATGGCCTTTTCTTTACAGGAGCGACAGATATTGGGGATACATGGTCTGTTGCCTCCCAAAGTGGAAACGCAAGACGTTCAGGCCATGCGCTTCCAGCGCAATCTTAAGAAAATCAGTGATCCCCTACAGAAGTAAGCATATAGTTTACTAAAAGCTGGATATTGTTTTGTCATAAATGTTTTAGATATTTAAAAATCTCCTCATAATTTTGCTCATCATTTTCCCCTTGTTTCCTACTCACCCTTCCTCTTTTCTCCCATTCCTGCTCAACTCAATTATACTGTTTAACCTCTCCTCTCTTCTTTCTGTTTCCCTTACAGGTACGTCTACCTGATGGGCATCCAGGAGAGAAATGAGAGGCTGTTCTATAGAGTGCTGATGGAAGACATAGAGGAATTGATGCCAATAGTCTACACTCCCACTGTAGGCCTTGCCTGCACACAATATGGACACATCTTTAGAAGACCCAAGTAAGGATACTATGAATATCAATCAACTGTTGTCAAATGTTATGTGTTGCATGTTTAAACACTTAAATATTGATCTGTGTCTGCCTCAAAAATCCAGCATCAGTTTGGCTACAATACTAACATGATCCTTAAATTAGAAAACTATCTTCTTTTTCTCACCAGAGGCTTGTTCATCTCCATTCGGGACAGAGGACACATCCGCTCTATCCTGGATAACTGGCCAGAGACTAACGTTGCAGTGAGTACTCGAACACTGCACCACTGTAACACCTTTTCAGCTAAATTCTCAGTGTAGAAGAGACTCTTCATTCATCCCTCTAAAACATACAGACTGAGGATCTTAGAGGTGGATCATGAATATGGAAATATTTAGTTACAGACTCTGGCTGTAGAACTATGAATGTAAATCAGAGTTCTAAATATCACATCAAATCTAGAGAAGTCTTGTTGATTGACCCATTATCTACCCATTATCTACATTTCTCCCATTTACCCGGCTATGGTCTAATTGCTCTTAGCTGTGTGCTTTTAAAATACTAATCTGCAATTTTGTTGACTGATGTACTTCTTTCTCCACCCTCTTCTCTCTCTCTCTCTCTGTAGGCTGTAGTAGTAACTGACGGAGAGCGCATTTTAGGATTAGGGGACCTGGGTGTTTACGGGATGGGCATCCCTGTCGGAAAGCTTTGCCTGTACACTGCCTGTGCTGGCATTAGACCTGAGAGATGTCTGCCTGTGGTGATAGATGTGGGCACAGACAACGAGGTAGGACGGCTATGTGTATGCATTGTGTTACCTGTTTATGTGTGTATAAATGCTTCAGGGAAAGTAGGTTACCTTATCATCTTTTTCATGTCTGTTCTTGCTGTCCAACCAGACTCTCCTCCAGGATCCACTGTACATGGGCCTGTACCAGAAGCGAGACCGCTCTCAAGCCTACGATGATCTGATTGACGAGTTCATGGAGGCTGTGGTTGACAAGTACGGACAGGACACACTGATCCAGTTTGAGGACTTTGGAAACCATAATGCCTTCCGCTTCCTCAGGAAGTACAGGGAGAAATACTGCACCTTCAACGATGATATCCAAGGTTCTTATATAACCCTTCACACAGCACTTTGGAGTTTGTCTTTATATTATGTGTAAACATGATTCTGTCTCAGTGATTACCTGCCATTTGTGGAGGACAATGGCGCCACTAAATACTCCTCATACAGTCCCTACAAATGACCTTTCCTTGTAATGTCTTATTGTTGGAGGCCACATTTAAATAAGATTTTAGATTTTGTATCCTCCAGGCAGCTGCTAGTCTCGTTTCAGTTTTCTTCCTTGAAATGAATAATCTATTACAGTGAACATGTTGTGACATGTTGTGGCATTACTGCTACAAGGTAATGCAGTTGCGAGCAGGGAAGATTATAGAAATTCACCTGTAGTGAGTTGAAGGAGCTGCTATGAATTGGGTGCTGAAACACATTTGAAAACAACAAGCACTGACAAAAATGAAGTGCATGCATTTCTAATCTCAGTCAAGTTTTAATTCTCTGTTGATATTCTTCCTACCCTACCTACACTAATAAGGATACAAATGAGGATTATTTTATTGCCTTGAAGGCAGAGACTTCATTGTTAAATGTTCATTCATGTTTCCAGGTACTGCATCTGTAGCCCTGGCTGGTCTGTTAGCAGCTCAGAGAGCTGTTGGTAAACCCATCACTGAACATCGGGTGCTTTTCCTGGGAGCTGGAGAGGTAAGCTAATATTTATCAGTCAGTCCTGGTCTCTTGTTTTCTCTCTCTTCTTCGCAATTTGGAAAGTGAGAATCCTATTTATCGAAATAAGAAAACAGAACCACAGTAAGAGTCATACTGCCCTCTACTGACCACAGATGATAATACAGATGAAAAAATGTCCAATATTGCTAAAAAAAAAAAAACTTGGAGGATTTAAATTCACAATTTTTCAAGTATGTCTTAAAACAACAATCAGGAGCCCATATTAACACTAAAAGAGGTTTACCTCACTGTAATCATTCCTCCTGTTCATATTGGCTGTTAAAATGCACTTTCAATGTAAGTGATGGAAATGTATGATATGCAAACGTGGGTCCTGCAGCCAGCAGTCAAACCATAAGCATTGCGGTTATGTGGTATGCACCTTAACCAGCTTCAAATAAACTTTCAAATACATTTTTACACAGAAGGAGGCTTGTGGATTGCATTGTAAATGCAATCAACAGGAAGAATGATTAAAGGAAGAATGATTAAAGCCTTTAAAATAATCAAAACACTGGTGAGAACTTTTCTGGAAAAAACAGAGCGTTTGCTTAGTCATCCTATTATTGGTAAGTAAGGGATCGAGTTTTACTGTGCATGTACTGTGCAAGTACTTTTAAATTAAATTCAGTTGTTTTTTTTCTCTCTATAGGCTGCTCTTGGTATTGCCAACCTTATTGTCATGGCTATGATGGAGTCAGGGATGACCCAAGCTGAGGCTCAAGACAGGATCTGGATGTTTGACAAATATGGGTTACTAGTAAAGGTCAGTGCAAGTGACACAGCCATTAAGGACCAGAACATACAGTATTTGTCTGTGTGGCTTCCTGTCTGGTATCCTACATAATTGGTGTACAGAGGGTTTTACTACATTGTTATTGATTTACTGTACTTGTCTCCAGAACAGAGCACAGGAAACGGACACAAACCAGGAGGCATTTGTTCACGACAGTCCAGGCAATGTAGAGAGCTTCCTAGATGCTGTCAAAACCGTCAAACCCACAGCTATCATCGGTAAAAACAAAAACTTTTTTTCACATTTTTCATCTCACTTGCTGTAATGTCATGCTCATATAGTGCAAGTTTACTTTTCGGTGCTTTAACACATCAGCTCTTCTTCTAGAGATTATACAAGTATTCTGCAACTACTGCCTCTCGCACCCTCTTCCAGGTGTGTCAGGAGCTGGAAGACTGTTCACCCATGATGTCATCAAGACCATGGGAGCCCTGAATGAACGACCAATTATCTTTGCCCTTAGTAACCCAACCAATAAAGCAGAGTGCACAGCAGAGGACGCCTACACACTCACTGATGTACACAGTTCTTTCTGTTATCTGTTATATCTTTCTGTCTCTTTCTTTTTGCTTAACTAGTAAATTAAACATTAAGAGTCCAAGTACAGTCAAATCATTATTCCTCATGTTATTCTTTTCTTTGATTCCTCTCTCTCCCTTTGTTTTTTGATCCATAGGGTAGATGCCTCTTTGCCAGTGGCAGTCCATTTGGGCCGGTGACCCTGAGTGACGGCCGTGTCTACACTCCTGGACAAGGGAACAATGCTTACATCTTCCCAGGTGAAGAGAAAAGAAAAAATGAAACAAAGTGATGACGATCAGTAGTCTATAGTGTTAAAAAGTAATGAAACCCTAGTGTTTTAACTGTGAGCAAAGCTCATTAGATAATAAACATAATGCAGTCTGTAAAACACATGCTTTATGTGCATTGCAGGTGTGGCCCTGGCTGTGATCCTGAGTGGAGTGAGACACATCAGCGATACTGTATTCTTAGAGGCTGCCAAGGTTTGAAGTCTTCACTAAGTATTTTTCCATCTCTTCTTTAAACATGCTGATTCTCATCTTTGCCTTGCTCTCACCCTGTCCTGCACTTTCTTGCTGACTCTCATCTAAAACCCACTTTAACCCTTTTGATGTCTCCTTGTTCCCTCTCTTTCTAGACTCTACCATAACAGCTAACAAGATGAGGAGTTTTAAAAGGCTGATCCTGCTTTGCACTTTTTCTATCTGTGTTCTTCCCTCATTTGCTGTGCTGCATTCGACTTAATAACAAAGCAAATTAATCCAAGGCACAAAAGTCACAATATAATTTTTTGCCAGCAGTGTTTATTCGATATTGAAATGTTTTGCATGAAGACACTGTCATTAACAGTGGTAATGGTTCAGTCACTTCTGTCACTTTTCTTATTTCTTATTATCATTTTGTCATGTTTTTCTCATTCTGAAGCACAGATTATATTTGTGATTTCACACTAGTGTGGCTGCCAAACAACAAAGAAATATGCTACAGGAAAATAAAAGCAGTAGTCTTTTTGTCTGTGTGTGTTGGACCCTAGGAGTTCATCTTTAGCCTAACAGTATTTTTACTTCCTTCAGACCCTCGCGGATCAGCTGACAGACCAAGAACTTCAAGAAGGCAGACTCTACCCTCCTCTCTCTAACATCAGAGAGGTTTCGCTCCAGATGGCTGTCAAGGCAAGTCTCCAGGAGATAATAACACCTCTTCTCAGGAAACTGAAAGCTCCAAATTTAATTGGATGATCTGGATTTTGATGAACCTGTTAATACTAGTCCAAACCTTAACTATTCCTGCCTAAATTTAGCCTCATCTATCATTATCTTATTTTACAAATCTTGTTCCACTACAGCCTGACAAACTAAATAAGCCATAACACTATAACAACTTCTCAAGGTGAAACTTTGATGACCCAACTTTACTGTCACTTTTAGTCAGTTTAACTTTTTCCTGTAGTATTCGTGTTCTGCTGTCTCTGTTTGTATCTGCTTCATTGTGTGAGTCCATACTAAACAGTCTCTTTCTTACCATAGGTGGTGGAATATGTCTATACTAAAGGTATGGCGTTCCGCTACCCTGAGCCTGTGGACAAAGACGCCTTTGTACGTGCAACTGTGTGGAACACCAACTATGACTCCTTCCTGCCAGACACCTACGACTGGCCAGGTGTCAGCTACACCCCTAAAACTAAGTAGAAGTAGAACAACCCGTCTCTATGTCCCAAGTCATAATGTCAATCTCTTGCTTTGTTTTCCACTTTAATCTTAGTGACAATCTTTAAAATGACCATAGGTATCTTAGTGCAAACATCAGTTTTTGAAAATAGGCAATACTAGCCCCATAATTGCTGCCATGTTATTGCATTTGCACTAGATCAGTCTTTAGAAGATCTGTGAAAAGATAAGAGTGGAAGGTGGCACTTGAATGGGAATGATAGTTTTCTCCTCACATCGCAGCAGCTCTGTATCACCTCTGCATCACATGTAAACCTGCACAGCACCTGGAGGGCCACCTGGTGGATGAAAACAACAGTGTTGAAATCGGATTTTCCTTTTGGAGATATGTGATAGTTCTCTGTTCTCAGTCCTCTCAAAAACAGTAGCAAAATGAAATATATTACACATAAATTGCAACTAGAAATTCTATGTGAATCTGGCAAGCAGAAACTCAGACAAAATACTTGGTAAAATATATTACATTGTATAGATGCATTTCTACATTGCCTTTTCTCACATCAGGTGGATCTCTGGTGGTTCCACTGATCTGGTTGAACATGTCTTTTAAACTCATGTTTATATGGGGCGACAGTGGTTATTAGAGGGTGCAGTGGAGCAGAGGTTTACAGAGCTCGGGCCTTTTTATGCAAACTAGGAGAGAAAGAGAGGGAACAGTGTAACTCAGGGGACAAATGAATCTCTTAATGGAAAATGATATTTTATGAAGGGAAATGTATTGAAAATTATATCTAAACACATTGAAGGAATCTTGCAGCTAAACAGCACTTGTGAAACCAACATCCACTCCAGCATTTTGTTTGTTAAATGCTTTTATCGTACTGTATTTATTTCTCTGAATTCATTATATTTTACTTTTGGAGAGTGTATTTAGATGTTTTGCCATTGCGCTGTATATTCATCAACACTCCTTTTTTAATGAGTTGTGGTAGAAGTATCCATCCTTTAAAAATGAACCCTTTTGCTTAAGTGTGACTACAAATTGAATATAAACCATACCCTAAATATTTAAAGAAACAATGTGTTGTATCAAATGATTGGATAAACATTATTTTTGACATGAATTATATTTTGTTAACTGTACATGCACCTTTGTGGAAACTGTCCGCTGAAAGAGTATTTATAAAATTGTGTTAAGTACGTCCATGTGTGTTGGTAGGTTCATGTGTCAGTCTTGTTCCTTAGAACATATTCAACCAGATATCAAAGTTACAAGCTCGGCCTTTGTTCTTCTTTCTGATCTTCTATAATTATTCATATTTTTCAATTATTCATAATAACTTAACAGTCAGATTAATCTTTTTTTATTTTACATCTAGGTATTGAAAGGGGTTAATGTTGTATGAGAAGGTGACTCATAATTAACACTGTGGACTACTCAAATTTTGAGTTATTGGCAGAAACATCTTAAAATTACATTTTAGTACAGTTTTCATCCTTGTACACAACAAAAAGCCTCAACAATTCATACTGGTATTATTAATGCACTTGATGCTAAAGGCTAATGGTGGTTACAAGCTAAGCAGATGGATTGTGGCTAGCAACTCACAGATTTCTCTGTTTTGTATTATCAAGATCATTACAGCACATAGTAACTTTCAGAAGGTCATAACATCCTTTTCTTTCAGAAAAGGATGTTATGACCTGAAGGATCCTTTTAACTATTTTCCAGTTATACTTTTCTAACAGTTCACATTCATGTCTGTTTGATTTTTTTTTTTACTATGCCATGAATGTCCATAAGATCTTTATTTTTGCTTCATGTTCTGACAGACTGTCGTAATGGTGTAAAATGTGAGAATTGAGTAACTTGGACCTCATAAACTGAACACAAACACACACCCTCCACAGATGAAATGTTTCTTTTTTTGTTTTTGTTGTTGTTTTTTTTCCTCTTAAAAAGTTAGCCAGTTACTTTTAAATTACCTTACACACTGTTGCCAGGATTTAATTTTTCAGTCATGCATTAATCCTCAGATAGGTTTGAATATTGAGCTTCTAACCGCCTGCATTTAAGTGCCTGCACAACATTTGATATCTGTTCATAATTTCTCCATGCTCCTTGATGTAGAGCTCACAACATGCTGCATGCAGAGCTGAAAAAAAAACACAGAAGCACTGCTATTATACAAATTGCTCTTCGTGTGTATTGTACGGAATTAAGTAAGTGTCTAGTTTCCAACGTGCAACTTTTGCTCTGATAAACTGCAGCTTCAACCTTGCCTTCAACATTAGTGTAATTTTGAAGGCAAGGTTTTCTACTCATAACCTTTAAAATAGTTTTATCCAAAAGACACAATTTAGACAACACATTTAAAAAAACAACTCCATTAAGTGTTCATCCAGTTGCTGTAACTAACTGTAATCGTCCAGTGTGAGTTTTTACTGTATCATATAAGAAATTGTTTGGTTTGCTCACATTATTGTTGCTGTGCCCACATTTCCTCCATATTTCTCCATAAGTGTGTATTCTGTCCATGCTAAGAACCTTGTGTCTGTGTTTCTAATGTTTATTTTTGTTACACAGTAGAATTGCCTTATGTTTGTATGCAGAGAGCAGCATGTTTGTACTGCTGAATAATACTTACGTGCTGATTAAAGTGCAGAATAAAAACGTTTACACATGCATCCCTGTGTGCTGATTTTTATTGTTCTATGGGAAGTATTCAGAGCAGTTTTTCCTTTGCTGTTAAACAATCACTGTTACTTGTTAATTTGGTGTAATCCAGTAATAATCTTATATGGAATATATTTAGACATAAATGTAATTAAACAGTATAAGGACAGGAAAAATGTCTGCTAAGTTATAGGGAGTTTTTTGTGCTCCTGTTTACTAAATTGGCCATCCCAGTTATAAATTAGGTGAAAAGACAAGCGGAGGAATTTCAAATGGATTTTTAAATCAACTCAAGGCAGATAACTTGAATCTCAAGACTCAAATAAAACAATAAATTTAAGTAAACAAGTCCTTCTAAGATATCCGACTTGACCTGAACGCCGCACTGTCGCTTTTCTTTCGTCATCTTCGTGTGACTGTTTACAGACAGCAGGGCATGCTGCTTTAGTGTGAGCTGGGTTTCGTGCAGTTTTCTTGTAACTTTTGTGAAGATGACCATGGACATGACCTTCCTCGGGACCGGCTCGGCCTACCCGTCTCCTCACCGCGGTGCCTCGGCTCTGGTGCTGCGGACAGAAGGGGACTGTTGGCTGTTTGACTGCGGAGAGGGAACTCAGACCCAGCTGATGAAGAGCCAGCTCAGAGCCGGTGAGCCACTCACTGTTATTACTCATAAAGCCTGTTCAAGACATGTAACTAGTGTATAAGAAACTAAAACCATGTCCTTAAAGTTACTGTAGCCAAGCCAGCCTCCACTTCGAAAAACACGGTCAAACTAGCCCCCACCTTGTTTTGCGGTACGTGTATATAATAGGCATTACGGTAGGAGTCTGCAATAACGTATTAATAAATAAACAACTAAATAAATGAAAATACAGAAATAACCGAATGATAAAAACGAATAACTATTAAGTAATAAATAAAATGAATAATAATAGAAAAATAATAGCTACCTCCTGCATTTCAGAGAAAGAATTGAGGCTTTGTCATTTCAATTTACCAATAAAGAATTAATTTCTTGACTTCGTAATGAAAGTACACCACCTCCCACTGTCATTGAGAAACTTCCTGTTTCCACAGACTGATCTGATGACATCAGACTATGTCAGAGAGTCACTCAGACAATATCAGTACAGGCTGATGTTGAATCTCAAGATTAAAGTACTCTGAAATGTCACATATGAACTGTGTCCTCTGAATCTGGATTAGAATTAAATCGCACATTTCACACTCTCAGTGCGGACTGAGCCCCCCTAAAGCCAAATCCTAGAATCACACATGTTGTCAACCTGATACAACATTACTGAAGATGAACTGGAAAAGTTGTTGAAGAAAGACAAAGGGTGAACACACTTTTGACACTTTTGGTCTAAAACATTTCTTTTTTTTTGTTAACATTGCAAATGCAGACAATGACATTATGTCTGTTGGTTGAGTCATCATCAGGACATCCAGCTTAAGATGTAGCTCTTTGTCAGCTATTTGGAGTATTAATGGCCTTATGACCTTATTATGTAGATATGAAGCCTACATACAAATAAGCCCAACACACACAAAGTATGTCAAATTTTGTCCCTTCTTTAAATCTGTCAAAGTAGTTGTTACAGTAATAACTTTGTCTGGGATACTAATGTAACAGCTCTGGAGTCTATTTAAGCAGGATATATAACAAGAAAATGTATACTGTCATGCTAATATCTTCCCCTGTTTAATTTTTATACAGCGTATACTCATTCACGTTATTTGTAAATGACTTGAGTGAGTCTGTTTGCACATGCAAATAAAGTCTGTGGAAACAGGAAGTTTCCTTTTAATTCTAATCTGAATTCAGAGTACACACAGCTCATATATGACATTTTAGAGGACTTCAATCCTGAGATTCACCATCAGACTGTCCTGATATTGTCTGAGTAACTGTGTCTGTGGAAATTAATTCATTATTATTAAGTTTGACTGCAGTTTAAGTTCCTGAAAACAAACCTTGAATAAACTTATACTTGTTGATGCAGCGACATTTAACTTTTTCCATCCTGTCAGAAAAAAAACAGCTGCCCAGTTAACTTATTGTTTGTCCAAAAGCACAGAAGTTCATCAACAATTGAAAGTAGACTTGATCATTTTAGAGGCACTTAAAATATGTTACAGTACAAGAAAAACACACAAAACCACAATAATGTAAAGTCCTTTTTAGAGCTGCAACGACTAATCATAAAGTCTCTGACCAGCATGTTTTATACCAGCTGTGTCACAGTCTCTCAGTGTATGAAACAAACAATAAAACATGTAGAGTGACTTCTCTATTTATAATGTGCCATGTTTTCCACTCAGGTCGAATCACCAAGGTTTTCATCTCTCATTTGCATGGAGATCACCTGTTTGGTCTTCCTGGTCTCCTCTGCACCGTCAGCCTCAACTCCAACCCCGACCCCCAGCAGAACCTTAACTGTGTGGAAATCTATGGGCCCCGGGGCCTCCGGCACTTTCTCAGGGTGACTTTGGGCCTCACGGGGTCGCAGCTTCTCTTCCCTTATGCAGGTAGGTTGCTACTGTGTGTCTTAAACCATCCACAAAGGTAATAACTCCTTCATTTAGATATAGATTTGTGGAAACTCTAGTTATATTGTATCACTGTTATGTCAACATGAGTATAGGAATTGCATTTTACAGCAGTATTCTACTACAGCTTCCAGCCCAATTTACTTCATTCATTTTTCTCATAGTTTTTTTGAATTGTTAATTCTAATACTCTGCTCTGATCTCATCCACACTGTGTATGTTGCTGTAGTACACGAGCTGGAGCCCACACCTGACCAGAGTCCAGAAGAAGGGCAGCTCAGTCTGGAGGTGTGTGATGGTTTTGGTGTTGTTTCTATGTAAAACATGAATCACACTTTACCTATCAGTGCAGTGCTTAACACTACAGTATTTCATTGTCACGCAATATTAGGCTCTTTTCAAATATCAAATCTGTATCCGATTTCCATTTATTTTATCTACGATATGAAAAAAGATCATTCTCTATGGTCTATATGGCCATTAGTTTTGATCTATATGGCAGATTTCACACTTACAACCTTTGATAAAATGTTTGCATATCTTGTCACTGGTGGCCTATCAATGACTTTCCCTTCTGTTCAAAAGATGTTAATTCTGCATTTTATTTACATCATGTTATTGACATATTGCTATGTCCAAAATGTCAACTGTTGTTTGTGTTGTTTTTATTGAAATATGTTTCTCTCTTTCTCTCTCTCTTTCTTTCTTTAGATGACAGCAGAGTGTGGTCCTCTGCACCCACAGGAGCAGCCAGGAAGGACGATCTCCCTGGATGTCTCCAGTAACAGTTACACGCTCTTTGAAGACAAGAAGTTTGTGGTCAAGGCCTTTAGGTTGTTCCACCGCATCCCCTCTTTTGGTTTTTGCATTCAGGAGCATGATCGACCCGGAAGACTTAAGACTGAATTACTGAAAGAACTCGGTAAATTTGCTTTATGCCTCTTTTATATCTCTTGTTTCTTTATATGGACAGTTGTTGATGAAATACAAATGTGAAGAGAGACCAAAAAATACCTGTTAGTACTCAGTTGCATATTGTAGGTGGTTCTCTAACTAAGTGTCCCATGTCCAGTGACATATAAGTGTAGAGGCATTAAAATGTTCTGTTAAGAAAACAAGTGAAATGCAGTTTTATTGTATGTGAGAAGCAGGTCAAAAATTATTGATAAAATTATCGGTTTTACCATTAAAAATGTACTTTTCCTTGAGGTAAAAGTAGGAAAAGACACATTTTGAATATTTTGGTGTTTATCGTATAATAGTACCAAGTATTATTGCATGGAAAATTTTGCATTAACTTACTTTCTGTTCTATTCTAATTTTATTGGGAAATTATTTGTAGGATGTGTATTTATTGGGCAGAATGAGGTATCATTTTCAAATCTATGAGTGATTTAGACAGAGATCACCCAGTACTGTGGCAGAAAAAAACATGTCCTCCAACTTGTGGATTACTGCGATTCATCCCATTTTTATTTTTTTTTTACTCCTTAGGTGTGAAACCAGGTCCACTCTACGGACGCTTGAAAGCAGGAGAGTCGGTGACTCTGGAGAACGGACGTGTGGTTTCGTCTTGTGAGGTGCTGGAAGAAGCCATCCCAGGGAGGAAAGTCTGCATTTTAGGGGACTGCAGCTCAGTGCTTGGGGACAGACCGCCGATGTTTTGCAATGGGGCAGACATTCTGGTTCACGAGGCCACCCTGGGGAACGAGAACAGAGAAAAAGCGGTAGACCACGGACACAGCACACCTGAGATGGCAGCAGCGGTGGCTCGGGCCTGCTGTGCACGGAGACTGGTGCTGTACCATTTCAGTCAGAGGTTCAAACCCTGCTCCCTGCACAAGGAAGGAGACGAGGACGACGTCTCAGAACTCAAGAGCCAAGCTGAAGAAGCTCTACAGGACAGTGATGTAGAAGTGATTCTGGCTGAGGACTTTCTGACTCTACCTATTCCTCTCAGAAGGCCGAGGTAATGAACAACTGATTTAGTTTTTATGTTGCTGGTAGTAGACCTGATTAAAACACAGCAGCTCTGTTCACTGGACAATTACATTGTAAACTGTTTTTGGCAGTTGTTAACTTGTTAGCCGTTACAATCATACCTGTCTTACCATCCTGCAATTTGGAAAGTATGTATACTTCTAATATTTTCTTTTTTAAGATGCACTTTATTCAGTTGATGGTCTGTTGTCACGAAATTAGTCAAGTATTACAAGTGTATTGCCAAAAGATACAGCTGACGGTCCACTTTTCTGGATCTTTTGATCACATCATACTGTCTTCATCAGCAGATGTACTGTCAAGCTCAACTTTAAAAGCTAACATGGATGAGAACTCCTTTAAACATCTACGGTTCCACGATAACCGAGAAAACGGCCAAAAGCTCCAGAAAAGCAAGTATCAAGTGAAGCAGGAATGAACAATAATTATATCACAATGCAGTAATTGGGGATTCTCCAGATGAAACCCCAAACAGAATTTGGGCCAAATTTTGTCTTATTAATTCAAAAGAATTGTCTTAAATGTGGTTGCTTCCTCTTTATGTCAATTACTAAATACTGCAAACAAAAATGTATACGAATGAATTGGAAGATTTTAAAACAGATTTTTGCTGAGCGACGAGTGAAGAACATGCGATCATCTCCGAACCTTTTCCAGAGCTTTATTTCTGGATCTGTACACAAGGTATTAAAGTACAACAGAAAATACAAAATAATGTTTAACAAAAGGAAAAAAAAACAACTCAATGTTTATGTACAATTCTTATAAACAATAAAGATAGCTTCTTGAACATTTCTCATAGTGAAGTTTTTGATTGTCTATATTTCTGGATATACATTTTTAAGTTTTGTAGGTTTTTTTATTCACAAAGGTGTTTTTGTTTTCATCAAAGAACTCGTTTTCTTTTTCAAAACCACAACTGCTATACTTTTTTTCTTCTCCTTTTTAAACTTCAAAACACAATACAAAATATAAAATAAATTTGTTTAGTGCTTTCTTGCACACACAAGTCTCATACCAGAGATATCAATAAAATATCACATTTTCGAGAGTTCACAGGGTGGTGAAAAACCTACTTCTACTACTTAATGGCCTTTACATTCTGACAGTTTTTCTGAGTCTTTGTACAAACCACAGGTGAAATAAATATCACTGCACTGCTAAAGCTAGAAGAGCTTGGAGGACCTACTGCATTATGCACATTGCATTAAAAGAGAAACTAGCTCTCCACATACTTAGAGCAGCAGCCATCCCTTTACCATCAAGACAAATATAGACGACGACATGTAAAAAGATTTTTTTTTGTTTTGTTTTTGTTTTTTGTTTTTTAGAGGAAAGAAAGATGAGCGTCTTTTACAAATGGCTGCAAGTTTCGAATGCAAAAAAAAAAAAACTGCAACATTGATTAATATCAATACGTCTCCAGGTAAAGCCGTTTTCAGTGGTACACTTGAAACAGACACAGCTGGCATGCGTGGTTTCAGCTGTGTCCCAGTGTCTGGGTATCATGACTTTCCAAAGGAAAAAAAAATGATAATAATAATAAAAAATTCAAATACCAAGTCAACCAGTAAAATGCAAAACCCAAAATATCTGTACATATCTACAAATTATTGCCATTTGACAAGGGGGTGAAAAAAAATTTAAAACCTTTGTATCAACACAGATTCACAAGTGTAAGAGGTCAGTTAATAGACTTTTTAAAGGCTATTTGCTAATTATTTACATGAAATGCAGAAGTGAATCATCTTCTCTGACGCTGGGCTTGGAAACTCAAATTACTTGATCAAACTTAATTATGGTTTATCGGCATGAATCCTGTCTGTACACACACACACACACACACACACACACACACAATGGTGAGAACTATGGACATGACAAACATAATGTAACCCTGAAACAAACTACGTATTCATATCACAATGCATAGATAAATTAAGTAAACACTACTACTGCATCCAATCAACTGACGATGACCCGCTAAACATTTTTACAATTCACAAATATGGACTTCAGTCAAGAGAAATGGTTCCATTTCTGCTACTAGACTCCAAGAAATTGTCGACCAGATCAAACAAGTCATCCTCTAGTCAGACTAGGTTAGGCAGAGGTTGGATACAATATCAGAGTGGCTTTTAAATAAACATAATACTGCTAGCAGGTTTATGCAAGCTTGCTAAGTGGTCTGAAAATGGCGCTATGTGGTTTAGAAACATTTTTAAGCAATTTTTTTTTTTTTTTACTACAATAAACTTGACAATTTAACTAATCTTGTCTAGCATGAATGAAGCAATCAAAGGATGAACAAAATCTCAAAAAAGGTAAAATTATACGCAATATTTCACTGTGCCTGATGTCTGTGTTTCAATGGATAATAACCCCAACTAATATATTTTACATTGCAATATTGCTGTGACATGATTTGTTAGCCTGACATCCTCCTTACAAGAAGTAGGACATTAAAAACTTGATATCCAACTATAAAATGTTCTGATTATGTTACTCTGCACAGGTATTCTTGATTACTTTAAAAAATGTGATAGAAAAAAAAAGAATAAGAATAAAATCTGGGACTATAATTTGACTTTGACTACATGAGATAAAAATGAACTGTTATAAACATTCACATGTTCCAGTTTGGCCACTTTTAGCAGTTTAAAAGTAAACAAGCAGACAAACTACTGACAAGCTTCCACAGGAGAGAGAGAAAAAAGGAAAAACAAACTGGAAGGCTACAGCAGCTGAAGGCCTCCTGCGACACTTCCTGGTCTCTAAGCTCATCTCCATGCTAGTGTTGCTCTTCATATAATATGTAACCAGGTTTAATTGGGGACAAATAAACTATTTTCACCAGCCTGGTTACTAAAAAAAAAAGTACCTGTAAACCAAACACTAAATTTAAGAAAGAAAGAAAGAAAGAAAAAAAAAAAAGTACCACTTCAAACAACAAAGCAACTAAACACTAGAGGCAGAAAACTACTGTAAGGTGATTTTGGCAGCTGAAAAGAATGGCAGGATAACATACTGTAGCTATGAAGATGTTATTTGTAGATGTGAGGGAGGAAGATACACAACTCTCCTACTGCAGCCTCTGGGCCCCACTGTACATGGACGTTACACATCTCAAGACCGCAAAACAAAAATAAAATAAATGGCTATATAAACTCTTGAGAGAAATCAAGATTTTAGTTTTATATGATAGACATCACTGATGTCATATTACACAAAAAATGAAAACAAAAAAGTATATTCATATACATATATATATATATTTATATATATATATATATTTAGATATATATATATATATATATATAATAGAATTTAAACAAATCGGATTCTCCAGTGAGGTCAGTCTTATGTACAAGCAGGAAAAGGGGTTTCAAAAGGGAAGAACAAGAAGAAGAAGATGAGGAAGATCACTCTGACTGAAGTGCTGCAGTGTGCTGTGTGTGGTGCCGCGCATGTCCTCCCAGAAACCCGTTGGGCTCGCCGCTGCCAGCCAAGCTCCCAAAGTCTGTGACAGACACTGCCATTTTAGCGCCGGTGATTCGGTGGTGGTGCGACGTTTTCCGTCGCGCTTCAAAGTCCACTCCGAGGTTACCTACGGAGACGTCGTTGATAAAGGAGTCAGGCAGCGCCATCTTGAGTCTCTTTGAAGGCCGCTCGCAGTCCTTGTTGACGCACACTCCTCCTAGCTGGCCCAGGTCCGAGTGGTAGAAGCCTGCGTCGAGCATGTTTAGGCAGTCGGGGTCTGCGCCGTTGGAAGGGAACCCGAGGGATTCCTCGTGATTCAGGGACCCGCGATGGAGGCTTTCCAGGGCAGGGAAGCTGTAGGAGTCCAGGCAGCTGACCTCTGCAGGGCTGCACACTGTAGCTACGCTGTTACTCAAAGCTGAAAGGAGACAGGACACTGAATGAACATTTGATAACTTCAAGCAAAAAGAGACTCAGGGTAAAACACATGGAGACTGAGGGGAAAGAACAGCGAGATGTTAAAAAAAAGGAGGAAAAACATGAATAAAATAATCAAGTTCCACGATGTTATTTAGTATTTGTTTTCCATGACTGCAGAATTATTCCCATTACTGACCTGTGAGATCGCTGGCAGTGATGGAGTTAAGCAGGCTGAGCTGTTGGTCTGTGGTGGTCTCCAGCCGTCCTCCTCCACCTGCTCCTGAGCACACAGAGGAAGAACTGTCCACTGCCAGTCCCTCTGCTTCATCCACCAGCCTGTCCATCAGGTCACTGCACACAATCAGACATGTTTTATTGTAAGGGGGTTTGTTTTTCCAAAAATAACCTGCAAAATAATCGCTGTATCTTCTGCCACTTACGTTACACCGGGATAGCTGCTGTACTTTTTCTTCCCGAACCGATTCTGCTGCACGAAGAAGTCAAAGCGCTCCGACTTTTTCCACATGTAGTAAAACGCCACACATTCTGCTACTGTTCGTGTTGTGACCTGAGGAAAAGGAATCATTCAGAAGAGGTGAGAAACTTTCAGAGCTTTATATGTGTGCAGTATTTTGTCGAATCATGACGTAAGACTTACTTTGTGTTTCTGTATGAGGTGAAAGTTCTTGTCATACATCTGTAGTGCGTGTTCAAAGTTCTTGCATTCCTCTTCAGACCACTGGGGCGATTTTTCTGAAATTAAACCGATTTAGAAATATAGTATTGGTGCAAAGTCAAGTGATCCAGATGTTAAAAAAAAAAGGAAAAAAGAGTAGCTTCATTTAATAAACTGAGAACAAAGAATGGGAACTTAATAAGATATCAACTGTGGAGCTAAGATCTTTTCTGATGCTTTTATACCCAGACCTCATTTTTTAAAGTAGAAAATGTTTGATTTTTATTGGAGTCAAACATCAAAATCATCATCACGTTTAAACATCAATGTTCAATGACAAAGACTGAGATAAAGGTCAAGAATTACTGGCACATTTATGGCCACAAATGACCAGAAATAGTCATTAAACATCTATGCAATTATACAGACTTTAATAAATAATATTATGTGAAACCTATAGTCTATAAGCACACAGGTACAGATATATACAGCAATATGGCTTTGTTTATACTGTTTGTTCCTGATTGAATGATTTTTAATTGCCTATGATTTTTAATGATCTATGTGCGAACCAGTAACTTTATGCTTCCCTTTTACGCTAAAACAAGAACTAGTGATTCACTAGTATGCTGGTAAAAAGCAAAATGCTGAGCAGAATACAGCTTCTCACACCAAAATGAAACAAAGGATGAGTAATGTTAGAGGATGTGCTCTGACTCTTTCACAAATTACTGTTAAAAGGAGGATGATTCAAGCTTTAAATGTGGTGGGATATTAATTTAGATGTAAAACCTCTACAGTGCTGATATTATGGTTTATTCTGCCATCACATTAGAAAGGACAAATTATGCATGAGAGATTAGGGATAAATATTTTGTGGTCCAATTTAAAAGCAGCGTGGATTCCACATTACGCTACAGTACGAAATGGGATTGATGTCACATAAACGTCACATTTAACTTTTGTGCTGAACTTAAATATGTCTTTCTAAAAGTATTTTAGAAGGTATGGCATTTTATTCTCTTTTAAAGTTGTCTCTTCAACATCTGGCCAGGAAAATTGCCCCCCCTCCTTTCCCTTTCCCTGTTCTCCTTAAGATGTGCTTCAATAAGATGCTTTTTTTAAATTCATGATCCATAAAAAAGAAAACTCCCATAAACTTTGCCCAGCGTCTGCCTTAATGTACCTACCCTGTTAACTGTCAAACTAACTGCTGACTAAGCAGATTGTTATACCTGGGTAGAAGTTTTTTTAATATTTTTGGATAATCTGGTTGGAAAGACAAATCTACCCTCCACCTATTATACCGCCAGACAATTTGGCGATTTTTGCTGTGATGCAGTAATTTTCTCTGCCACAGTGTATTAACTGCTATCCAAAGTACCAATGACATTCGCCTCATGTCAGAAATGATGCATTTCCTACTGCAAGAATGTATAACCTGTTTCCTTTGCTTACCTTTTGAGGATTTTATGCGGCTGCAGTATCTCTCTAGTGCTTCACGGGTGTTGTAGTTGCATTTGACAAGCTCATGCAAAGCCTATGTGGAGAAGAAGGAATTGGTCAAGACAGGAGTATTAGCTGAAATGAATTATTTGTACCTCAGAAACAAATAATCTTCAAAGTGCAGCTGCAATAGGATGTGTAAAATGAAATTCAGTGGCATATTAAGCAGACTGCATATGCTCACATACGTTGCCAATAACATGCTTATCACTGTGTTACAACATGAAAGAACTGGTGAATAAAGACGAGCCTGAATAAATAACGGACCTGCTCATTGTCTCGGACGTGCATCCCTGGTTTATCACATCCCGTCTTCTCATCTGTTGTCCGTGACAACACTTCAGACAGAAAACTCCTGACCTTGTTTTCTGGCAATGTACCTGGGCTCCATAATAACTCGTCCTCATCTTCATACACTGCATGGAAAGCACATCACAGTGAGATTAGTCAGCTTGTGATCCTGTCTTTAATTGTATGGACTGTAACATTGTAAACAATGGCATTACAGAATATATCGGCATGTGAAACACAACAGTCACCTTTCTCCCCATCTTTGTAGTGACAGAGGCAAGAAGGAACATCTGCTTGGTACTGTGTTCCCACCATTATTTCCTATGAGAAAAAAGTTGAACAAAAACAAAACATATTTAAATCCAAGAGCAAACTAGTACCGAGTCTTAATGTGTTCCAAAATGTAATATGTCATTTACCTTTCTGGAGTCCTCTGGGCTCGGGCCATCGTCATCACACTCTGACTCTTTATCACCATCAGAGATAGTGTTGGCTGACAAAATAAAAGGAAAAACAACAGATAAATACTTTTAACATCAATTTATCATTGTCAATTCATCATTTTTTCCATCGGCACATCTCAGTGCTAAGGCTTGATGTTTTAACTACCAAAACGGATGCAAAACTTTACTCAAATCTCATGAAATGCTGAAAGTAAGACACAATGTCACTGTGAACAGTGCTCAAACTTAATCACCAAACATTCTGATGATCAATCAATTGTATAATTCCTTTATCAAGGACAAATGGCAAATATTCTGTGGCACCATCTTATTAAATGTGAAGATTTGCTGGTTCTCAGTTTTACATCTTTGGAAATAATCTTTGGTTTCTGGATTGCTGGTTGGACAAAACAACCATGTTCTTCAGCACATTAACACTGATGTGGCAGTCTGTAAATCTAAAATGTCTTTAAATATTATAAAATTGTGTAAAAAGATATTGCTGGGATGGTTCTACGTGTGAAGTGTGGTTAACATATACTTAAAAAAACGTGTCTAAAGGTCCAAAGTCATAGATTGGTCCAGATTATATGAAATGAATTGTTATAATGCAACATACAATATGCATCTCAATTAGTTGTACATGGAATATCCACGGCTCTAATAATTTTACAGGAAACACAAACAATGAGGAACACGAGACGTATATTAGCAAATGGGTTGGTCAGGTTTACTTTTCATTTTATATTAATACATAAATCTGCCATTTGCTGCTCCAACCTCATACAAAGATACGGAAGGAAGAGTTGTTTTAGTTAAAGAGGTTTTATACGATTAAAAATGGTTTGTTAGGGAATGTTTATGCTCCTAATTTACAAGATGAGGAATTTTCTGCTATACTATTTAGTCAACTTGCTGAAATGGAATGCTCCAACATGAATAGGAAACAATTTTAAATTGTAGTTTATGTCGTATAGGACAGATTTCCATCTCAAAATATTGGGATATTTCCAAAAATGCAAATGCAGTCACAAACATTACTAAGGAATTTGATTTTCTGGATGCTTGGAAGCATTTAATCTACATTAAAAAGCTAAACATTATATTCTCGGCCTCATTCATATGTTTTTTCAGATGTTTAATCCATTTAGCTGAGCATTCAGATTTAGGCCATACTGCTCTTTCTGACTATACTCCTGTTACTATGTTATTCAACTATGCAACCTTTTAAACCTATTGAACACTCATTCTCTTGGAAGATGAATACGCTATTATTAGAAGAAAATTAGAAGATATAACAAAATTAGACGATGTTTTAACAGAACTAAAGGTAACCAGAATAGCGTTACAAAAAGGTTCTACATTCTATCTGCTAAACAAAGACTGTTTGAATTTGGCAACAAACCTAATCACCTGTTGACACACATGGCACAGAATGCCCCTGTAAAATCTTTTATTTTAGTTATACAGGATGAGAATAATTAATGCCAGATTAATGATAGATTTAAATGGTTTGCGAAATTATACAACTCAGAGATTGAGTTAGATAAACTCAATGAAGGACTCTTCTTAGACAATTTAACTAATCCACAAATATCCAAGCTAATCTATTGGAGGGCCCCATTTCTTTATTAGAGATTGATACAGCTATAGCCTCATTCCAATCAGGGATATTCCCAGTATCAGATGGATTTCCAGTTGAGTTTTTTAAAGTATTGAAAGGCAAGATTAAGAAATGGTTACTAAGGTTTTCAATAAATCCATTGAGGCTTCAAAACTCCCAGAATAAATGTATATGGCTAATATAATGCTAATATTAAAGAGAAATAAAAACCCAGAATTATATACTTTACATCGGCCAATCAGTCTGCTTGGAGTGGACACAAATATATTATCCAGGGTACTGGCTCATAGGTTAGAACACGTGATGACTTAAAGGGTTGAATGTTCTATCACAATACAAGACAACATATATTTATATTCATTATCTAATCACTGTCAAACTCTTGGAGCCATTATATCTATGGATGCTGAAAGTGTTTTGCTAAAAACTGAATGGGAATATATGTTTGAAATACTGATTGACATTTGGCTTTCCATCCAATTTTTGGTTGGGTTAAACTTTTGTACTAGTTACTATAAATGGTCTTGTGTCAGCACCCTTTAAACTAACAAGAGATACAGCCCAAGATGCCCACTGTCCTCACTCCTGCTAGCCCTGGCTATAGAGCAGTTAGCAATAGCTATTTGACAAAATCAAATTAAAGGAGCAATATTAAGGATGAAACATAAAATTGTATTATACCTTTATTCATTCAGGAAAGTTTCACTGAGAGGTAGCCTCTTTTTTGCAGGAATGTCCTGATCACATTCACATAGTTGCACATGTTCACAACTGGAAGCTGCCCAGTACAACCACAGTCTGATCTGCCGGCCACTCAGCAGCTCCACTGGAGCGGTGGAATTAAGGGCCTTGCTCGAGGGCACCTCAATGGAGGTAATGAGGGAGGGGCGAGCACTGCCTTTTCTCTTTCCCCACCTAGATTTATCCTGCTGGTTTGGGGATTGAACTGAAGCTCGACTTTAGCAGACCCAATGAATTCAGTACCACCTCTGATAGAATATGTTCAAGAATTTGGGCTGATCTCAACGTTAATTTTGAAAAATCAGAAATAATGCTCTTGGTGAGCTGTGGACATGTTGAACCTGATTTTGTTGAGCCATTTCACTGGGCTCCTGCTGGGTTCAATTATCTGAGAATAAAAGTCACACCAATATTTGATCACCTCTATGCTGAAAATAATACGGCCTTTGATAAGACATCTTAAAGAAAATATGATAAGATGGAGGATTCTTCCTACATCCTTTCTAGATAGAATTCATCTTATTAAGATGACAATTCTCCCTATAATAAGTTATGCTTTGTCTATACTTTTTGTGACTTTAAAACCAACTGATATTAGAGACATTAATAAAGCAATGTCAGACTTTATTTGGGCAAGCTGGGAAAACTGGATTGCGATTGCTTTAGTTTTAAATAGAGGCAATGATCTGTAAATCCTTTTCCCCTGTTAATTTATAAGACAAGCGAATTGCCAATTATCACTAAGGTCAATCTATTAATAACTAACATATTAGACATGGAGTAGTTTAGTTTAAGGAAAAAAAAAAGAAAACTCACCTGTTAAATGCCTTAGATAACCAAGATTTATCAGTAAAGTAGTAATATTAACATTACTACCTATGTATGTGTATGTGTGTGTGTGTGTGTGTGTGTATGTGTGTGGACTTTTCATGTAATATTGTCCACTACTTTTTTTCTGTTTTTATTGATGTGTACAGTGTACAGAGACTCACGGGTTATGTACGTTTTAAACAAACTGAAGTTGAGTTGAAGTAGAGGGTGCAGGACAAAATTTTAAGACATGGCAAGAAGTAGGTATAACAAGGATGTATGATCTCTATGGTAATGGGAACTTTAAAATGCTTGAATTGTTAAGAGCTCAGTATAATCAACCTACCAAGGACTTTTATAAATATTTACAAGTTGGACATTATGTGTATAAGAAAACGAATGCACTGAATTTCTCAGATGATTCTCACTTATTAGAAAGATTTTTTTCTGGACCATCAAAAGCATCAATGTTTTTATCAAAATTTTATTCTGAGTTAAAAAAAATTGAACCCGGATAGACTTGAACCATTAAGAACATCTAGCTGTATGCTGCTTAAGGTGGCAAAATATAAAGAAACATGGAAAGAAATTCTGATACTGCCTTCCAGAGTATTAATATGCAGATATAGGGAGATGTAATATAATATTTTACATCTCTATCTATCTATCTATATATATATAAAATTAAGTGCAGTTTGGCATGACGATAATTGACTGAGCTGAGCTGAGGGATTGTTTTGTTGTTGTACAACCAACCAACAACACCATTGTTTAACATTTCAGTGCTCTAGTGAATACATGAATACTGTGTGTAGTTTCCTGGATCAAATGCAAATACTCTGCGTATGCTATTGAGTTATTATTTTTTGAAAACCAATAAAAAAAATGTTTAAAAAAAACCTGTCTAACTAGAAAAATTTAATATTTTATATTTGTATTAATGTCTAAAATGTGGTACTTTATTTTTTACTATTGGAATACATGAAAAGTCTTAATCCCACAAAGCTACAGAGTAGAAGTGTTTTTTTTTAGTATGTATAACCTATTACTTACATCGAAGTGTTCTTGGAAAGAAATCGGTGGCCTCATGGGAGGTGACTGAAGGGGTGAGATCATCAGCTGAAGACTGGGTCTCCTCCTCGTAGTCCCCAGACAACAGATCTTTAGCTATTTCCTCCTAGAAAGAATGAATAAGGGTAACCAATTAATTAATTCTTTGAATTATTAACTTTTCCCAATTTTTTAATTACCAATGTCACATCACCACATAACAAACATTTACCTTGTCCAAAGTCATGTCAGGCAGCTCATCTGTCAGGTCTCCAGAGGAGCTGTCTATACTGGAACCTGCTGAGCCCTCATAGCGATAGATGGCCAACAGTTCTTCCAAAGGCATGTTACCTTCCTGATATGGAAAAGAGCAATGGAAAACCACAGCTATTCAATTTAGCTGTTCAAGGTGGCTGTAACATCGTGAGGTTTTTTTTTTGTTATTTTATTTTTTAGCTTAACAGCCAAATCTGGTTGAAAATGAAAAAAGTCACATAGTTTGAAGCCAATTTGTGAGCTTGGTAATTACACTCACAAGGCAACTTCTGAATGACGTCAACAAAACATATGTGTACTTATACTGAGACAACTTTTATTAATTATAACATGTTTAGCTATGTTATCATAAAGGGCATGCCAACGTAAATGTAAAGGTGTTACAATATTACACTTTTGTTTTACTGGCAACACAGCTTAAATATTTTGCTCAACTGCGTTACTAAGACAGTAGACTTTGATTTAACATTGAGAATAAAACCACATTTTAACATATACTCGTCCACATTTGACTACTTGAAACCATTACAACCTGTGTAAGTACTGTTTTAGGACATATTCTGCACTTATTAATTTACCTTCTCCAGATCTGCAATCTCAGAGCTGAAATTCCTGCCTCCATCCAGAGACTCTTCCTCCTCCAGAGTCCTCTCATCATCATACTCATGAACTAACATTTCTGCAGTTGGGTCAAAGTCATGGTCCTCTGATGATAAAGAGCCAACTAAATAAGAGAGGAGAAAAAAGAACCATAAATGTGTTAATCTTACCAAACAAATTGTTTTTTTTTTCTCCATAGAAAATTAATCATTCCTATTTCAAAAGATTCACATTAAAACTGATAAGTTTCAGTTAAAGGAGCATTACATTTCAGTAATTTCAAAACAGATCCTCTAAAATAATTACACTGTACAATATGCAATGTATGTCATTTTATCTGAATGGTTTTGTAATGTAAAAATAGATCATTAAAACATATAAGGGTTATTAAGTATAGTATAAACCTATAATTAATTGAGTATTCTACACAAATCTACGGTTTCTCAATTTAAGATTTCTTACCTGGACTTGAACTCCCTAGGGAAGCCTGTAAAATATTAAAAAAAACAGAACATACATTATTCCAATGCTTGAATAGTGTTTTAAGATATTACTACAGACACTTTAATGGTAAGTACAGTTGGGCAGAGTAAGAAAAAAACCTTTAATGATCTGTAATGAACAGCGAAAATACATGGGCACGAAAATTACATTTACCGCTAATGTTACCTCAATACAGTAGGTGGCTAATACATTAACCGCAGATGAAAGCTACACACTGTGGATGTGAGCGAACTATAGTTTTAAAACCTGCTCCTATCGTAAGAAAACATCGAAGTGAAAACTGAGGAAAACTGAGGGAGAGCAGATTTTCGGTAGTGTCGGCTTCTCTAACAGATAGCTAGCCAGTAAGCTAACCCAAAGCCTAATGTTAACGTTATCCATCGAAAAATGTAAACACTAATTTCGTTTGCGCGGTATTACAATCGTTACAGCTGGGAGATATTTAACAGTTACAACATAGGCGTCGCAAATTGAGCCAAAGGGGAAAAAACATTTTTTTCATTCACCACAAACACGGTTTAATCTGTTATTTCCTTTAACCAGCAAGCTAACGTTAAATTTACGTATCAATTTACACAGCCGCTACACCAAAGCAGCTGAGAGAGCGAAGGCGCAGCGGCCTTGTAGTGAAGGATCGGTCCAGACATTCAAGGATATTTTAGAGGAATAAAAATGACAATTATTGTACGAAACACGCTATACAGAAGGCAAAAACCACGATCTCACCAATCGATAACATAAAAATAAAAAATACAACATACAACATTTAAAAATATCGATTTAAGATCGATTGCTTCTCCCCTGTTTTCCCTCTTACCTCCGCCATATTGGTACCTTTAGCTAATGGGCTCGTTCTAGCGCAGTACCCGGATCAGCGCTCTGAGCCAATCAGAGATCCAGGTGACCGTTCTAGTCGTGACGCCATTCAAACCAACCACTGATCGGACTAACGGTAACCATTTATAAACGGTAAATCTACGGTATGAACATAAAAGAAACAACCATATTGAGATCATAATCACGAATACATATTCCATATGCATCACCAACATAACGTTGACCCTGTTAACACTTCATACAGTGACATTTTTCCCAGAACATTCCTAGAATGTTCTCGGAACATCTCAGCTGATTTCCTGGTGTCCTCAGTGCAGTAGATACCTTTACGGCATTTAAAGCTCGGTGTTACCACCATTAATGTTTCTATTATTTATATTGATGTTATAACTGTTCACTGTGGTGAAAAACTGCCTTCAAACGGAGCAAGAGAGATCTATTTTCAGTTGTACAGTTCCATAGGCTTATTTTTGTATATATAATCAATTTATTTGGCTGTCAGCTTTCATATATTCTTAAAGTAATTTGTTTAAAACATTTTAATTAAAAACTAAAACTGAAACTGTAGGTGTCGTGTTTATTTTCCGCAAGAGAGCTAGTGACAGTTCATCTACACAGTGATGATGTCACTGTCCACCAAGAACCATATTTTTCATATATTTTTCATTGATGTTTTGACTGTGTGCATGTATGTTTTATATATTGACTTGGCATTTGTGGCTTCCACATCATGGTACTTTATAAATAAACTACTCATTAATTTATTGAAATACATATATTTTGTAAAGTGTAAATTATTCAGATCTGACACAAATCAAAATTAAATTGTCTTTTCTATTTAAATGTAAACGCGTTTGAGCTATGTGTGAATTGGTTGATCAAATGACCAAAATAGTATTAGTTATTCAAATATATTTAATGAACACATTAGGTTGTGTACTAGCTTTTGAATACAAAGAAGTCTGCAAGGGCAATCAAACATGGGAGATACTGTAACTCACTTAATGTCTGAAAACAAAAACAAAAAATCTCCATCTATTGGGTCCATGGCCTCAGCTAATTACTGTCCACCAATAACAGTGAGTTACTCAAAGTATTTCATCTAAAAAAAATAGAAATTATCCCTTTAAGGCAATGTTGAAAACACTATAAAAATAAATAATGGGAATTAAAGCAATACATTAACTTTTAGTAAATACTAAAACAAGTGTGTACAGTAATCTTTATCAGAAAATATTATTTTCATTTTTATTTTATTTTATCCACAGTTGTGGGATTGTTTTAGTATACAGGCCAGCAGGGGGCAAAAGTACTCTTTATGTAATAAAGTATGCCTAGCCACACTATTCACACCACTGAGATCCTTACTCCCATCTCTTCTCTCCTTTCCTATTTTGGGTGACTGTGAGTCCTCTTGTTTTACAGTCACATGTAGAAACAGGTTGACAGTCTGGGCAGGCAGGGGTAAAGGTGGAAGTAAGACTCAGCTGCAGTAACTGTAAAATCCAAATATCCAAAAAGACTTCACTCTTTATTCTTAAATATTAGCAATAGACACATTTCCCTAATCTTCTGTTGCTGTTTCATTGTTTGGTTGTGTATATGAAGTTCTTGAAATAGTCCCACAATGGTATAAAGTGAAAAGCAGAAGTTAAAGGCATTTAAAGATTACTACTAGGTCGAGGATCTGCAGATGTCTGTGCACAGGGCGCTGGCAATAAACTGCTTCCTGGTGTGATCCAGGACAGGAGGTGGGTATCCTTCCTGCAGCATAACTGAAAAAAACTGTTAACCATGTGTTACTGTCGTGTTAACATGATACATTGGTTTTAAACTTGTTCTGTGAATTTGTGTATTCAATAAATTGGTAAGGGCTTTTTTCAGAGTGCATCATTCTGGTTCCTTTAAATGTTCAACTGGCAAACAGGAATAAGGTGATTGACAGAATTGTATTGGATATATCGTAGATGTTGAGTCTGTTTTGGAATTTTTTTATTGTTTGACCAAAATGCTCATACTCACACAAACATGTATAGATTCACATCCCAAAACATATATATATATAGACATTGCAAGTGGTACTGTTGAATCTGTAGCCTCTTCTTATATAAACACATCTTGGTCTTGCGATGTAGACCAGACAGAATATATAATAACTATCAGCAATACTGATTCATGAGTTGCAAGAGTTGGCAAAGCACGGCAAGGAGTCACAGGCTATTGTTGTTTACATATTGGTCCTATTTAATTCGTCACTAGAATCCTACTTTTTTTTAAACTTGTTGCAGCAAGTAAACACTTCTGTGTTTGGAAAACAGTCCCCCACAAAGGTTAGGAAAGGCTGCGTGGGCTTCGTTTGGAGGACACTCTAAACAAATGAGTCACTTCAGTTCAGTTCAGCACATCCCTCTACAGGCCACATCTGCTAACTTCTTACCTGAGCTTAGCTGGACCCTAATAAGGACCATAAATTGGACCAGATTAAGTATTTTCAAGCATATACTGTACACTTGTAATATCTAAGTTACAACAAAAGTATTGGTTCTCTTGCTTTGTTTCCCTGTGTAATGGTGTCCATGTTTGCTTATACAAGCAATGTAAGAGCAGCCATTACTCTCTATCTCTCTCATCCTTCTTTTCTCCATGGTTAATTTATGATGACCATAATCATTTGAAAGCCCATTTGAAGCCTACTTTTACTTAACAATGTAGTCAGGAAGATGTGGGCCCTCACCTAATGAGTGAAAATTTCAGGTCAACAAGTTATCCTCTGACGTAGATTATGGAGAGGCGGGTGACAAAGGGTCACAGTCCATTGTTACAGTGTAAAACGGATGTGGCTGATTAACACTGGCCTGCACACACCTACACTTGTTCTGTGATTGTCCAGCAGCTGCCCACTCAGTTGATGTGCCATTAGAGGAATTGAAGGGGCAGAAAACACACTGAACTCCTATTAACGTCCTCATAATTTTCAAATTATATTTCAGGCCAAATGGACACATCAGCTACATATTTATTGATCATAATTCATGTGATGTGTCACTGGAGGCTATGGAGTGAATCTTGAAAACATTTTAGTTTTGAGTAGATATTTGTTGTTGATGGCATCAGAACATGAATAATGCATTATTTAAACCAACATCCCTGCACATACAAGGATGTGGAAACTGAGTCATTGTTGCAGTGTTGTACAGACTCTTGTTGGAAAACACTTTTCTGCATGAAGGCGTTTGCTGTCTTTGTGCATGTTAAGAGTGGATGAAGAAAGCAATTAATTGTCTTATGTCATGCTGAGATTTTTAATAATGCCTCAAGCTGGACATCTAATTCAAAATCCCAATGAATAGAATGAACAACAAATAGACTGGTAAAGTTATTTGAATTTAAAACAAAATTATAACACTAAATAATTAAGCTTTCTAATCTAATGAAATACTGGTGACAGCTACAAAGCAGCATCATTTCCATCATACAGTTTTATCCGGGAATTCATTTACATCTTTGATTTATTGTTATTATGTGAAATTATAATGCATACTTGCATCATATTTTAGTGTTCTTATACTGTGCCATTATTGAGGCAGGTCGAAAACACTGTGTACTTTACATAGACAAGACAGTTACTTCATAGAGTATAAAAACCACCAGGTGGCAATACGTGACAGCTTTGAGTTCTTCATGACTCAGCTTGAGCATTTTCCATTTCCTCTGTGCTCCAAACACTACCCTTGGTCAGCCCGCAACAATGACTGTGTGAACGTCAACTGCCTGTTGTGTTGATATTCTTGGATGAATCATGTAAAACTCTAACATGTGCAGTAACACAGATTTGTGTTTACAAGTACAATACTCTCTCACTAAACAGGCAACAGCTGCAGAGTAAGTTGTATGTGATGTCAATAAACTTATCTGGAGGAGTAAGCCATTTTGAAGTTTATATTACTGATGAGCAATATAAACAAGTTGTTGTACTTTCTGTAGGATAAAGCAATTTGCATCATAAGGTGTTTGCACACATCTATGTTTATATTACACTGGAAATGGAATGAAAGTAAACAACAGGCAGCTGTGAAGCAAATATGGCTCCTTTCCGAAGATAATAAATCCAGTTTTAGGTTTACATGGTTGATGAACAACAAATACAAGCTGCTATGGTTAATGGGAATTTCAGCATATGCTTGTGATTTTACAATGCACTTATAAATCTCTTCTATAAGGAACAATGAAGGAGGGGGTATTGCGCAAAAAGTCCTTGCAACTCAACATTAAATCACATGAATAAATCATTAGCAGATCTTTGACAATGCAAGTTATAGGACATTACAGTGAAACAGAAAAGAAGGTCATGGCTCACTTAAAGTTAGCTCTTTGTTGCTCGCTCCTCACCTCCAAGACATTTACATGTTTACTGTAAGAGGCACAAACATGTCTTGCTCCTCTTTTGAGACCTTAAATGTTTGCTGAATTTTTTTAGGCATAAAAGTGAGTCAGTGCTACTGTAAGCCTGAAATAACATGTAGCAGTCGCTTCAACATGTGAAGATCTGATAACAATGTGATACAAAACAAGTGCTCTTGATGCACGAAAGCACAAAATAGGGGAATGAATTTCCAAAGAAGTCAGGGCAAACTGTTTCCGTAGTAACTAAATGATAAAAACAAGACTGACCCATTTTGACCATATGCCAGTTTTCCTTGAGATCATATTAAAAAATGTAAGGTGTAGACAAGAATCTGCTTGTTAAAACACACATATATATGTGTGTTTAACAACATAAGATGGTTTGCTGTCCACAATAGAAGTGGAATGTGAGAAAAATGCATCCATTCAGCCTGTGAAGAGGTTTTCTGGTGTATTAAGGACATATTAGAAGCAGCCGGTACATACAGGCTTTTGCTGTGACAGTTGCAGTGAAAATGCAATTCTCTATGAAAATAGATTTTGAAGTACATTTAACAGCCCATCTCAACAGATGTCTGTGAGAGATGCTACAATTTTGCTCAAAATATCCATCTTTAAAAACGTGCATATTTTTATATAGATTTTCAAATGAAAAGTGGTGTTCCTAAAATGTCCTGTCGTGAATGGTCAGGCCGACAGGAGGCCCTCAGAGAGATCAGGTCACCACTACTACTCTGCAGGAGTTGATTACTATAATTGAGTCTTAGCTTCCTTCTTTTTTATTTATCTGTGAGACCAGCAGCCCATAAAGCATCATCATTACTCTAATGCAGCCATTATTATCTGGCACACAAACTTCTCTGGCCCGTTGGGGATCATTCATGTGTCCTCAGGTGATACTGTGGTTGGTCAGTCTGAGGGCAGTATTAGTCGTGCTCCTTTCTTCCTGGCCTCATACATCACAGCACAGTCCACCTTTCACTATCAGATAGATAGATAGATAGATAGATAGATAGATAGATAGATAGATAGATAGATAGATAGATAGATAGATAGATAGATAGATAGATAGCATTTATTTGTCTAAACACTAAATGATTGACAAATGTGTTTTAATCCATCCTACTACACTGTTTATCAGTGCACTGCCAGTATAAGAGGTTAGAAATGTTGTATAAATCCTGTTGTAAAACTTGGCAGTTCAGCCAGCGCTCAGTTAATTTTTTTAAATGCTTGGAACACCAAGCAGCGAGAGCTCACTTCAAGGCGGAGTAACAGTGAGTGGGCACTGTAATTTCCTCTCTTTCTGTAGTCAGACGCAGTATCTACTTGCGTAGGTGTTTGTATATATCCGTAGCTTGCGTCATGCTGTGCGCTCACATGTTTTTATACGAGATTACTTTGAATGACAGTAACTGTGGAATATTTATAAAAATGACGCTAAACAAACACTTAAAATGTTTTTTTAAGGAAATCCCAACCTTGACAAATAAAATTCCCTTCAACTTTTTTTTCACATAAACTAATTTTGTACTGTATAGGTAAAGGACTTAATGACTTAAATGAGCATCTTGCACATAAAACTATGGATCATAACTGTAATTCCTTTATGGCTGAACTTCAAACAACTATAAACAGTTTTATGAAGAAAGTGAAACGAAAACCAGACCAAAGAGTCTATCTACCATGGTTAAATGAAAAAATACGGTCACTCATGAAACAAAGGGACCATGCTCTTAAGATGGCTCTAGGGTAGAAAATAAGAGGCGTTTATTTACTGCACTGAAAAATTAAGGTTGTAAAAGAGCTCAGAAAGGCAAAACCAACATTTTTCATTAATGCTATTAGTCAAGCAAAGGGAAATGCCAAAGAAATCTGGCAGAATTTAGAGAAACTAACAAGGAAATCTATTACAATTAATAAAATCATAGAACTAAATATTGAGTGAAATATGACCAAATAAGATTCAAGTAAAGTGGCAAAAGGTTATTTTATTGATTCTACAAAAACTCTGGCTCAGAATTTCCCTCAATGGAATTATTCTATCACTCCTCTGAATACCGATGCTCCTATTCTGACTTTTAGAGAAGTCACCAACTCCAAAGTACATGTGATTATTTCCTCTCTTAATTGTTCAAGGGCAAAGGATGTACACACTCAGGATGGACACACTATTTATCAAAACACATAAGGAAGCACTCAGAAGTAGTAAAATGGTCTATTAGAGGAGTTTGGCATTTACAGTTTTCCAGGCACATGGAAAATGTTCAAATCAGGTGAATATATTCATTAGTAACTACAGACTCATCAGTATCCTTCTGGCAGTATCAACAATTGCATTAAAATGGATCTCTGAATATATAATATCACATTTGAATACCACTTCATTGCATCCTGTTCAATTTGGGTTTTGAAAACATTCCACTGAAACCGCAAGTTGTTTTTTTCTGGAAAATATTATGGTTAAACTAAACATGGGGGGTGTGGGAGATGCTTTCTTCCTTGATTTAAACACAGTCTTTGATATAGTTATTCATGAGGTTCTAGATACCAAGTTATCAAAGTTTAATTTTTCAACTAATATAAATATATTGATAAAATCATACCTTAGAGACAGAAAACAGCGTGTTTGTGCAGACCATAAAACCTCACAAATGTTTTATAATTGTGTTGGTGTACCTCAAGGTTCAACTTTGGGTCCTTTGTTATTTAGTCTGTATATTAATGACCTATCTGAAGTACTTCCACTTACTGTCACTGTACACTGATTATATGGTCATATATCTACATGAACAACACAAGGGGCAAGCCACAGAACTATCAGCTTCATTGGTCAATATCCCTGATTGGTTAACAAATCGATAATACAGCATGTTTACACCTCAATGCCAGCAAAACTGTATGTTTGTTTGTTTGTTTTTTCAAAGTCTGCAAAGAGAGATCCAGGCTCAGGTGTTATAGTAGCAGGGAGAAGACAATCAGTAGTACATGAGTTTAAATATTTAGGCATAATAATACATTCGTAACTCCTACCGAGGCCTCAAAGTTGTACATCAATGCCATAATTCTCTCACACATGAATTGCTGTCCTACCAGCTGAACACAGACAGGCAGGACCACATTACAATCAGTAGAAACATTTTATAAGCAGGCTTGCAAAACATTGAATAAAAAGTCAATTTGTAGGCATTTTACTTGTGTATAAAATATTCAGTTAAATTATAAATGAAATAAAATCAAAACTACCAGAGCTACTACCAGAGGGGATTATAAAATACCACTTAGCTTTGTACCTTTGGGCAGTCTTTCTTTTCCTATTGAGCATTACATACCTGGAATACTATATCCACAGAACTAAGGAATATCTTTCTCTTTCTCCAAATCTATAAAATAGTGGTTACTGAACATGCTGTCATAATCTGGAGTAGTGGTTATGTCATTGTTTTACTATTTATCTGTGCGTATATGCTTCTGTATGTTTTCTTTTAATGTTCTTTATATGCCATCTACCTGCCAGGGACTGCAGATGAAAATTAGCCTATATAGCTAAATCTGGCACATTTAAATGATGAACCTAAGTGCTTATGTTAATTAATGTGCATTATCCCTTTTAAAATAAAAAAGCATAAAACATAAACCTAACAACCTCCAAAGAGGTTTGTATGCATTAATGCTCCTTTTAAAATATTCTATCATTTGCATATTTCCCAAATTTCAACCACTACCAACAAAGGCCTGTTAGCATTTTGTTGTATCGCTCACAAATTACTTAACACCAATGACAGTACTCAGGGCCACTTATCACAGCAGTGATGGAGAAGGTCTTTAACAGTTCAGGCAGGATGCACAGCTCTAAAGCTCCTTTGATTCAAGTACTGAACAGAAAATGTAAAATGATGAGCAACGTACCAAATGTGAAGGATAGAGGAAACAGCTGTGTTGTCATGAATAAGAGGCTCCTCATGACGAGACATGTGGGTGATTCTGTCTCCATGGTAACCACAAGAACAGTTTGTGAAGAAAGAGAACAGAAGATGTAGAGGCTGAAAACTTGGGAAATTCTCACTTTTTTTTTTTTTTTTTTTGAGTACACATGAATTCAGATGTCACACATCCGACTCCCATTCTTAAAGACACATTCTTATAGTTGCCAAAAAACAAAGAATTGCACTCGCTCTTAGCCACCTACACATCGACTTCCAAAACTATTAAAGAGAAAGAAACGTGGCATTCAGTGTGTTCATACAATAGATAGGCCATCAAAAATTAGACAGTCATCTCTCTTGTTTTATGATGTTGCCAGTTAATTTTTCTTGAATGAAGTGACAAGTGAAATCCTTTGAATCATTAACTGTCATGGGACAACAATATCTTTGTGAAAACCACCTACAAAACTAATAATAATACTACTAATAATAGTAATGATCTTTATTTATATAACACTTTTCAAAATCCTCATTACAAAGGGCTTCACAAAGGGAGCAAAATAAAAAAGATCATTAAGTTTTAAAAAACAGAAAAAAACATTTTAGTGTATGATAAAACAGTGAGAGATATTTATAGAAATAATAACAGAAATAAAAGACAGTTCAAAGAAAATAGAAACACAGGAAAGGCTCTCTGATAAAAGTATGTTTTAAGAAGAAACTTAAAAGAAATCACTGATTCAGCCAACCTGATATCCTCGGGCAGATCGTTCCAGAGCCTCGGGGCCCTGACTGTAAATGCTCTGTTTCCTCTAGTTTTCAGCCAGGCCTCTGGAACAGATAAAAGACCTCTGCCAAAGGATATTGAAGTACCTACCAGCTTGTACTGTAGCCTACTAAGAAGTCAGAGATATAGCAGGGAAAAAGGCCATAAAGTGCCTTAAAAGTAATCAGTAAGATCTTAAAATGAACTCTAAAACATACTGGGAGCCAGTGTAACGAGGCTAAAACAGGAGTGATGTGATCACGTCTCTTGGCTCTGGTAGCTGAGTTCTGTACAGTCTGGAGTCAATCAATAGATTTTTGCTTCAGGCTAGTAAAAAGGCTGTTGCAATAATACTAGCATGATGAGATTTAGGCATGTAAAATGGTCTTTGTGTCTTTAAAAGTTAAAATGACCAGATTTTTTGACATATTCCTAATGTGATAAAACCATGACACACAATTCTTATTTTCAGGTGACTGTACACTAATTAAAACATACTTATGGATATTATATTCTTTTCTTTCTATTTCTGCCAAGTCCATTCTGCTAGATGAAATAGCAGTAAAGCTAATGCTACATAATAATGCTACGATAGCTGTTGGACTCAGATAATGTTACAGATTGAAGGATATGAGACTTTTATTTCAGAAACGCATAAATCACAACTTAGTTATAACTAATTATAACCAAATCCCAATCTCGCCCAGTGCACCAAAACATTATATTGAACTTACATAGCCAGCTGCATACAAACATGACTGCAAATCAATTCTAATGTTGCTCTGTATCTGCTGAATGTGTAAATGAGCATCAGTGGACTCTGCTAGGTGATTTATATGTCAATGTAAACAATTTATCAGTCCTTAGAAACTGTTTGGAAAATTGAAGGCACTTTCAAAAAAATACTTGGCAGTTGATTGGATCAACAGTCTATCACTGTCTGTTGTGAGGCAGCTGAATTCACAAGACCACATGATCACACAAGAATCCCCGTGGGACGCTGATGTGTCTGAACTACTGGTGATTCGGACACATCTAAGTTCTTATCAGTCCTGGCGCCAGAGGAAAATAACTGGCTGGGCATTTGGTTTTTATGGGCAGGCCCAAGAAATGTGAATGCTACTTGTTAGCAACACCATTTAATTTATATAATGTTATACAAAAAGGATCAGACAAACATATACTGTGCATATGATAATTTAAGACTTAAGCATAACAGTGTTCATGACAACTTACGTTTTTACTTTTAATTCAAATCACAATGTGGCATAATGTGACAAGAATGTACGGCTGTCATATATTGTTATTTTTTATTTAACACACACTCACAAACACTACAAATGGTTGTATATTCCAGCTATGTCTCACACCTCTTTTATACGTCATGGCACTTGCTGTGCGAAAAAGACTTCAGGATACACCTGTGTATCCTCACTCATAGCTCCTCTGGCAAGCTTCCTCCCTCCTCTCTCCTCTCTCCCTCATAAACCCGTGTATTAAAGTGCTGATTTCTCCTGGGAGGGCAAAATTCCTGGACTGGTTCTTATCCTAAAATTCATTTGAAGGATTGTGGAATACACCCTGCCTGAAATGACATGAGGATGTGGTCAAAGAACCACTACTGAGTGAAAAGCTGTACAAAAATGCAGAGTATGGAAAGTTGTCACTGCCCTTTCATAATGTATTCTTCCCTGCGTACACACATCATACTTTTCATACTTAAATGGTTTAGTACAGAAAAGTTTGCTGTTCGTGCTGCTTCAGCTAATATAAATATTGGAATCTGGAATCTTCAAATGCTTTCATTAGTTTGTCATTCTTTATTATTTATGATTCAGTCATGGTCAAAGTGTTATCAATCTTATCCTAATTTCTCTGTGGGACATGCCGTCAGATCAGCTGCACTGACTACAAAAATGAAAATAGAAGGACGGACAAATAAACATATTAATTAATGTTCATGACGAGGATAAACTTATTGCCATAACTGTGCATGAAATAAAAATGGTTCCACATAAAGCTTCTTTAAGTTTATACTGTAAACTATGTGCATGCTTAACATTTCAAAGATATCAGAATACTACCCATTGAATACTGATATGAAACTACTGTGATCTTCTATAATTCTGGTTAAAAACACCATGAAATTAATCTAGGATGGAGTTATGCAAATTGAAAAGTGGAAGAGAACATTAGGGCCTAAGTTTAGCCCAATAATTAGTTCTGGTTGACTAACATTTTATGTATGGCCTTTTGGCTCTCTGTGTAAGTAAACTTATGATTAAATGATGAAAGCCAAGCTGTGAGGGAGCTTTTATTTAAAAATAAACTTAGAAGATTGCCATTATGGTTCACTAAAACTAATAATGTCTTATTGCTGGCAGTTGAACTGACGTCAAAGTACTGCGTTGCTTGATGAATTTTAAAAAAGCTTATGAATTTGACCTTAAAGGAACCAGCAATAATTTTTAACTATCTTCACAGTGACACATTCTATTTCATTCAACATTCAAATCAAACTTATCTAGACTGAGAGTACTGCCTTTCATCTTTCTTTTTTTGTGCTTAATAGGAGGCCAGTTATGTAAAGAGAAAACTCAGTGGCAGCCACAGGTGTATCTGGAAGTATGAGTCATCTGTGAGCCGCGATAAGCACATAAGGAAGTGTCTATAACTATTTCTTCACCTGTAAAAATGTATCCTGCGGGCTTCTCAGCCAAGGGAGACAGTGCAGCAGTCTTTTGACAGCCTGTTTCATTATTTCAGTCACAAAGAGGTCTGATGAGGGACAATTTCGCTGTGCAGATAACAGGTTGCTATGTGACAAAATATCTCTGCTATACTGTCACTTTTTAAAGGTGTTTGAGATTGTATTTTGAAACCAGTTAAACTTTGAGGATGTTTTCTGCAACACTGAATCCCAGGACAATGGCCCCAAATGTGTGAACATATAAAACCAATTGATTATCTCTTTGAACAAAGAGAAACTGATAAAAAACAAAAGTCTACCAGAAAATATATCCAACTGGACAACATTACAGTTCTCTTTCTATAAGTGGCAACTCATTGATAACTCTAATGAATGGAGTCTTTGAAGTTAGATATGATGTGCATCCTCCCCCTGAGTTTTCTAATCCTGTCTTTATCACAACTCTATTTTCAAGGGCATTATCAGGAGACTGTAGGTGGTTAGATTGGAAAAGAAAAATAGTGTAGGGAAATCTCTGGTGGAGTAGCATTGAGTGATACATTACGTAATAGCTCGGTTTTCTAAGCTGTGCAGTAATTTGGCCTACATATTTCCATTGTCTAAAATTCCTCACTGCCTCCGTCCCTTCCTCGACTCCATCTCTAACACTCCACTGGAAATAAAGAGGTATAATTATGCTTCAAACTCAGCTCTCAAACCTTGTAACTCTTGTTCAGTCCCTATAAATGTCAATTATTTGAGAGCAAGTCTCCAGCGTCAGTGGCAGAAAAGTGGCAGATAGGAAAGACAGTTCCTTTTCCACAAAGGATACAAAACAGGCACAAAGAAGATTATTATATCTCTAACAGACTAAATATAGTGCCTGTGTTACATCCTGAAAACAAAGACGTAGCTGTAAACTTCCATCCTCCTTGCTATTTTGCTCAGTTTAGAAACGTGAGAATGCTCATGACAGAAGCTTTTTTGGCACAGGGCTTGAATTCTTGGCCACATAAAGTGGCTGTGAAAGGAAAATATGTGCGGACGTGTGTGATGTGTTTTTGTTGTTATTTGTTTTCTTCAGTGCATGGCTGTAATTAGTTTTTATAGTTTTTGAACCATGGCTTTTGGCGTGATTGTGACCTCTTGTAAACTATGATTCATGCAGTATATGAGGATGTGTGCAATTTGCTACTATACTTGATTTTCATATCAAAAGTAGGTGTTTTTGGCACCTCAGGAAGAACAGCTGCTGTCTTAGCAATGACAGATGAGGATTTAAATAATATTTATCAATACATTTTGTTATTCACTGAACATATGATGCTCTTATTGTTCCCATTATATTTTGCCAACATTTAAAGGACCAGTGTGTAGGATTTAGTGGCATCTAGCGGTGAAGTTGCAGATTGCAACCAATTGCTGACCCCTCCCCTCACCCTTCCCTTCCAAGCGTGTAGGTGTAGAATCTACAGGGGCTGTGAAACTTGTGAAAACACGAAAAGCCCTCTCTAGAGCCAGTATTTGATTTGTCCGATCTGGGCTACTATAGAAACATGGTGGTGCAAAATGTTGGGCTCTGTGGAAGAGGACACGCTCCCTATGTAGATATGAAGGGCTCATTCAAGGTAACAAAAACACAATTCTTATTTTCAGGTGATCACATACTAATGAAAACATTTTTAGGAATGTTATATTTCATTTCTGCCAATATTTCTGCCAATAGAGCCCCCTAAATCTATTTATATTTCAATGTTACAGTCTTTTTGGTGTCAAAGTCCCTCTTTTTGTTACTATACTTCCACTACAGCTCAACACGGAAACACAAAGAGATGCTAAAAAAGACTAAATGTGGCAGAAATCCTCTTGATATGACTAACTGAGACTGCTGATGCCTCATATAGCCTTTAGATAAATTTTTAAATACATTTTTGACCAAAATGACTGTGTGGACACACTGTGGATTTTGCCCCCCATCACTCACACTGAAAGCACAGTCGAAGGGGATCTTTCAATAGTCAGTATGAACAAGAGGAATGATTACTGCGAGCAAAACCTCTTTCAGTGTTCATATGGGCACCTGTCTGTTGTTTTAAGACAGACTTGAAAAACTGTTAACAGATCCATTAACAACAAAATGTCTAGAAATGAATGTGAATGTGATAAAGAGTTTAGCACATGTTCAAAAATGATCATCTGAATAGTTTTATTTTCAAGTATGCTTGCCATGGAAATAGACAGCTTTGAATTCTACACAAAGGCCATAGGAATGAAGGTGTTCCATCACGTGGTTCCTGCAGCATTTGTGGGACGTGCTCTGCGCACCTCTCTGGCCTCTGATTCACAAGCACCTCGCTCTCTAACCTGGGTGGTGCCTGATTTTCACAGCATTGTTCCAGGCCTCCCATACTCCGCCATTTTGTTTCCTGTGCAGAACGGGAAGTCCTGGCCGCAGCTGTTCCCAGCACTGTGAACTAAAGAGTTTTTGCAGGCACACACACACATATACACACACAAACACACAACAGTATACACGTATCCTCTTCCTTCATGCTTCCCCTCAGCCTGAGTTCAGGATGCCCCTCTCTGATGTGAAGATGACCCCAAGGGATGATAGGATGAAGCCAAGAGCACGTCTGCTTTCCTCAGCAAGACAAAACCCCTGCCTGTATGAAAACTGCACGTGTGCACACGTATTTTGAGAGGATTGAAAGGATATTGCAACATACCGATAAAGTAGATGCATTTTTTTTACAGGTACAAACAGGAGAAAAGCCTGTGGTTATAATTTACCAGAATAAGTGTAACATAAAACACATTCTTGCTGCTGACTAAGAGGTTTAAAATATTTTCAATATTTGTAGGTTATTAACTGATAGGATGTTTCAAGTTGCATCTACCCCTAATTTATCCAGCACCTTGTTCTCAAAAAAATTAGTCACGCAGACAGCTTTACCTCTCAACCTAGGATTTCTTTTCCATAGAAAAAAGTAGAGCTGTAGGCCATAATACAGGCGTGGGAAAACACCTATGACCTCGTCCCTACCAGCGGACCGATGCCCTTATGTCTGCATGTTGAAAAAACCCTAAACAATGGACGCTGATATTATTTGGACATTAACAATTACATCATAGAAAAGTTGTGAGACATCATCTTATCTGCACCGGTTATTGTTTCTATACAGTGATCCTGATAATCCCATGGCCATTTAGCATATCCGAAGTCAACTTAATAACTATGCAGTTTGTAAGATAGATAGATAGATAGATAGATAGATAGATAGATAGATAGATAGATAGATAGATAGATAGTTAGATAGATAGATAGATGACCAGTGAATGTTGACCAGTGAATGTTCACTAATCACAAAAAAGACAAAAAAGAGAGTCCTTCAGAGATAGTCTGCGCACAATACCAATGAGTGCTAGAGCAGCTGGAACTGAAAAGGCTTCCGGACACTTGAACAGGCTAAATGCTTCATATGCCACCCTGTTACCAATCTGCTGCATATTATCACTCATGTAACACATCCTCCAGAAACAAATCATTTGGAAATGCTCACTGTTTCATAGTTTGCTGGAGCCTAGTAGAACAAATTTCCATGATTGAATGTAATATATGATAATTGCACTGTAATTGGTTCTCACTTGTTCCACTTTTCCTAAGGCCACAGGTGGCCGGAGCCCATCCCTGAATGCTTTGGGTAGGAGGTAGGAAAATACCCTGGACATTTTGCCAGTCCATCACATTGAACACACTCCCTCTCATTTACCTATGGACAATTTAGCTGATCTATTTGGTTTGGATTGTAAGAGGATTTGGAGAAAATCCAGGTGAAACACAAGTAGCATTAAATAGATTTTGACATTCGATTTTGGCATGATTTTAATAATGCTCATTTGACATTTCAGCAGAAGTTTTGATGTTAATTAACACTGGCATTAGTCTATCCTTGAGAATAATGTTTGATTACTCATTGAAGAGAAAAAGCTGTGGAAAGTAGTACATTTTGAATAGGAAATTTACCATATTTTCTATGTTGGCAATTCAATATATGATGCACCATGTAACTATATGTAGAACACTGAACTGAACATTGGTATGTGGGATTTAACTCTGATTATAATGACTCCCTTCCTGTTTCCTGCCCACATTCAATTTTCCAAAAGCTGATAAAATACAATTGAGCTAATTAAACAGAAACCGTCATGGCTGGAAAAATGCCCTTTTATCTCAGATTTAATATTTACACAGCAACAAAGATATTTTTTTCTAAGCAAAGAACATAATGGTTAAGTATATTTTCAAAATCAACCAGCCTTCTCTGCCAGTATTAGATGACGAGCAATACCAGTGACTAATATAATCAAATGTTTTCTTCACTTTTCTGTTTCGTGTTAAGAGAAAAACTTGCCTCAGGGTGTTTTACATTCCTCAAACACACCCTCCCAAAAGAGGCTCATATTGTGTCTTTGAGATACTTGCTTACTCAAAGAATGTAAATAAATCTCTCACATTCCAGTAATTAATTAGACTTCCTCTCCATATCCTTTGCTTTACCCTCTGGAGGAGCTGGTTTCCTCTTGAACACCATCCATATGCTTCCTTTAAGGAAGGATGCCATCACACCTCCTCCACTCTGGAGGTTCCACCCTTTCCTCACTTTAAACCCATGGCACAGTCAAGTTCAACAGTGAAGTCCGGTTTGGGTGTGCAGTATTAATGTGCTGTTTTGTACATTAAGTCCTCATCATATCTCAGTGTGAAGGACAAAAGGTGTGCACCTATACATTTTTTGTATGTGAGCTTGGAGATGTGTGTTTGTGCATACAAGAGACTACAGAAAGAGAAATGGAGCCCTTAATCCCAAATCCTCAGAATTATTAAAAGCAAATTACGTCAAATTCTCCTTTGGGTTTAAACTTCTTCAATGTAGCTTGAATTTTATGCCATATCTCTTATCCGTAATAGTCCAGGGATCAGACCATTTTATTACGAGATTGAACTAGTGCATTGGTGCGTGGTGATTCTGCCTGTGAAACAATATCTCATTTGTTTACTTAGTCATCAAGAACCTCAAAACTTCATATCGCACATAATTCACATTAAATATATTTCAGATAAATTGAGGACATTGTGGGTGAGCTTTCTTTTTTCACAGTAGCTAAAGGAGGCTGGATGAGCCTCATAGTTGCAATAACAGCAGTTGAGCACGGGGGGCACCATCCTCCCACACAGGCCATCTATATCTGTGTATTTGCTTGTGACTCACTGAGAAAAAAAGCGGCTCTCTGACTAAGGGGAAAGAGGAGGTGGAGTGTGAAATGTTGGTCGGCTCAGGAAGAGAGAACAGAGGAGAGGATAACTTGCTCGAGAGCAAGCAAGCTCAGTGAATCATCATTGGGATCCCATGAACACACAAGGTGGTGAGGCCTCCCCCTTAACATCTCCAGAGGAAGCCTCTCCCACAGTGTGAATAGGTGAGAGCCAGGGAACTTCCTCCTCCAGGGGAAGATCCACCTCTGAGGCAGAAAGTCAGGAAATCTGGGCTTGAAATGTGTGGATGGAGTTGGGGTCACATATGTCAAGCAGTGCCAGAATCCCTACTTGCTGAAAATCACCTGAAGGAAGTGGCCCATTGCCAGTTATCTTCATTAAAAATGAATGCAGGGAGCTTTGTCTGCTCTGAGCACTGGCTCACCAATGAAAAGATGTGAATTTTAGTGGAAGAAAAACACTACTGTTAAGTCTCCTGTTCAAGCATGTGCTGTTTTCTGCAAAGAAAACCAACGGATACCTGCATTTCACACCTCACAATAGCTATATGACGACATTTCTGGCATATTTTGAATATTACTTTACATATTTCCTGTGAGACTTATGCTGTTTTTTTCACACATGTGTGGGAATGTCCCTGTGAATGTGCCTTGGCTTGAAATCACCATATGTGTGAATGCGTAGTTTTCCAACACCTATGTAAGCCTATGTAGTGGCAAGCCAAATTTGTAAAACCCTCTGATGTCATTACCAACATTAGCTAAACATGACAGCAGAGGACATCTGAAAAGAGTTTAAACAGGAACATACAGCAGTAAATGCAATGTGGCAAGTAGTCTAAACATAGAGCCATTCTGCTTTATAAATGAGTGTTAGGTGTAACAGGTTAACCAGAATCACATTCCATCGTTGAATGAATGAAGGGAGAGTCACCTTTGCATGGTATGTGGACTGTGTCACTCAACTTGCATTAATAGAATGGTGTCACATTCTTAAGGCTGCAGAATGTAGTGTTGCCTCTTTTAACCGGAAACATACTCTCTCCTCTGATTCCTTGTTTAAAATGAATTCCTTACTTGCCAACTAAACTCACTTGCTGTGTAAATATGTAAAATTATGGACCATGTAGCACCCTCAAACTACCCACAAATAAATGGAAAATGTATTTCCCATAACATTTTTAGCTATAAATCCCATAATGCATTCTATAAAATAACCTATTGAATGTTAATCTTAGGAAATAGTGAATTAGTCACATGAATTCCAAGCGCAGCCTCACAGTTTTAATCAGAACCTATATAGAGTTGGCAGCCCCATCATCAAATGTTTAATATACAACATCCAAAGTAGGAGTCAAGCCAAATTTAAATATATTTTTACTTGGTCATTGTTGACATGTTATGCTGCATTACAGAAGAGACTGTTTAGTAAATATCTTAAATGTATTTGTTTTCATTCCTGCAAGGCATGGTTACCTTTCAGGATATGAGGAAATGAGGGCATCTGCCAGTGAGCACTTATATGATAACACTGATCCATCCATCTCCTTTAATCCAAAAACAGGCAGGACGCTGCCAAGAGTTCAGCTATGATTATTTTGTGTAGTTAAAGGAATCTTAGGAAATGCACTATTTTGGCCATCAAACATGCAGTCAGATAAGATATCAGTTTCATCTGTTTGTGTGCAGCACAGAAAGTGGTCTGGGATGTGATTAGCCTATCTCAAATAAACAGATAGCCTCTGTCAAACAACCCCAGTCTGCACCCCTTTTTTTGTTTTTTTTTACATGGAGAGAGAATGCATATTCTAGTCAAAATATTACATTTTACAGCTGTAGCTGTTGTCATGATATATCAGTCAATCCCTGAATACAGCTCTTACCACAAAATATAAAATAGTGGCATGCCAGGACAGTTGCTGAATTACGAATCCTTCTGTGACCCTCACTTCCCTCAGGCTCTCCAGGGTCTGATTCATGATTCTCTTTAATAACCAAAGTCAAAACCTCCTGCAACAAAACAGGAAAGAGAATATGGTGAATGGACTTTGTTTTTGGAAATTGTTTTTCTCATGAAAGCTATTTTGGAAAATAAAATTGCAAACAGCTAATCCAGCTGCTGACCTGCAAACTTTTTTATATTGCTGTAAATCACCTCCATTCTATTCCAAGTCATTTTAAAATTCACAAATCCTTCCTGTAAATATTTTTGAATTTCTGTGTATGTATTCAAAAACAACTTGACCCAACATAATATCCAAGACCTTATACTGTTATTCAGTGCAGTGTTTCACATAAACAAACACAACTGGTTTCCTCTCTAGCTGTTTACAAGCTACAGCAAAAGGTAGACGTCATCCAATGTGTCAATGTTTTACAGAGCTGTAGCATTAAGCCCGGAAAACAATGGATGAGGTAACTCTTAGAGGCAAGAGGCCTTTCTTCTAGGGATGTTTTGAACATAGAGGAAGGGGGTTGGGATGGCGGTTTTAAAAAGAGGAGAGGGAGGAGAGGAAGGGGAGGACCTTCCAAGCCTTGGTTCCCACTGACTGTGTGCAGCTGGAGGAGCAAAACAATAATGAGAAACAAACAGAGAAAGGACCAAACATGACCTCTCCCTCAGGAAAATTCCCTGTAGTACCTGTAGGATGATATAACAGTTTGTGTTTAAGAAGAACCATCACTTGAAACTATCATATCAGAAATGACAAATTTCAAGATCTATTGCTGGATGGACAGATTGGCATGAAATGTATACAGACAGTCATGCCCCCCTCAAAATGAATTATAATAACTTTGGTGACCTTTTAACCTTTAATCTACTACCAACACCACATCAAAATTGCAATGTGTCAAATAGTTTGTTTTTGTTGTTGTTGTTGTTTTTACCAAATAACTGCAAAACTAATGACTAATGCCCTCAGCCTCAGCTGTTCTTTTAGTATGCTAGCATGCTGAACAGTAATGGATAACATAGTCAATATTACTTGCTAAACATCTGCATTTTAGCATTGTCACTAAGAGCATGCTGATTTTAGCATGAAGGTCACAAAATACTGCTGTGTGTAATTACAGCCACACAGTGCTGTTAGCATGGCTACTCTTGACATGATGTGCACATTGCATTGTTTGAATTGTAAATAAATCACCAAAGAGGATCAATGCTACATTCTACATGCTACATATGCTACATAGCTACATGCTATTCTACATAGCTGCAATTTCTGTGTGTTTTTATGTCATTGAAGAAAATCCGCTTTTATAATAATGATTGCTTATATGCAATAATGATCCAACAATGTAGATATTCTGAGATATTTCTCTGAGGTCCTTTCACTGACATTGCCAGCCACACATGTAAGTGAAATCACCAGCTAAAGTTAAGCTTATTAGCAGTCACTGTTCTTGTTATTATCCCTCAGTATCCAGTTGAGCTTCCGGTGCACTCTGAGTCATCAGGGATAACTATTGTGGAGAGAGAGATGGAGAGGGGAGGGTGCAGTGATCTTGGCAATCAACACTGAAGTGTGCTGTTATTTTCACTTTGTCACGACCTTGTCTCTGCAGTCTATCATGCTTTGTCATGACCTGTAACTGGTTCAAATTGTCATTAAAAAGGCATTTTTTGTTATTGCCGATTAATTTCATTTTGTTCACAGCATGTAGAATGTTTCTCCAACCCTGGATTAAATATGGGATCACCTTTGTGACAGCCAGTGTGAGATTTTGGCATGGAGAAGGGATATAGAAAACTTAATATAGCAAGATATTACATTGTTTATTTATTTATTTTTTAAAAAAAATACATTTTGCATAATCTATTCAGATATCTCTAAGCAGTTCCATGCCTAACCCAACACTCAAAGATTGCAAAATGGAAAAGACATCCCCACAATGGATTATACGTAGCTCTACAATTTTACTTTGCTGGTGCAAGCTCATTTCTTTGATTAATTAGTCAGCTCAGGTTTGTAAATATTTGTCCCCTACTATGCCTGATGGAGCCTGCATTATCCAGACCTGCTCAGCATCGTGTTTACCTACACCCTAGAGAGAAAGAGCTGCCTCTGTACCCTCAACCCTATCATCTGGCTCCTACCTCTGTTTACAAAGCTACACGTGTCCTCATTAAAAGACAGAGTGCAGCTGGCTAGACAACACACAGGGGCTTGTTGTTCTGAACTCTGTGGTTAGTGGAGGAAAGTTCACAACATCAGAAAGTCCCTGGTTTGATTAGGTCACTGATCACTGACGGTCAACCACACACCAGTTTGTGGTGAAGACATGTTGTACAAGTTGTTTCGTAAGCAATAGTCATTCAGCTGTGGTAGCTTTCCACCTATAAGATGCAGGGAAAAAAGTCCCTGCACCTGTCAATGTTGTATTGAAAAAAAAAGACATTATATGAAACCACCCACAAAAAGGTCAGTCTTCATACACACTATGGTGTTTTTACTACGCAGGAAGTGCTATGCAGAAGACAGGAAAAAACAAAAATGGACGAGAGAGAGAACACACAGAACAAAGCGTGTGACCTTTAGTAGACAGACTGTAGATTGGGAAGAGCAGTGCAATCTTTTCAAGCTCTCTGAAGAGTCAGAGAGGATTCTGGGCAGCTTAACTGGTTGTAATTACATGTCACTCCATTTTGTTGAGAGGACAGAGCAGTCAGCAAAGACAGGGAAGCAGGAGTGACTGGCACTGTGGGTCTGTGTGTATGCAAGTCTGCAATCAAATTTTTGGTAGTAAAATGTATTTCGAGGCACCAATGGTTAACCTGTACCTATTATAACTTAACATATAAATATATCATAAGCAACATATTTAAGTCATATAACTTTTCACAGAGCATCATATTTTTTGTTGAGCAATTGTATTTTTTCATGTAAAACTGCAGAAATAGTGTGCTTTAGTGCACTATTTATTTATGCACTTACACCTCTGTGTGTATGTGAGTGTGTGTATGTTTGTGTGTGGGTGCAGAAGAAAGAAAGAGAGAGGGAGAAGGAGATCTTGTGAATATGTGTGAATGTGTGAACTATGTATTGGTGTGTATGTCACCGTGTGTGTGTGTCTCTGTGTGCATGTGTGTTGAGTAAAGGTGTTAAGTAATGGCCACATGGGGCAAGGGTGGCTAGTGTTGCTTGGTGGTTGGACATAATGACTCTTGACAAAGTGTTTGTGTGTGTGGTTGATGACCAAAGCTACAGTGAAGCAGACAACAATTACAAGTTTCTTCACCCAAAGCATTAATGGAGGCTTTGCACAGACATGGCCACATGTAAAAACTGGCAACCACTTAAACAGACTGTTCACCTTCTGTTCAGCTTTAATGTTAATGAATTATTGTCTGGTGTTTCGCATTGTGATTTGTTTACAGCATCCAGTACACAGTAGACCCAAATGTATGGTAATACATCCAATGTTCTGCCCGTATATTTCTTGTTTGGCAAATAGCAGCTTAGAATATGAAGGGAAATCGGCATACAAAAATATTCTCCCATTATCACCATCAGCATTGGTGCTATTACTTTAATCATTTTTGACATTTTCATATCATTATTAAATTACAAAAACTTATTACATTGTCATCATCATCCTTGTCCCCACACCACATTGTGAGTCTGTCACTCTCTTTATCATATGACATTTCCCTAGCATTGTTGCTACCAATTAACTATATAATTTAATTTTATTTCAAAGTTGAAACGCTGCAGTGCCATCACTGGCAGTGACTCATATAAGCAGGGGAGACTGTTGACAGAGGTGACCTTAAGAATAAACAGCTCCTTGATACATATTCTCTGTATGTCACCATAGATACAGCGACAGGAACCAACCCAAACCTAAGTTGTGATGATCTTAAGTAGACACACTGGTGGTGTTCATCATGGAAACAGATTTTGCAGCAAATCATGGTGAGACTAGAGAGTTGGGATTGTGAAATTCTAATAATGCTGTGAATGAGACAGCTGTGAGAACTGAATGAGGATCTTAAGGTAAGGTAAGGTTGCCCTCTGAGTGCTGAAAGTTTTTTCTTTATTGATAACTTATTTCACTGACCATTATAAATTAACTCAGTCAAAGTGGAAAACAACAGATTTGGCCATTTTTGAGACTGGTGCCTTTCATTTATAACTGTCTACACATATACTTCAACTTACAGTAATGGTCAGACATTTGAAGCACAACTACAGCTAGTCAGTATCAAAAAGCTAAGTTTGTTTCTCACCTTCAAACGGATTTAGCAACCATATCAGAAGAGATCCATCATACCAGAAACAGAAATACAAGTTTTCCCTCTGACAAGCTTTAATCGACCAGAATGCCCTTTTAGCATGGATTACTGAACAGGCCTACAAGGCACAGGCCCAGAGGTCCAAAGGCTCACTGGGCCCTGAAGCCAGAGTGTCTGTCAGAGTGTATGTTATTAACAATTCTTATTTTACTATTTTTTGCTGAAACAAAGTTTTACAGTTACTCCACATTAACCAATATTATATTTTTCTGATTGTCAACAAATTTCAGGTGCAGAGCCAAACCAACAATGAACTCATCCTTCTTACAGGTATTATGTGTATCCAGAGTCTGATAGGTTATATTCCTGTGTGCCATAGACCTCTGTTGTGGATGAAAAACTATTAAACACACATCTATGAGCCACACCGTTGCACTGGTTGACATGTTCCTCTGCCCCAAAAGCAATGGCTACTGTAGTTTGTTTAGAAACACCTCCAAACGCTAATAACAGAAAACACATTTTCAGTCTCAAAAGAATAGTTCTGTGTAAGGCAGGCGCCACTCCACATATGCAGGAATGAAATTCCATTAACAGTGTTTTGCTAGCTAGCTGTGTATCACAACCTTTTGATTTTGTACTGAAGTTTTTTAAGAAATTTGCAGTATAGTACAAAATCAGGAGATTGTAATATATAGCAACAGCATGGCTCATTGGCATGATTTGAATAGTTTTTGAACAACAACAGAGGTCTAACGATATATCATGCTTTGGATACAGGATGCAGAATAGTTCTGTAGTTGCTGCTCTGGGTCAAAGGATTCATTGTTTCATTATCCATCCATGGCTTTTAGCATATATTGATGTGTGTGTTTCAGCTGTGTTTGTCCAAATATTCACAGGAAGCACCTGATGAACATTTTTGCCACAATATCATTTTTGACTGAGTTGTATTTTCATATGGAATCTTTTATCAAAAGGTTCGTAAAAGAGAATGGAAATACTGAAGTGATGTTGGCCTCCATTAATGATGACTAACTAAAGATGGAACCCTTGTAGTTCAAGACTGTCAGCTGTTATAATGAATCTGAATATCAAAGCTTCAGCTGGACCTTGGGGAAAAACAAAACAAATAGATCAAGAGGAGGGGAGCTTTTTTTTTTTACTGTGTTCCTTTAGGGTTGCATAATGTGTGTCACAGCCCAGTAACCTGGGGGGCACAGATCATCAAAGGAGTTGCTACGCAACTCAGACAAAGGCCGGAAAGCAAGGACGAAAGGTGTATCCAGCAGCACAAATCCAATCACAGATATATTAATGAAAAATTAAGGACTGCGTTCAGTAATAGGGCATAAAATGTCAAGGCGGCCTGAGAATGAATCACCAAAAATGTAACATACCCATCCTTGACGTGAAAATGTTGCACCATGTAAACTCCCCACATGAGAACAATGGTAATGTTAGGAATCAGTGAACAGAATGTGTCTGCTTTGGTATTCAAGGAATGCAACTTAACAACTTCACACTATAGTGATCGGTGCTTGAGTGTCATCCTGAAAAGGAATGGCATGCTAATGTTCCTCAAATAAAATGTGGCATGAGCAGCGAGCATGATGTCATATTCTCTCCTTTACTATGCAAACTACTCTACTGGAAATGACTTTAACAATCCATCACTTTGTTTTATTACTGAATTGTGAACATGATTGCATTTTGTGGTCACCTGAAGACAGACAGTAAATAGAGCAGACAGTGAAAAGAGAGATAGCTTCAGAATTTGTATTCAGCACATTACCTCAGGCTGTTTTTTCTTCCCCTCTACTCTCAGACTACCTTTCATTGTCATATGTTGTTGTTATATTTAAGCTATTTTCATGATTCCTAGATATTCAGATATTTTGAAAAAACTCAAACATCTATTTATCTGTGGAATGTGAACCAAAATGAAGACAGAACTAATGTCACCCACCCACATCTGCTCCACAGATAGTCATAAAAAATCTATGAACTCTCAGTTTCTACTTACTTATTAGATGTGTTATGATGCAGTTCCTCACGAACTCCATAATTGTTACATTAGCTGACTGTAATGTTGTAATGTGTCACTGATGTTGTTGAAGACACATAGCCTTTGTGAGCACCATCATGGCACGATGCTCTGATGGTTCCTGTACTCACTCATATTTGGAATTTTATCCCTTGTATGATTCATGCTTCACCTCCATGAACCCTACACTTCAGTACTTTCCTTTCCACAATCCCTTCATAGTCTTGAAAGTCTGCTTTTAAGGATTTCTTTTTGCACCACGTCTTTAATGCCCCTCCTTGTGTTTTTCCTCTCACACTAGCTTCTTCTTCCTCTCGCTCTACTCCCTCCATCACTCTGTCTTCTATCTCACCCTCTCTCTGCCTTCTGTGCACATTAGTATTCTGTTCAGCCCCAGTCAGTCTAAGCAGGGAGGCTGTAGCTGTCTGCTCCTCTGTTTTGAAGCCACTGGAGTGAGGCACCCCAGCACGGCAGAACGCTTTATTCATCAGTGTATAATTACTCAAACAGACACACACACAATCTCACATATAAACTCTTTGCTAAATCTCTGCCTATCTCTGTACCTGAACATGCCCCCCCTCCTACCCCCCACTTTCTCTCTCCCTGTCCTGTGTTTGTGGTGAGTGGTGCTGCTGCACTGCGAGCTGCCCTTGAGTCCAGTCAGTGCTGACAGATTTCATTAGAGCTGTAATGCAACCTGTCTCAGTGTCTGCCTTGATAAGTCCTTCATGAGACCACAGACCCAAGACATCACGACGCAGCGCAACACACAACGCAGCATTCAACAGCACGACACAACCCAGCATGACGAAGCAAAAAATAATAAATAAATAAAGAGGGGAAAAAAGGGGTAACACAGCACGACACAACTGTGTCATCATCTTAACAATCACTTTAAAATTACAATATAGCCATTCACAACAGCTTTGCCAAAAAAGTGTGATGGAAAACGTGGAATCCACATATACTATAAACATTGCTTCCTACAGGATTGAACTGTACTTTAACATTGTTTTTTAATACCTGCTGTATCTTGGTAACCCAGATGGCATTTGTAAAGTCATTCAAATGTTCAGTGGAGCAGAATATGCTAATTCTCACTTCAATGCCAACTCAAGCAAAGCAGGATGTTTCAGCTCCTGCTTGGGAAACAAGATAATTTTTACTGCTGTTGCTGGAGCCCTGCCTCAACAAGCTCAGAGAAACTAAAGCAGAGTTCAGACCCTCAAGCCATCACTATGAAGAGTATCAAAGGTTTGATGTTGTCACTGAGATCTTTTGTAGGTCTTGACAATGTGTGGACATGCAGGACAAACATGGAACACACACACACACACAGCACTGTTTTCTGTCCCTGTCGTCCCATGAGGCACCAGTTCACAGCCCAAGGCACAATTTTTCAGATGTCAGATCTGTCACTATGCAAACTGTGACTCTATCTCAGTTAAGTTATATATCACTTTCAGTACAGTCCCAGTTCATTAACTAACTTATAGCATTCAAGTGTAATTAAAATTTCTTTCTAAGAAATCAGCATATACAAGTTATCCTTGGTTTTGTTCTGATCAACTGACTGATGTTTTTACTGTGTTTGATTGGTGTAATATCTCAGTAGGTTTGTTATATCACTTCAATTCACACAGGCAATTAATTTACAAGCTAGAGGGGACAATGTTTTTGTTTGTGATTTAAGCACTCCACGTGACCCAATGATTCAAGTACAGATGTTACGAGATTCTTCCTGTTGCCATAAATTTTGACATCATTCACCATTACTACGCCTGGCCTGGACATCTTTCTATAATGTGGGACAAACACCGCACTGAACATGTGGGAGCTGCCATTGATTCAGCAAATGTTGTAAAAACATGGACGAAAAGTAACATTTAGGTCAACTAGCTTTCACTTTCCAAGTGGAATACAAACATATCAGTACAAAGTGTACTCCAATGTTATAATGCTAATGGTACATAACCAACACTATGTGGGCTTGTTAAAGAAGGAGAAAAAAACCCATTGTGTACCAACGTTCGTAGGCTATGACATGCTGTGTTCATTAGAGGACCAAGTTGAGCACATATCCTGGCAAAGCTGGTCCTAAAATATCATCAAATGTCATCTGATACTATGGGAACCTTCCACCCAGATGTTTGAAGCTTAGATCCTGTTTTCACAAATATGTCCAAAAATAGTTTTATCTTCCTTTGATAAATGGAAAATCTGAAGAAGAAGAAGAAGAAGAAGAAGAAGAAGAAGAAGAAGAAGAAGAACTTTATTTATATAGCAACTTTCATCCAAAAAATGTAGCTCAAGTGTTTTACAATGAAAGAAATGACATGCACCAAGTGCTTCACAAAGTTAAAACATAGAGGGTCAAGTGAAATACAACATTTTGGAAGAAGTGCAGTAGTGAAGCAGAGTGAGAGAAAAGGCTTTTAGCTTGCTTTTAAAAATATTTAGTGAGCTGGCTTCCCAGATATCTATTGGTCATCTGTTCCATAGTTTGGGGGCATAATTGACAAAGGCTACATCCCTGATTTTCTTTTAGCTGAGAATCTTCAATAAACCAGCCGCAGATGATCGCAATGTTCTTGAAGGCAAATAGTTAACAAGGGAGTTAGCAATGTAGCTTGGTCCTAGCCCATTGAGGGCTTTGCATGTAAGGAGAAGGACCTTGAAGTCAATTCTAAATGTTACAGGAAGCCAGTGCAGAGCAGCTAACACTGGACTAATGTGCTCTCTCCTCTTGGTTCTCATTAATAGCCGAGCTGCAGCGTACTGAATGAGCTGAAGTCTTTCAGTGTTTTTTTTTTTTACGGGGGCCAGTAAAAAGTGCATTATAGTAATCGAGTTGGTTTGAAATGAAGGCATGAATCAGTTTTTCAGTATCTTTTTTATTTATAAATGGTTGTACTTTTTCTATGTTTCTAAGGTGGAAAAATTATGTTTTCATCATCTTGTTAATGTGGTGCTGCTACCCAGATGAATCAATACTATGAACCAAATAAACCTTACTGCTTAGCCATCCAGTAATGTTTCCATTGCCCTGCTTTCAGTACCTGTCATTGAGTTCAAGTGGTACTTCCGTATCTGTATGTATGTGTTGTGCTCCTTGATTATTAAGTTGTCTGGTTGGAAAGGTTGATCCATCACACAAATAAAACTGAGCTCACGTCATAAGCAGAATCACTCATCTGCTTCTGTGCACTGTACAACCCCAACATTTCCTATTTTAGATTTTCTTTTAAGATCATGTATAGAAACCTATTTGATAGAGTGCAAAGCAATCAAACCGCCTCTTCAGATAGAGAGAGCTCTTGCTCTCTCTCTCTGTGTCACTTCCTTACCCGCATGAAAGTCATTGTATTCCCACAAAGCCTCAAAAGCACCGTGACAAAATCATTTCAAGCTGTGGTCCTGTGAGAGCACTGTACATTCTAGGACAAATCAGATACCCAAATTGTCCTCTACATGCAGCCTGGGGTGTAAGCAGAACTTCTGGCATGTGAAATTAACTTGTCATTCGTAGGAATAAAAGAATGTAAGATGTTGGAGTTTTTCTTTGTGTGACTTTGTTTTGTTGGTAGAAGCACTTCAACAGATATCTAATCCAATAAAAATATTTGAAAAGCTGACATATTAAAAGTAAAGGTTGGTGCAGCCTCACCTTAAATCTAATTTCTCTGCCTGTTATAAAGAAATGACTCAGCCTTGGTATTGTTGGTATGCCACTGAGCAACTGATGGCTGGTATGGACAAGCTAAAGGTGCTGAAGGCAACAGTGATGCTACAGGAAACATAATGAAATGTTTTGTGTGTGGATGCGTTTTGCCTTTCTTTTTCTGGCTTGTGCTTCTAAAACAAATCTTCAGCTGGTCTATTGTTCCAGTTTGGAAACAACTGGCTTGTCAATATCTCATATTTTAAATTCATCCAGATTCTCAGTTTAAAATGAAAATAACTCTAACAGGAGACGTGATGTGCAAGAGAAGGTATAAAAGGTATAAGCTGTCTTTTGGAAGCAGTTTTGGAATTCCTTCTTGTTTACATTGAGGCTTACTTTATTCTAGCATGGCATGTCAAACATGCCTGGACGTTTCTGTAGCTTCTCACTGTAGCTCATTTAATTAAACCTTTGCAGAGCTGCCAACCAATCTTGTTACAACACAGGAACAAACATGAGTTTTACAGATGTAACTATCATATCACAACCAACCAGATAGCTTCTGATGTGTTGGTACAGGGCAAGCAGAAATAGATACCTGCATTCCTGCATTCAAGTCGAACAAACAACCATAGTTTATGTTGATCTGATTTTAATTCACTTAATGTACTTAATCCTATAGCAAATTTGACTTTTGTCCCATTTAATTACAGAAGTTATATTTTATATATAAAATATAATAAGAAATACATACATGTAATTTTTATGCCCAACAGCTGGGTTAGGTCAAATGAACATAAATGAATGAATCTTATACCTGCAAAACAAGGCCCAATCACTGATTCATTTTTTATTTTTTATGTGGCTGTGAACCATTAATACCCTACTTAAATTACATGCGGTCCAAAAAACTAAAATAAAACGGACTGTAAACTCTTATTGCCCTTAAAAACTGCATCGTCAAATAGAACGCTCTGTTTCTCAATGCACAAGGAAGAGAAAATGCTAAATATCATCATAAAATGACATTTTCAATTTGAATGTATCAAACTCTTTGAGCTACAACCTTCAAATCACAGTATTTTTCTTTCATTGTGAAGCACCTTGTAACATCTGCTCTTGAAAAGTACAATAAACATACTTTACCACACTGATGATAGTATCTATAGGATATGGCAGTGCAGCCAATTTATGATTCACTTTTGTATAAAAATTCTGAATAATCTGCACACACATTATTCCACCCACAAAACACATTATATACAACATACAGAACATTTCAATCCTGAGATTTCACAGTGTGTTCTATAAGTGTACATGATAACATAAATAAGCCTTTTTTAAAACAATTCACTGGCAACCTTTTGGTATATCGCAATTTGCACCTGTGAGCTGTAGTTGTCAGTATGACTGAGTGACTGCTTTCAGCACGGTGAAAAAGAAACTAATTTCTCAGTGCACATTGCTAATTATTAGTGGGATGTGAGGAGGATACAATTTTGCTGAGATCAATGTAATTTGTTTAGACTAGCAAGACTTTCCTTACTGTCTTTCGGTTTATATAATTGAGATAATGGTATGGGTTGCACAAATCATTGAGGATTGCTTTTAAACTGTGAAAAACTGCGGTAACAGTACCCAGTATTTTGGTCCCTGTTATATTTAATGGTTAACGGAACATTTCCATTTTGTTGCAGAGACTCTTATTGATACACATCTAAGTAGACATAATATATTCCTGCACATTGCCTTCAGTACAACCTTTCCGTGGCAAAATAATGTCCAGTCTTCTGAAAACAAACAGAAAAGCCACTACACTGTTTTTGTTATCCTGCTAAAGGCTCTAGTGCACCTGTCGAGGAAAGCAGAGACAATGGGGTAAAACAAGCTCATCCATCAACTCCTGTGAGCCCTTCCCAGCTCTCTTGCCCTGCTCTCTGTTTCCTGTTGTGCAGGAAGTGTAGCTAAATCCGCTCCACCCACTGGTCGGGGGATAAACAGTGCGTGGGACAGAGAGATAGTGAGTTAGTGAGTGAGTAAAAATCTGTGCATCAAAAACCTCACAATTTTGCTGAACAAAACACACAAGACACAGTCTCTACAGCTGCACATTTCCATTGTAAGAAGCTTGCAATGGCTCATTAGCTCAGGAAACAATCTGGCAGGAACTATTGGGTTAATTTAGGCTGCAGGAAGCCTCGTGCTTAGACAGCCAACTCTTTCCTGCTGGAAGGAAAGGTGTGATCACTTGCACACTCACTGATCTGCAGCTGCAGGGTTCCCTTTGTACCACCAACAATCCCCAGTTACAGATATTAGTGTAAGTGGAGGAAAGGTTTTTGATAATAACCTTTATCTTGTATTGGTATAATGTATCCATTATACAGTCAGTTAAGACTTTCTTAATGGTTAGTAATTGTTTGTTCAATGCTTTAAAGACTAGAAATAAGACACAGACACAATAAGACAATGTATCAACATAAATAATTCTGATGCCATGTTGTGAGTCTAAGTGACTTAGAAAGTTGCTATTAGTATACCACTCTTGGTTGATTGGTCTACACTGATTCTTGGATTGTTATGACACTTGTAATTGCCATTTACCACTGCTGTGCACAGAATCTCATTGACATATGACAGACACAGCTGATTATTGTGTGCCACTACTGTTACACTTACAAACTCCTTTTTATTTGGGCTCCACAGGCAAATAACATTTTAACAGCACATATCCATGCCATGACATGTTTCAGTCAATGGCATATGCTAACTCTTCACTGCACACCACTTAAACTATTGAACATAATGAAATACTGGCAACTGGCATATTGTCAATGTTCTTAAAAGCTATACTTGCCAGTATGCCAATTTACAAGGCTAATATAGCTATGGCTAGCATGCTAGCTAACACAGATGTTCATCTGTGATATGCCTAAAAGGAGTGTCTTACTCCGAGTAAATGTTATGATGTGAGCTACCAGTATCTATCAGTAGAACATGAATAGCTATGGAGATTATTCCCTATCTTTATTCAAGAGCGTAGTATATAAAATTGAGAGCAAACTTTATTGATTTTACGTTCAAATTTTGTAATTTGTCCCTCAAAACCCTCCCCTCGCACTCAAAAAGTCTCTGCTTGCGCTCAGATTTGCTCCGCTTGTGCTCAAACTGTGTGCTCGCACTCGGATACAATGTTGCTCGCGCTCAAACTTCAACTCCTCGCACTCAGGTTAATTCTGCGCGCTCGCCAAGTTTCTGCTCACGGATTTCTCCTCTGCGCGCTCGGATTTTTTTGTGTGGCAACAAGCATAGCAACCACCCTGTCAGAATCATCCAATCAATAGAAGGCCCATTTTGGGTTGACCAATGAAATGGAGCCTGCCTCCTTGCGGACGCGCTCGCTTTTGTTTTAGAGTGTCCCGCACGGGCGGATACCGGGTTCACCCCACTCCCGCTCTACTGGCAACGGTAGTTGTTGTAGTTGTTAACTGTAGTTCATTTTGAAGAGTTACTTCATATTTTGGTTTAGTTATAAAACCACGTCACCATCCAGCCAACATGGACCGTCAAAGTCAAGGATCTCAAGTAAGTTTTTTTTATGCTGCTATTACTTCCTTCAGATACATCCATGATAATATGATTAGCTTTAGCTAGTGTTTAGCTGTGAACGCTGCTGCTATTTAAAAAACAACTGGTGTAACATGTCGTGTGTGTATGTTAAAATTGTTTTTATTAGGTAAACAAATGTTGTTTACCCTTGCTGTCAAACTCTGCCCTATTAGAAGGATTTCACATAATGTTAATATCTTAAGCACGTCCCTATTTCCATACCTGCATATTTACAATGAAATCAGTTGAACTTACTATATTTACTTCAGAGAAATGCACAATGATTTTTAAAAAAAAAGATTAATTGTATAACATGAAATGAACCAATAGGTATTGCCTGTTTTCCCTACAAAACCTGCTTAGACGTCACATCTCGGAGAGATTTCAAAGCAAGATGCAATATGGGTTCAGCCATCCTGACTTGGACCTCGACTATATTCATTTCATGTGCACCCATGAATTAATACCATAGACTGTATAAAGATATAAATAACGTTACTTGATTTTGTCGAGACTTGCCGTGATTTGGCCAGTTTTACAATGAATCAGCGTAACGTTTATTTAATACATATTTAACAAATAATTTGAAGCAAATCAATTAACCTGAATTTAGATTTTCGCCTAAGTTTAGTCATGAATCGTTTATGTGGATGTCACTTGTTTATACTTTGAATAAGATAATGTTAATAAGTTGAGTCACATTTGATGTTTAACATTTAGCGGTAACAGTTAACGTTAGCTGTTAGTGTTCTTTCTTACCATGAATGTTTTAGTGATATTAAACAAGAAATTCGAGTTCGTACTTGGAGTCAGTGTGCAAACCAGTTGACATTAAAGATTATAGCCTTGTAATGTTACCCACCCCGCTACTGCAAGCAGCGCGCATATTTATGATTTTGACACTGATAAAAGTCTGCAGAGGACTGAAATTTTCGTGTATATATTTCGTGTACTGTTATCAACAGCGCAGTGCTAAATTATTATCTAGATGATAAAGAAATGTAGAAAATGCGAAAGAAAGGTAGTGGTATACTAATTACAATATGTTCGTTTCTTTCAGTAACTCAGTAAACAACTGACTAAGGCACACCTGCTACACAAAGCAGAACTAGTACGTTACCAGTTTTGGCTACTTGACTTTTTTTATACAGTCTATGCTTTAGACAGCTAATATTTCAGTCTTCACAGGACAAAGGGAAAGCCAAATGCTTTGAGGTGTTGCTCCCTGTTGTCCTACAGATGTGACATAATGGTATTGTCAACAAAAATAATTGGTTCTCCCTTTATAGTTAACTTTGTTTTCCCATTATCTGAAGCATTTATTATGTTCATTTCACTTTCATAGGCACGGTGTGGATCATTTGGGTTATGCTATGTCCGGCATGGTTCCCAGAGAGCTGCAGAGACCCTGGGAAGCAACCTCAGCCTACCGGGTGTCCGTGTCTCCTGGTTTGGCTGGGCTGGGCTGCAGTGGAAAGGCCTTCTCCCCTTCTTCTTTGACAACGTCACAAATAAATGATAGCTCCTATGGGGCTTAAAACTATTCAGTGTGCAGATAACTCTGTTTTTTTCACAAAAGGAGTATAGTTTCTCAGTGAATTTTCTTTATTTGTGTTTAAGAAGCACTCAAAACCAGCACATAACATCAGCTTTTCATTTTTTAACATTCTGCTAAGATAAATGCAAACTTGGGTAAATGTTAAGACATAAATGAAACATTACGATGCCATTAATAACTATTAACTATCATGTTTTGTTAAAAGTGTAGATCACCACTATATTTCCAATAAAGTGTTCACTGCACAGACGGGATGTCTTGGTTGGAGCCCAGATCTGTCTTCTCATGTTGAGTGTCCACAGGTCCAGTCTGTCTCGGTCACCTAGAGGAAAACTTTACACAGACAAATAAATATTCAAAGTAATATATGTGTTACAAACTTCACAGACTCCTTTTACATACTACACTTAAAAATTATTTTTCATGTGACAGTCAAATGTATAATTTTTTCATGTCATAATAACTTCTGAGACACACGATTTGACTATAGGACGTTCTGTGTTATAATTTACCGGGTTTCACACCATCACTGCTCGCTCTTCTCATCAACTTACTAGCTCTCTTGATCACTGCTTCTCTCTTTCGGTTATCTTTCCCATAATGAGTCCGTCAGCAAAGCCTAACTTTACTTTTAACATTATCAAATGAAGAGAAATGCATTTGTCTTCCCTCATGTCAGGGTTATACAGCGTTACAGGTTGAGTTTCTCCATAAGTTGATTCAGGTTCAAATGTCTTGCTGAGGCTGGTGACGCATGCACATTGAAATCATAACGGGAAAGAAGATGTAAACAAAAAGTAAAACGAGCCAAATAGGAAACAACAAATGTGTAAACAGCTGTTTTGTGCTTCATCACTCATTAAAATTCAGTAAACAACGGAGCTGTCCGTTTTATTATTTTATATACAAATCATGAATTTAAAAATGTCGATTAACGCTAACGTTGACCTACTTTTCACAATTCCTACTGAAATGCAGGCACAACGTTATGTGTTAACGTTTCAGCCCAACGCCGATCGTAATTAGTAACGTTATGTATCTCAAGTGTTTCTGCATAACGTTAACGTCATATACATTAATTTTCAAACTTCACACAGACGCCTTGAGTTTAAGATATTATCTCTTAAGTAACGTTACCTGAATCCTAACAGGTATGTTAGATAATGCATCCTGATTTGTAATTGTGGCGTTTAACTCGGAAGGTTAACCGTTAGCTGGCTAGTTAGCTAGTTGACAGGCTAGGTATGGTGACCACAGACAATATGTGCGGACTGCAGACACCGATACCCGCAAGGGTACCTAATGAAAACAATTTTAACATACACATGACATGTTACACCAGTTGTGTTTTTTAAATAGCAGCAGCGCTCACAGCTAAACACTAGCTAAAGCTAATCATATTATCATGGATGTAGAATCCGTGAGAAATCCGTGAGCAGAAACTTGGCGAGCGCGCAGAATTAACCTGAGTGCGAGGAGTTGAAGTTTGAGCGCGAGCAACATTGTATCCGAGTGCGAGCACACAGTTTGAGCACAAGCGGAGCAAATCTGAGCGCAAGCAGAGACTTTTTGAGTGCGAGGGGAGGGTTTTGAGGGACAAATTACAAAATTTGAACGTAAAATCAATAAAGTTTGCTCTCAAATTTATATACTACGCTCTTGAATAAAGATAAGAGATTGAATAATCTCCATAAATAGCAGGCTTTTTGTAAGTGGCGCACAACAGTAGCATACCAATGGTCAACTGAGACTAGTACACCAGTAAGAATCAACATATTCTTCCATGGAACTCTTCTGAAGCACTTGCTACTACTTATACTTTGTTACTAATTATGGTCATTGGTACTTTCATTTTACAATGAATCATCAGGTATGTTGTGATGTTTGTTGAAAAAACACATTTTATTACCTTACTATAATTTTCATCTTGATGTTGGCCTGAGTGACAGTTTTACAACTCTCATTCTAGCATTTATGGAAGACGAGCAAATATCAAGCATGTTTGAGGGACCAGTACACCCCACACCCCCAGGTTTGAGCATGAGAGGGCATGGCAATTCAACTGTCTACTGGGTGCTTGGCATTTGGAAGTTGCTAATAAATACTTTTCAGCTTGGACTCTTGACAGCTAAAGAGATGCTTTTCTTTAATGATTACCTAGCAACCCAGATACAATATTTATTTGTAAAGCATTGCTCAGTGATTTATTAACCAATGACAAAGTAAGTTGCTGACAACTTAAAAGGATATCTATGTATTTTATTTGCTTTATTGTTAAGTAGTTCCTTGTACATACAGCGATGCAGAAAATGGGCTTATCAGTCAACTGTCTATTCAGTTCTCATCCCAATGGCAAATGCTACTGGAGTTGTGAAGAAGAGTTTAACAGTGATCCCACATCTGAATAATGTTCTTTCATTTCTGCTGAAGTCTTTCAGAGCAGAAGCTGCTCAGAGCTGCACATTTTGTAAACCGTCTTTATCCCTTTAGTTAATATTCACAAGGTCCCCTCTGATTCAAACACTCCATTATGTAATATGTCCCACTACAGTGAAAATTTGGTAAGCGAATCGCAGCTTTCCTGTACCATTACAGTATATTTGCACAGATGTGTAGTATTTTTTCATTTGGAGGTTCAGATGTCAAATGAAATCAATGTACATTTTATTTATCAAATTCTAAATAATCTGGAAAGAGATTGTTCAGTGTCTTGCAGCTGTTTATTTCTCCCCTGTCCTGAGAGAAACACATTCATGAACAGAGTGACACAAACACATACACATACACAAGTACACACACCCCAACATACACACACATTGCTCTAATTGGCTTGCAGTGCTCTGACAGTTGATTGCTAATAGACTGAAACTACAGGTCCCACTGTGAGGCTCCTGCGTCACCTCATCGTCATTCCAGTCCCCTACTCTATCGCAGCAATTTCTCACCTCCTCTACCAAGCTTTTAATGTCCTAATTCCACCACAGTCATGCATTTTCTTTCAGCTACTCACTGTGAACAAACTTCTACTATGAACTCGCCCACTATTGTGGCTGAATTGTATTTTTTCTCTCTTTCTTCAACACGCTGTTATCATCTGTAGGGAGGTAATTACTCTCACAAAAATCAAACAAAATTATGGCTTCATACTGTAGAGGAGTTTCTATGCATATATGATGCATGGTGCACTCAATCAACTTCCTCTGAATAAAATATATTTATTACATGTATAATAGTATATGATTCCAAAATCAAAACTCACACACAGTATACACTGTAACATTACATTTAAAAACCAAAACAAAGCAGGTGAAACAAGAACCCTATGTTATCTATCCCTTTCTTGAGAATAAATAAATAACTCAGATTAATATGTTCTTCAGATTTTTGATAACCTTTCACAACAAAAAATGCACTTCTATTCATTTTTCACTTCATATAGACCGACTATTCTTTCTTTCTAGACCCTAAACTGAATAATATGAATAATAATAATAAAGGGCTATAAGTCACTTGCTAGACTCTTCTCCTCTCTAGTTCCCCGCTGGTGGAATGAGTTAATAAACTCTGTTCGATCTGCAGAGTCCCTCTCAATCTTTAAGAAAAGACTAAAAACCGAGCTCTTTCACGAACACCTCTTCACTTAATGGACTGTAGGAGAAAAAAAAAACAAAAAAACATGCTTCTATGCACTATAATCATTGTATTGTTGCACTGCCAGTTGGCATCTACATCCTACTGGGCCCAAAATTAAGCTTTATGGCACTTACTCGTGTTGTTGTTTCCTGACTAGATCCCTGCTTGTGTTGTATCAGACTCATATGTATGTCGCTTTGGACAAAAGCGTCTGCTAAATGAAAAATGTAAATGTAATTTTGGACAGACATTAATTGTATTGTTCTTTTATGTAATGTATGTATAGTGGTTATACATGACTTCTACAAATTTTAAGGAAAATTATGCAAAATTTGCCTTAAACATAACACATACTTTACTTTGCTCAAAACTGCAATGCTATTAGATGATTTTATCTTAATGTGACCTACAGTATATCAAAGAAGGTTAATTATTACATCTGAAAATAAGGTTTAAAATTTTCTTTGAATATGAACTCCAGAGACTGATATTGTGACTTGATCATGCTTTTTAAATGAGAAAAAACATAAATTCTTTAAAAAAAAAAAAAACCCAAATCTAATACTTAATGTATCACTTCATAAATATCATTAATATATAAAATAAAAAGTATGGGGCCCAGTACTGACTGTTGTGGGACTCCAGATTCATTACCAGCAAACTCTACATATTGGTATTTGTAAATAGCACTTATCCTGCTGATACCATATGCATTTTTTTGGAGAAATATCTATCTATCTATCTATCTATGTCAACATACTACATTTTCATAACAATAAGAATACTTAGGGCTTAACTTCTATTGATTGCTGGACTTGAGAGGAAGATCTTTGGAGAGAGTAAATCTAACAAAGTTGAGTGAAAACCTGTTTATTGTAATGAAACACATGCTGACATATTATGAATCATGCAAACTACTGTGAATACACCGAGGTAGTGTACTGTCCATCTCACTTTTCGTCAGAGCAGCTCAAATGCTGGTGGTGGAGCATTACTGCGTGTAGGCTTAGACAACACGGTACAATACAGTTACTAAACACAACATGTCTCTGTGTTACATAATCGTCGAGGACTAAAAGCTGAATGTATTTTTAACGACATCAATCTACCAAGGCCCCAGGCAGTAAAATGTCTCTGGCTGAGGCTGTGACACAAAGTTTGAGGATTACCAACTGGAAACCAAGCACAATACATACAATATGTATTTGCGACTGATTTGATGATTAAACATGTGACTTCATTTTGTCTTCCCACTATGAGTGGACGCATAAACATGTGATCTCATTCTGTGTTGTCCTATGACTGGCGAGAAATGAAGTCATCTCTGTGTAGAAACCCAGACATGAGATGCCGTTCTGCTAGCCTTATCATGGCATCAAATTTTCAGAGACAAGTGCATTAAGGCTGACTCAATCTACAAAAGGAGAGAATAAAAATAAAAATACCTGACAGTACCTTTTAGTGAACGAAAGGAAGTGTGTAGTTACAGCCCTCATTCCCAAGTGTTGAATCACTGATAACATCATTGAGAATCTGCTGCTTGAATTATACTCTATTCTTGGTATTCTGCTTGAATTTCAGTGACAGTGACAAAAATAAAATGATGATAATTATGGTGCTCATTACATTGCTTTTTGCGACGCTTCCTGGCTGCTGAAAATACTTGTAGCTATAGAGTTCGGAGAGGCCATGACGTATGTGTGCATGTGTTTTAAGTGTGCATATTTTTCTATGTGCGTGTTCCCAAAGGAGATCTCTGGATGTTGAGAAAAATGCATTTGGCTGATAGATATCTAATGTTCACATCTCAAGAAAGATAGCTGGCGCCCACCTCACAATGTCAGACGCACAGTCATGGTATCCACATGGTATCTGAGTATCATTATCTCCCTGTGGTTTTGGACAATGGATCCTCACAGTAAGAAATATAAGAAACTATGAACAAGAGCTTATTCTGCTCAGAGACTGCAGAGACAGATTGCAGATAAAAACACTGCAAGGCACAGGGATTACCCAACTGGCATAAAATATCTTCCTCATTCTTGATATGGGAGGGTTAGATTCTGAGGCATGTTTGAACATGTTCAAACTAAGGCTTGCTTATGGAAATAATTTGCCTACTAGCACTTAGGGTAGTCAAGGAGAATGTTTTCTATTGCTGTCATTACTGAAAGCTGAAAAAACTGAAATTGTTCCTGAAAGATGCTATACACTGTATTTCCTGATCTCCACAGGCTGATAAAAAAAAATTGCATGTTTCACAGTTATTTATTCACTCTGGGGGTCCATCACAGCGTGTGTGTGTATAATGAAAGAAAAAAGGTGAATTGTCTCCCTCTGAAACTATTTTGCAACACACCCATTTCTCCAGGAACACCCTCTACTCTCAGTACAATCTTTCCTGTGTGGATATGCAGTAGTTTCTGTAGTTTTCCTATGCTCATGGGTGGAAGAAGTAATCAAATCATTAACTTAGATAAAAGTAGTGATACCACACGATACAAGTAACTGTTATGCCCTTACAATTTTACCACAGTAAAGTTTCAAGTATAGTACATACAAATATCATCAGCAAAATATACTTAAATACTCATTATGCTGAATGTTTTCTATTATTATACACAGTATATTATGTTATGGGATAATTATTATTCATTTGTTAACAAACAGTAAAGCCTTCTTTTATGTTGTCGTTGGAGTTCATTTTTTCATTCTAACCTGTTGGTAATCTACATTGATGCATCATATTTTAGAACATATGTTTTCTATGTAAAATCATAATCTGCAAATTAACTACATTTGTGAAATAAATGAATTGGAGTTAAAAGTTTCAAGGTTGGTCTCAGAACTGTGGAGGAAGAGGATATAAAGCAGCAGAAAATGGAAATGCTCAAGCAGCGGCAGACCCAAACAGCAGAGAACAACAATACATGTCTGGTTAAAAAAACATATATTTTTCTGTACTGTTTTGAGCAGTCTTGTCAGGGAAGCCAGAAGTGTTGGGAAAACAAGAAGCAAGATTGGTGAACTCCAGGGAATCCCATCTTTTGGCCATGAGGTGGTAAATGTTATTGACCTTGTTAGGATCAGCTGGGATGCCCCCTTCCTTCTCCATATGTAATGCTTCTCTACAAGTGCAAGTGAATCCAAGCTAAATGGCTGTAAACACATTTTGAGAAAAGAATACTGTAATGATTTCCTTAAAGATTTTACTGCGCCACAAAGTTGGTTTCCAATTTGTACCAAATATCAAATATTTAGTATAGAGATGGCTAAGCATGTATCTAGCTAGCTAGCTACTATCCATCTAGCATATTGTTTAGCATGTTATCGGGTCAAGGTCACAGTTTAGACTGCACTGATCCAAATACAATATAACAGTCTAAAAGTGGTGTGGCTGGGAAAACTAGTGAGTACTACAGTGCCAAAATCAATTTAATGGTAATGTCAGCCACAACAACTTCAAAATGTTTTTACAGGTGCTTTATTTTCCTAATGGTCAGCCTACATAAAGGATACATAATGGCCAGTTTACACCATCATAAGCACATCTTATAGAATAAAATATCTCATGTTCTTCACTGGAAGGGTACTTGGGCCACAATGTTTTTCTCCCATACAGAGTATCCTATAGGGGACCTTTCAGGCACTGATTTTTGTTCATTAAAAGGGCACTTTTCATTGCATCATGTTTTCTCTCACATGGGGGCACGCTAGAGGGCACTTAATCCTTCATGGAAAGGGCATTCAATTGTGCATTTCAGTATGTTAGACTTAGGGGAACCCTAAATGGCACTTTCTCCCTTTTTTCTCTCACCCCGTTACACAGTCACTTCATTTATAGGGCACATCATGTTTTCTTGCTTGTGGGGGTACTTCACAGGCCACTATCACACTTTCTTCCACAGAAAGGGCACCCATGAGGGCATTTCATTCCAGATTGTCACATTCAAAGAAACAATCTCTCTATATGTAAAGGTGGTTGTACCCCCTATCCCCTTAAGAGTCTGCCAGTGTACTCAGTGATGTATAAATATCTCAAAACTGCAAAAGAAAACTCACCTGGCTTTAGCCTGGCTTTTGAAAAGGTGTTATGGCCATCACTTTTTTGTATTTTGTTTAATCATTCATTTAATTGCATTCAAGTTTTAAAACATTTTATTCTCTTGTATCCATTTTATTTTTTATTATCTTTTATCTATTTGACTGGTTTTATTGCATTTATTTCGTTTGGTTTTCACTTTTATTTCTCATGTGCATTAATATCAAATTGTTGTACTGTTTACATTTGTGTTGTCCTCTTATCAGTTTTTCAGTTATTTGTAAAACACATTCAAATAAGTTTAATTGATCCTTAAGTTAGAGCTAACGCATATATCGCATAGATCATTATATCTGTGTTAAGTTTAGTCTTTAATTCACATGAGATGCACATCATTGACCTTTAGAAGAACACGCAGATGCATACATATATACAGGAAAACATGTAAACTCTGCCACCCTGCTGCAGTGAACCTGTTTGTGCAAATCCCTGTCAACACACTTGACACTGATGATACATTTAAAAGGTGTTAGTCAAGCCTAGATATGGGTCTACAGGTGGGCTTTTAGCTGACACACACAGATGCTCAGACATAACTTACAATTACAGACAGTCATCATATCACTCTGAACTGAGGGTGAGTAAAGTTGTTTGTCTGTGTTGCTGCACTTAGCTGGGGTAGTCACCCAGGTGAACTCTCACAGTGCATGATAACACCTGCTCCTCGGCACGGAAAGCAAACGCATCTGGACAGCAGACAGTAAGTCCTTATATGGATGTTAAAACAGACCCTGCTAAACCAAAACATATGATTGCACCTCTATTTTATGGTTCTTTAACTGCCTTATATGCACATACATGGATTTGAATATAGAACAGAAAAATATATGTGCTGTCTTCGTAGATGATGAATCTGGATGATTTCTGTCTGAAATCTGTGGTCAGTTTGTATGAAAAGATTTCAATCGTAAGTTGGTAAGTTTTAAAACAGCTTATACGGTATGTTTGGAAATGGCAGCTTGTCTTTGATCCATCATTTTAAAATGTTAATGTCTTTTCTGATTGAAACTTGAAATATCTACAACAGTAAAATATATTGTAATTTACTGTGTACTTGTTTAACTATGACAGGAGGAAAGATGTTTGATGTAGCTCCTTCATAGGAGCCTGTGGTTCCCAACCTTTTTTTTTTTGGCTTGTGACCATTTAAAATGAAGCAATGTCTACTGTGACCCCTCATCACAGGTTATGGCCTTAGTTTGGATATGAGTTGAGTTCAACCAAAGAGTGATTATTCCTTTTGAATTTGAAGAATTTAAGTCAACATTCTCAGTATCTGGTATTTCACAAAAAAACAGCATAATAATAATAACTAGAAAATTCCTGCAGCAGAAATTTTGAGAGTGACACAGGCCGGTGCCGGTGGGTCATGTGTGAGGGAGCCCCAGCAGCTGATGGGGAACACTTATCAGGGAGGAGCTGATGGTGTTTGTGTCATTGATGCTCTGTTATGATTTCAGTGGTATGGCCGTTAATTATTAGTGCTGATCAATAATTACACTTAGTGTGTTTGAAACATGAAAATATATATAAACATATATATAATTCTAATAATACTATATATTACATTGACTTTTAAGTCATGATGTGGAGTCACAACATGTACATAATAAATATAATTTATGGGTTTTCTACATCACCAGGAGCACATCTGTACATTATGAATACATTTCTTAATACATTTCAAATATTGAAACAGAACACACCTTAGACCAACAGTTGTTTTTCATGTGTTTATTTATATGACAATCTGCCCTTTCACCCTCAAATGTGATTAGAGAAACTGCCCCATAAAAACCTTTTACATGGACAAAATGAAAGAAACTTTAGGAGGAGCAGCAGAAGTGGGATGTCTCTTACAGGACAGACAGAGGAGGGAAATTTGGCTGCAAGGTGATCGTCTTGCATGTTCTCTGAAAATACACAAAAACAAAGAAATCAGTAAGACAGACAACATTATGGTAGCATGAATTAACTCAAATTAAACTCATCCACATGGATACATTTATAAATGCTCCTTACTTGTCTATATATGTATATATATATATATATATATATATATATATATATATATATATATATATATATATATATATATATATTCAATCAGCAAGTTTTTTCTTGATGTGAAATGACACAGGCATCTATAATAAGAGGATGTAAAAAAAGGCATCGTGTGGATGGAATAAATATTTATCAGCTTTTATTTTCCAGTCAAAATAATATGCTTGAATAAAAGTAACTTTAAGACAAAATTCGCGCAAGGGGTATGAATCATTTCAGGCTTGACTGTATGTATATAGTCCAATAGATAGTATAATATAGATATGAAGCAATATATACGTAGTTCTCCGGGTGTGTAATTTTAAGTCGGGTGTTTATATGAACAGTAAAAGAAGGTTTTTTTCTCATAGCGGACTTTTATTTGTAATAAAATAATCTGAATACTTCTTCAACCAACAGCATTACGTTACTACACTAACAGTATTTACAGCACGAAGGTCAGTTTTAATCTGTGATATCATCTACCCGTTTGGCCAGTGAGCCTCACTGCCGTTCAAATACACCAGACTCCTTTGACAGAAAGACTAAATTTACTTAGCAGAGCACAGATATACCACACAGTCTCTTTTTTGGCGTTAATGTGAGGTACTCTGCTTCACGAAGGGATCTGATAACTTCTTCAACCGCTGAAACTCACCCAGTCACACACACAGACTAAGCAGCTAGCTGCGCTACAGCAGCACCTCCCGTTACCTTACCATCTTAAATGTGGGTTTTTTTCAAAGGAGTCTGGCGCTGCTATATAGCGCGGCTGTTTTCGGTTAACGTAAACAAAACGGACCTTACTTTTCAACAGAGAAGGTCTATCTCGATACAAATCATATTAATGATGTCCTCAAACACTTTTCACATCACTCTGAAAGTGACAGAAGCAAACTCAGCACTTTAATGGACGTTGACAGCACACTGAGTCACAGTTTAGCTATATGTATAGTGTTCTTGCTCAGCACCGACTGTATATTTTTTGTACATATTAATAATTTATTCCCAAAAATATGAGAGAATAATGTCTAGATTCAAGAATAATGTAGGCTAATGCTACTAAGATAACAAAGGTGAGGAGAAAAATATTCACTTACCTCAATCAGATGACTGTTGACTTTGTGGTTGGTGCAGGCCCTCTGATTCAGGCAGATTAGCTAGCACACAGCTCCGTGCACATAGCTTCGCACACACCGGGACACTCACACGCACGCCCGCAGGCACGCCCACACGCAACCCCACACACATACATGGAGATTTACTCTGCTCCCCATGGCAACCCGTGCATGTGTGCGTCCTCGTACGCGTGCGTGTGTGTGTTGGTGTGTAAATTTGTCAAAGTAGCTAAAAATGTTAGCTCCGTGAGCCTGTCAAAAAAGGCATTTTTGTGAAGGAACCGTAAGTCCTATCAGAAATCTGAGCACACCAGGACCATCACAAGATCTTTCTGCACAATATTGGTGATCTTCAAGTCCCTAGACCCAAAAATGTTGACAGGAGAGCGAGAGAAAAAAGGGTGTCGGTTCAACTCTCCTCCTGAAATCTCCTCGTTAATTAATATGGGAGTCTATGGGACAGTTGGCCGGTAAACCCTTCACAAAAGGGCTGACAGTTCAAATTCTGTTTGTGTCTTAGCTACGGTTGGTGATTTAAATGACAGAGCACAAGTGTGCCTACTACTGTGGAAAAAATTATTTGTGTAGACCAAAATATGTGGCTGAAAGGACGATTTATCCAGAAATTTTTCAGAAAAATTTAAACAGCTTCTTCCACTCTAAGCGATGACATCACACACTCTAGCTCTGAACATTCCAGCAATACACACTAATGTTAAACTCAAAATTTATCTAAAATTGCACATGAAACTTTAAAAGTCACAGATCAAAAAGTATAAAGAATACTCAAAAAGTTGAATACAAGTTTAATAGCTGACAACTTTGTGAACATTTTAAAATTTGAATGAAGTCTGTAGCTCAAAGTATGGCGAAGTAGTTGAAGCTTGAAATTGCCCCTAAAATGTGGATGTTTTTTGACCCCTCCCCATTCATTTCCTATGGGAAATTTTTCACAGTTTTTTGCGACGTAAGTTGGTACTTAAATTTCAATATCTTCACCAAAAGTCATAGCACACCATTCCCGAACGAGCCGCACATTTTGATGTATAATTCGCATGGGTTTTCTCAAAGCTGTGGGACTAGTTACGCACCGAAATTTTGTACGGAAGAGGAATAATAAGAAGTGGAAGAAACATGACGAATACTGGCTTTGCCCGAGTCACTACGCTCCATTGCTATTGCATAGCTATGGAGCGTAGTGACTCGTGCAATACCCCGTGTCACTAATAATAATTATAGTTTTTTTTACCCCCCATTAATTATCTTGTGACTCCTTGAGAGAACCACTGCCATCACCTGTATGATATCAGCTGTACAGCATCAGCAAACTGCATCTTGCTATCATCTCATTTTGCATCCATATCATGTTGCCATACCTGCATTAAATGTATTTTTGGTTTGGCAGTGCATCAAAGGATAGGTTCACAATTTTTCAAGTCTGACTTAATTGAATTGTCAGGTGCCCATATGGACAATGAACCAGGCTTTTTTTGCTGAAATCATTCTTCCTGTTCATACTGACCATTAGAGGATCCCCTCCAAATGTCCCTACAATGGAAGTGATGGGGAAAAAATCCACAGTCCTTGTTTTGAGGAAAAATTCATTTTAAAAGTGGGTATTTTCCACAATAAGTCTTTTTAACAAAGAATTCCCCCTTTGTGTTTCGATGGACAGTGTTTTCCTGTTCAACTGAAGTGGAAGGATCATAATAAAAAAAGGGAATTTGGAGGGAGGAGGGCTGTGTATTTTGTACCTCATCACTTATATTTAAAGTGCATTATGAAGGTATCTGCTAATGACCAGTATGAACAAGAGGAATGATTACAGGATACAAGGATTACCAGGTAATCATGTGTCAGGATCCATTTGGGAGATTAACTGTTGTTTTAGGACAGACTTGATAAATTGTGAGCTTAATTTTCTTTCCATTTGTCACACTGGTCATATTTGACTAAAAGGATTTGTAGGGCAGCTTATTAGCTTTTCTTTTCTTATCCACTTTCAAACATTTGTATTCTTATCTTTCTATTTGTCCTAGGATTCTTTTGGAGATTGTTGTCCACAACCTCCTAAATTCAGTGGGCTTATTGTTCTCATCTCATCCGCCAGGCCAAACAGAGGATATCCAGTAGGATGTGTTCCTGTTCACTTCCCCTGAGAGGAATACAAACAGTGACAACAACTATTGTCCGGTCACATGTTGCTTAACAGTCAATGGCTTGACAGTTCATCAGCAGGAATAGTGTCACATTTGGATAGTTGAAGGGTTATTCATACACATACGTATGTACCTCAGTCCTGCGTCAGTCCTTCTTAATCATTCATTAGGTCTCTGGCTGCTGCTGGAGCCCATTATTCACAGCCAGTAGAAATGCAGTAGAAAGTACAAAAACAAAGCTTGTATGTCTCCAGCAGCCCATTTCCACTCTAGCCCTTAGAAAATGTAGCAGCTGGGGGAAAATAAACAGAAAACCTGTTTACAAGATTTATCACGGAAGTTTAAATATATATTTCTATCACACTTACAGTATATCATTACCATTGATAGTAACATATTTGTGGTTATTTCTTAAGTTTTTGAAGTTAGTTGTGGTCATGTTGGCTTGTGGTGTTGTTGGCTTGAAACAAATGGTCAAAAAAGGACATAGATGTGATAATAATGTTTGTAGAGCGACATGTTTTTGAGCGGTTTTATCTGGGTGGACACTTCCTGTGGTTATCACCAGGAGGTATCGCCAACAGTATCAGGAGAATAACAACAAGTAGAGTATAATGCTGGTGCAAAAATGACATGACATGGTTCAAAAAAAGTTGGTAAATACGTTAATGACAGATCAATGACAACAATCTGAAAGTTGCACATGAGTCCTGATGCCCAACTATGATGACTGTGTGTAAAGAAGAGCAAAATTTCAAAGTTTCCAATATGCAGATGTTACCATCCTCTAACATCAAACTATTACCATTATGGTTCAAGGTTGCAACTGTATTTTATAATGTAATTTTCTTGCCTGCCAGCAAACATTTTCTGATGACAGGTGTTTGTTGCTTGGAATGGTATACGTGTAAGGAGGAAAACCATTCAGTTCGGAAAAAAAAGTGTTACGAATGCAAACTGTCAAAAGTGTTCACCAATTTGATGAAATAATATGATCATAATGTTTAAGCGTGGAAGTGTGCACGCAATACAGGATGACTAACAGAGACCAGCCAAATGAATTGCAGCTGGATGTTTTCATGCAGGCAAGGATGAGAACACCAGTTGCCATAGAAACAGTAGTGTCTCCCACTCAGCTCAATGGCAGAGCAAGTGGAGACTGCCGATCTATTATCAGAGATGATGCATTGATTGGCTCATTGATGGAGCTGTCAGACGAATCCCTGGAAACATTGCCCTTGACCACGCTAACCTCATGCCAGACTCTCACTTCCTCTTTGTCCTGGCATTTTCTTTTCTTTTTTTTTCACACAGGAGTAGGCAGAGATTTTTCATGAAGGAGGGCACCTAGACGCAGAAAGAGGTCAGGAATATGTTCTGTGGCAGAACAGACAGCCATGATTGCTGTGAAACTTGTCTCCATTAATGTGAAACCCCTTTTCATTCATTCAGTCGTTCTTAAAGCAGTTTCAGCTGCATAATGAGAGGTGGTTCTCTCTATTCTTGCTTTCGCTGAATACATTCAGCTGTTATTCAGCATGTAGCAACATGTGAATAAATAGGGGTTTATGCATCCTTTGTATGTGCTGTCTTCTCTCTACATCAGAGAGAGAAGACAGATATATGGGTTTGTCTGTGAGGCATATATAACTTTCTGTTCAACATAAATTTCTCCTTAAAAAAAATCACAAGGTTCTTTTCTTTTCCTCAACTTAAGCTTCTTTGAAAATGTTTGTGCTCTGAAATGCCAGTGTTCTACAGTGTCATCAAAGTTTCAGAGTCAGGCCTGTGGAGATTCATCTTCCCCCAGCCGACATCATGAAGCAAATCGACCTCCATCTGGCACCGCAGTCCATTCGTCCGCCCCTGCATTTGTCCTGTGCATGCTGGGAGAACGGCAATTTGGATAACATTACCTTTGGCATTTACCGGATGAAGGCTTGTTACTGTGGCCCCAGGGAAATGCCAAAGGTGCACAGGTTGTGTCACCAACCTTTCAGTTACAATTTGTGGCCAAACTTTCTTACTGACTCAGTGCTCTGAACTTCAAAAGCTCTGAAAATGTGCAGATTATATAAGGGATTTGTTGTAATAAATGGATATTCCTGCACAAATGCATTATTTCTAAATGACAATAACTTCTGTAGAGCTTAAAAATGAAAAAAAAAAACATGATTTACATTATGTCTTGTTGTGTACATATAAACCTACATCTGTATCTACTTGTGAACATTCAACAAACATTCAACTGTTAACTTGTTGAGCAACGCAGCCCCACCTAAATCAAAACGGAGTTGGTTTGTGTATGAGTATCTGTGTGCGGCGTGTAGGATTTGCTTTGTCCTCCTATCTCTACTATGAGTCACAGGATTGAAACGCTGCTTTGAAGCCTCTGGAGTTTCCTCCCTTTCACAAGGCAGGGCTGTATTTAAACACTTGCCACACTTTTGGGATCTTTGCTAAATGCCTTATTTTCCACATCTAGTGATACCAACACTGGTCCGCTTAAATGGCCTTTGAACCACATACCTACAATGGTTACTGTGATGGAATCATGGGAAGAGGACCAAGCATTAAGCATTAACTTATTATCTCTGCCAGGCATAAGCCTGAAGGGGATCATACATTTGGTAGTGTGGGTATCTGTCTGCAGCTCATCTCACACACTACTGGACCCATTAGTCTAATATTTTTTGTGCACATTTATGACTGTATGCTCAAGGACCTCAATAAACCTTTTGTAATGCCATTGACTCCTCTGTTTTATACCACCATTGGCTGTTGACTCCTCATACCTCTGAACCAGCAGGTAGGGGCTGCAATTGATCAAAAAAAGCTTCAGTTTGCAATCTTGTTTCCACTAGGGACAACCAATCATGTCTCGCAGCCACAGTAGCTCAGTCTGTGCCAAATTTCAGTACCTTGAGAGCGGGTTGTGTTGTGAATTCAAATAAATATTGATAAGATTCCTTATGAGCCTATCATAAAGCTTAGACTTTTCAGCAGTCCATTTTATCATATGTGTTACGACATCACAGAAGGCATTTCCAACAATGGGCTAGGATACAAAAACAAGGCTTACCTAGTCTGTTGCAGGTCACATTTTGGCCTTTGTCGTGGCTCAAAAGCTGACATCCATAGAAAGGTTTGGTCTCATCTTGAACTGCAGCATCTTCAAATTAATTCCATACCCTATATGTCATGATCCACTAAAGTTAGGCAGGAGATGAGATGGATAAATCCCTGTTTTTGTTATCTTTGCCACCATCTTGACTGTACACACCCAGCAGAGATCTGCACTCTACTGAGTGCACTCTTCTAGTTTATATATATTTTTAATCATATAATATAGAACTTTTATTTCATACAATGTTGCAATTAACTATTAGTAGGTTTACAATCCAAAAAATATAGGGTAACACTAAAATTGAAATCGTTACAATTAAAAAATATAGACACCTTCTCTACAGCTTCAAGTTGGAACAGATATTATCAGCAAATAACTCTCAGACATGTCGAAACTTTGTAAAGAGGAATCTGAGTATGAGAACAGGAACTTCAGAAAGTCACTGTAGCACACCCTCTCATTTACTGGTATGGGTGGAATGCAATTTTTACTTTGTTGCAGCTATTCCAAAGTGGAGCTCAAACAGTAATTATCTCCAAATCCAGTGCATTTCAATGATCATCTGTAAAACTACTATGCTATAATGACAGGATAGGGAGGTTGATGTTGTGGTACTTTTTGGACAAGCTTTGGTTCCCACAGGAATTGCAACCAAAACGCTGAGAGCAGAGACAGGTTAAACTTATTTGCTGTTGACTGCAACTATGTTGAACTTTGCATTTATGTACAAACACTTCATTTTATTGTGTTTTTTTGTTTTACAGAGAGCCTAAATCCTGGACTGACTGAGAGGTGTAGACTTACCTTTTTGCAACTGAACTGCTGGGGGTCTATGAATCACTAAATTGGGATTATCAATCCAAACTAAAGTTTTTCATTCCTGTAATACTGTATACTATAATAGTACAGTATAGTCGTTATATCATGTAATGTATTAATATTTCCTATTCATGAGTAGTTGCAAGTTAATGAGGAGCTCAGAAAAAGCTCAATGTGTTGGTTTTTCCATTTTCATTGCTGTGGAGCCTCCTGCAGAGTTTTTCTCATTTTCCTCTCTTCAGTCTTATCTTCACTGTATGACGGCTGCCCACACATGACCATGTGATGTTTTTATTGAAGAAGTCAGCAGGTTGTTACTCCATTTCAAGGAAAGTCACATTTTCAACTGACATGGAGGACGGTTGCTGATGCAGTAAGCGGAGATGAAGCACAATCTTCTATTGTAGAAACTGAACAAAAAAAATATCAGTCACTCAGATAAGCTGTAATGATCATCCTGTGTTGCTTTTGCGACAGTCCAATGGCAATGTGACGCAGGCCGTCATAGGCAGCAATTCATTTCAGTTCACTCCAGCCGTGTTGGTCTGACACATGTAATTAATGTCTGAATAAAGAAAACCTCCATGCAATTAGGTGATAATTATACACATCAATAAAATATGAAGTCCGAACATTAAGGTGATGATTAGAACTTTGTGAAAGTTTTATATAGTAATTGCACTGTGGTATTTCAGTGAGGACACTAACACGTTTAGTACGAGAATAGTACAGTGCATTGTTGTTTGGCAGTGTGGCTATGCTCATGTGATACTGTGAAATCTGAGCAATCTGAGCAAAGAATGCCCCTCAGCTCACAACCCCCTGAGATATACATTTACAGAAGATGAATACATACTGAAGGGAGCTTTATAAGCAAATACCTTAAATTGACAGAATTTTAAAAAGAAAATAGTGATAGAAGAGTACAAATAAGGAATAACAAAAGCCATGAGATATCCTTTTGTAAAGGAGTTTGGTTTAAATTTAAGGCCCCTCACTGTCTTTGTTCCTCCTTTACTCCTTGCTGCTGAGTTGGACGCAGGCTTGCCAGTACACTTTGATCCATGAATAAACCAAAGGATATCGTAAGACTCCAAAAAGTTCTATTTTCAGCCAGAAATAAAAGACCTTTTAGGAGTGCTGATTGTAGAAAATTACAGGAATCAGACGTGGGAGCATCAACGTCACACTACTGAGAGAAAGTGGCCACTGAATCTTACACAGTGACTCATTCTCAACATTATACGTATTTGAACACCTGGAAGGAAACCAAACACGTTGAGAAGGAAACACACATTCAGAGAAAAGAACACCTCCTCACATGGTTGCATGCACAAACGCAGGTTTTTTATTGGTAAAACAGAATTTGACTAAGCTTGCGCTGGCAACTTTGCAAGTTTGACTGCTGTACATTGCTCATCTCTAAGATGGTCAATACTGTATGCTACAAGAGAGAATGGGTAGAGCTACAGTCATCCCTGCTCCCTCTACAGTACATCTGTTTTTGTCTACATAGTAGGAGGAGGAGCGCTGACATTTGATATGCAAAGGTCTTCTAATCCCCCAAGTGCATCCTAGTGTGTACACATATCAAAGCGTATTTTCTCTCTGGCAGAATGTGCCTACTATCACTTTTAATGCCAAACTGACTCACTCTTCTGCCTGCAGAGAACTTTATGGTTGAAGCTGAGGTATAAAGATCCCCTTTGTCACTTCAGCTTAGACTCATTCCAGAGCTAAGCCTGCCTGCATGCACAAGACTTTTCCCACTGTCAACGTGACTAACAGAGGAGCAGCTTTGTGTGGGTGATACTGAAAACTAGCTGCATTATAAACATTTTTTTCTATATGACAGTGACACTAAGAACATCAAGTGAACCCGCACTTAGTTTTTTCAACTCCACAGGGTTTTCTAATTAGTTTATCTACGTTTTATGCTCAGAGTCATGTCTCATGGGGCCTATAAAGCTGATCAGCTAACATTTGCTGACTCATAGAAGAGATCCTGGTCTGACTTGAGTTTTCTTCTTGGGACAACCCTAATAGGAGCTTAATCTATGTTGGTAGGAGAAATGTTTTTTTCATATAATCTCAAAAAACTACCACTTTTACTCATGTTTGCTTGGAAAGAGAGATTTGGTTTACCCCAGTGCATCCATCTGATGGAGATGCTGCACTCCACTGTTCAGATGTTTGGACCAGGGGTAAATATGCCCTTGAAGGCCTGAAAACTTCATGTCAACAACGACATCTATTTCTGTCTGACCGGAGCATCCATTCTGGGGGCCATTACTGTCAAAACACATGCACTCAGACCTGGAGGTGTCGTCATGAATAATTCCTGCTCCTTCCTCTTGTAGGCTACTTCCTGTTCTGCTTCTGTCTGTGTGGGTATGTTTATGCATGAGGCATTCATTATTAAACTCTGAAGAGCACAGATATTCTGAGCGAACATCCAAAGGGATGACTCAAACATCCATGTTCAGCTTCCATCATTACATAAGCTCAAGCTCACAAGGTGAAGAGGTGTTCACTAGACGGTCGGATCAAACACTCATGTGGACAACAGAGAGTGCAGCGGAAAAGCCAATCAGCAGCAAAAGATATAAGTTAAGATGTTAACGCAAGTAAGTGCTGACTTTCAGCGAGGACAAGCCGTGCCAGATGTCTCTTACGCAGCCTTTCATTGATTTCCGATTCTCACTAAATTGGTCAGTAGTTGCTTGTTTCCATGGTTACCGTCTGTGAATGTGAAAGGATGTCCAAGAAAGATTGTAGCCAGTTTGCCTCAAAAGCTCTGATGCAATCGCTGACTTAGTGTGACCGAGTCTGTCATTTTATTAATCTGTCTCTCCTTCAAGCTGCATGTCACTTTTTGTCTTGTCTGTGACTGTCTGCCTTTCCTATCATATTTTTGAACCACCCAGCTGGCCTATCTATTGATTAGTGCCCTTGTTTGTATGGGAAGTAATATGTGTGCACATGTGTGTGTCAGTCCCATTGCTAAGTCACTTGTATTTGCCATCCTCCATTTATCACTGTGGAAGAAAAGTAAGCTAAGGCGTGGCCTTGAACCAGAATATAAACACTTCACTGTAAACAGGCCCTTTATCATATATCCATCTGACCCTATGAGCCCATTTCCTGCTGCAAACACAAGTTTGAAGATAAAATACTTGCTTTGACATGGACGAGTGCAAAGATATGAGTGTAATTAAGTTTCATCTAGTTCATACCACATTGTATATCTATTTAGTGTAAGGACCCTTTCAATTTTTGGTATGTTGCCAAAAGATTTTTTTTTTTTTTTAAATCTGGGTCTTCACACAAGGCATCTATTATTATTGAAAGCAGATGTTCAAGCAGTAAACATCTTAAAACAGTAAGGAAAAACATGTTAAGGGTCAGCACTCCACTGTTTTTGAAAAAAAAAAGGGTAGATTAAAAAAAAACACTCAATGAGAAGGACAAGTACTCAGATGTTTTTTTTTTAGAAAATGCTCTTTATTATTAAATAAATAAATACTGCACTTTTTTACACAATAAGTTATTTAGGACATTTCTACCATGGTGATAATGGCTCTTAAAGGATCCTTAGAGGATCTCTTTTTTTTAATGTCATTCTCTCTTTCCTGCTCCCCATTTCCCCCCCTCACATCACCCCACTCTTTCCCAGCTCAATGTGCTGAGTCCATCCATCAGTAAAGAGAACAAATCACAGTTTTTAAAAGTTAGTGTGATATTACACCCCTCCCACTCACTCAAACACACACTCACACATACGCGTATAAACAGCTGAACCCTGTCCCATCCACACACATTAGCACATCATTTCTCTGCACTGCTGAGTTGGCTGACATACACTGTACATAATTTACAATATTAGACAGTCTAGCTCTGGTTACACCCAGAGCATCAGTTTATCGATTGCTTCTATCAACAGCATCAGCTATACTATACACATTTAAGCTGGTGCCAGCCCAGCGTTGGTCTTTACTTCCCAAAACATCCTCTGTCTGCCCCAAACATCTGGGGTTCACAATCGTACCAACACACTTGCTCTATCACACTCAGTCTTTTCTCTTCTCCAACAATCGACATACAAATCAGCCCTTTTCCATCCACTGTCATTGTGCTACATTTCATTTTCCTCATCTGCAGAGTCTGTCCGTATTCTTTTTTCACCTGCACATCTGCTGAGTCACGACGGTGCAGTGTTGTAGGAATGCTAAATTACTTTGCAAAGGTCCACCCTTGAAATCCATCCGTCTCGCACAGATCCTTCTGAATAATGCCTCCACTGCAACACTGCAGTAGCACAATGAGTAGATTTGTCTGTATAATAATGTCCGAAACACATCAGTAGGGGTTTAGCTGCATCTCTGCAGCAGCATATTGAGGGAGTACACCATGCGTTCACGCAGGTCAGTGGGGCAGCCGGATGTCAGCAGGGAGCTGAGTTTGAAGGTTTTGGAGACGCGGTCCTCGTTGATGTATGTCAGCATGTATTCATCCCTCTGGCAACACAGGATGATCTTGGTGTGGTCGTGGTAAAAGTTGACCTTTGGAGTTGAAAAAAAAGACAATTCAGTAAATCAATATTTGGGAATAAGATAATTCAAAGTTTTCTTTTTTGGATTTGTGGTCTGACCCTCCTCCTCTGCCACTGATCTGAATACTGTGTCATTCACTGCATCTAAACTGTGCTCCTCTGAGAGTGCCCAGCAACAGCTGTGTTTCCTTTGACAGAGTGGATGTTTACCTGGAAAGTGCCGTCGTTAAAGAGCATCATGAGGGCGCGGTCGGATTTAAGCCATTGCAGCAGGTAGAGTCTGGGCATGTGTGCATCTGTCATACTACCAAGATCCCCACCCTGAGAAAACAACAGAGGAACCATGTTAGGATTAGACAGGCTGCAACATGACAGATACCATTTGTAATGCTTCAGGGGCCGGAAAAACAAAAGAAACATAAGAGCAAGGGAGATATATATTATAGGAATGAACACATGGGTGGGGGAATATAGATATTTACTTACATCCATGAGGTTCTCCTCCATGTAGTGGGAAAAGTACTTCAGCACAGTCACTTGGCCCACGAAGTGTTCAGGAACCTCGCAGGTGGGGAAGACAGAGCGCTGACCTAACTCCGCATAGTAATGGATAGTCCTGAAGAGATGGAAAGAAGGAGATAAAGAGTTACACAACAATTCAGATAGACAAATACTTGAACAACAAGAAACTAAACATAAATGGATTTTCTTAACATTTCAAACTCTGTTGGCATTCCTAATTACATTTCACTATACAGCAGAAATTGAGCCTGAGAACAAAAATTGTTTCCCAACATTCTGGCAAAGAAAAGAATGCACTACGCCTTGTATTTGGGACTTATTTCAGACCACTAACAGGTTCTACAGGTCAGCTCTATACCAGAGCATGCTTAAACAAGCCATGTTAATTGTTTGTAATGACTAATAACTTTCAAACTTAATGTGAAGGGTTGTGAAATCATAGAATAGTGCGTACTTTCTGTCTGGCAAGAGGCTCATGTGAGTGCCATTGTTGAAGAGAACTCCCACGGTATGATCAGACAACTGGTAGCCAAAGCCGTACTTGTTGGAGTAGTCCACCCATTTAGTCACCCATTGAAGACTGCAGCTGTTTGAGCCCTGTGGAATGTCGTCCGCTGTAGAGTGAGAACACAGAGGAGGAGGATTAGAATACAATTACAAGGGAGATCTTAAGGAATGACAACTTCAACTCTTCTACCTAGTACTATCCTTGACTGTAAAAGCATCCAAAAGCTCCATTAAAATCCAAAATTTAACAATTTCAAGGTCAAATACAGATTGCAAAAAAATCTGTATCAATGAAATGTTTTAATGTGGATTTATCTAATTAATAATAAAACTATGTGTAGTGACTTTGCAGGTAGACTCACCTTTAGGCATATTCTCCAGACATCCCCTCAACACACTTGCAACAGTCTCAGCCACGCTTCCTGTTGTGTTGTCTTCCAAGCCTTTATAGGAACAGCAAAAAGGCCATTATTTAGCTTGATGTCATACCAGTAAGCACAAGAAATTACTTTGCACTCTAGCTGTCACATCAAATGTCTTCATTGTGAGACACACTTTTACAATTTTCGATTCACATTGAAGGCTGTTCTGTTCTCTCTCAGTTGTATTTGTAACTTACATTCGCTGCTGCTGCTGCAGCTCCCCAGGCTCCCCCTGACGATCAGACGGATGGTATCTCGCGTCGTCGGGGACTGGCTCTCTGTTGCCAAGGCAACGGGGCTTTCGGCAGATGGCGGAAGTGGACTTCCATTCTGAGGTGGGAATCAGTGACGACAGGGTTTAGAATCTGCGAATTTAGATCATCTCTTCCTACTATGACTCAGTGGTCACCCACAGATGCAAAGTGGTTGGCTTAAAGGTTGAAAATAAGGGTTTTTAGTTCTAAAACTGTGCTTGTTATAAAGTTTAGTACTGAAACAGAATGACTCAGTGGATTATCCTCTACATGATATCTAAAATCTGCATATTTATTTAGTAGCTGTATGAATAATGCACCTGCAATATCACCTACACTCCTGTTCATATCTTGATTTGTGCTGAATAACTAAACTCTTACCTCAGCAATCTTTTTGCTCTGTTGTTGGCTAATGACAGTTCTCTCCAGGTCATGCTGCAGTTTGTAGATCTCCTCTTCCTCTTTGGTTAACTTATCTGACAAAGGCAATGAAAGCAAAGAAAAATCAGAGCTTGATCTCTACAGCCACATAAACTGATATCAGTGTAGAATAGGACAAAATGTGCTTGCAGTCATTTTAAAAACTAGATTTAACTATACCTCTTGCCGCAATCATAATTTTACAAAGTGAAAGATATCTAACTGGTCTGACAATAGCCTGTTTAAGTGGTGCATGAGCGCTCAGTGGTTGATGTAATACTCACTCAGAGTCTCGTAGTATTTGACCTTGTCTCTCTTCCCACCAAACAGCGCAGCGGCAGCTTTCTTGAAGAAGCTCTTGGCGGGACTAGAGACGTGGAAATCTGGTGCTGAATGGCAACAGCTAGCAGGCAAACGCTCTGGACTAAAGCCCTGTGAAGAAAGAAAGTGGGTCAGTTCGCGGTTTGTGGGAAGGGGTTGTTGTTATACTCCTACACAGTGACATTTAGAGACGGACAGACCGATAGAGAGGTTAAAATGGTGTCTAACCTGTGTGAAGAATTCATGCCTCACAATGTGGTCGAGGTTGGGTCTGTCCTCGGGGGTTTTGGCCAGCAGGCTGGCGATTAACTGCTTAGCCTGCAGTGAAAGGGAGGAGGGCAGAGAGTAGCGTGCCTCCCTAATACACCTGTACGTCTCCTTCAGGTTGGTGGTTTCAAATGGTGGTCTACCCAACAGCATGGTGTACCTGTACCAGGATAAAAGACAGAAGTGAGCTCAAGAATATATCTACACTTGATCACACAACTTTTTGGATATTAATTGATTGATTAATTATTATTATTATTAACATTATCATAATTATTACTAAACCTTTTGAAGTGCTTAATAGTGAATTTACAGTAAGCCCACTCACATTACACAGCCTAGGGCCCAGATGTCTGATTCACAGCCGTGGCCCTGCTTGTTTAGCACCTCAGGGGACAGGTAGTTGGGAGTCCCACAGATCGTCTTCCTCCTGTTTCCCGCTGGCTCCAACTTGGCAGCCAAACCAAAGTCACCAACCTTGAGCTCCATCGACTCACTCACAAAGAAGTTACCTGTAGGGAAGAAATGAAATGAGAAAATGAGCACTTGATATTCAACCCAGGATCAAAGGCTGTGAATACTGCACAGATCCTCTGATGGACTGACAGATTGGGTTATTACAACAACAAAAAAGAAAGCACAGAATGAATCTTTACGATTTGTGCACAAAGTGGCTCAGCATTACATTATTGTACAAAAAAAATCCTTACCAAGTTTCAGGTCTCTGTGAAGAATCTCTTGTTCATGCAGGTACTTCAGTCCGGAGACGATCTGTCTTAGGTAATACCGCACCTCTGGCTCAGTAAGCACTTTGCGAGCCTTCAAAATATGAGCTAATGACTGCAAAAACACAAAACATTGGGAAAAAATTATTAGAGGTGTAACTATAACATTGAGACAACTTCTTCTCTGTGAAAAACCCTTATCATACTTGATAATTTCTTTAATATCATAAAACTGTAGAGTCATGGGTTTACTAAAATATCAGAGTCATTTTGTCTTGGGGTAAGTCTCTGAATACTGCCAATGTTCTGCCTCAATGGTTTTGGGTGCAATGCAGGTATCAACCAAACGTCAAACAGCAGTGACAAGCATATATTAGCGTGGTTAAAAACTTCGCACTTACTTTTCTACTGCAGTATTCCAACAGGATGTAGATGTTCTCCTTGTCCTCAAAATGGTGATAAAAGTGCACGATGTGTTTGTGATGCAGCAATCTATGTAGCTCAATTTCTCTGTCAATCTAGCGTGGAAAAGAGACAAAATGTTCACGATTCTAACTTAAGAAAATATTGAGATATTTGTGGTCTGATCATGCCAGCGTTCACCGGCACCGGAGCTGCGCACTTACCTTCTCACGTTGGTGAGGTTTGGAGACGCGCGCATGTGGGATGATTTTAGCTGCGTAAACTTTGCTGGTGGAAAGGTCAGTCATCTCATAGCATTTAGCAAAACCTCCCTGAAAAGAGGAAAAACACTGTTAACATGATGTCTCTCCGGGTTACGTAGTAAATCCAAAAAGACGACAACAAATTCAATGCTTGCGCTACCTTGCCCAAAACTTTCCCACGGCAGTAGCACTTCCCCGTGACAGGATCAGTGATTATCCTGGCCATCTCCGAGGGCGCACTGCGCTCATCCATTCTCTTCCTACGAGGCTCGCAGGACCTCTGCGTCGATTCACACATGCTGCTGCTGTTCGTCTGTTGGGGCCCGATATTTCTCTGTACTTCCATAGAGATAGTTTGTCGTTCCGCACTCAGAATGCAGCCCGGAGAGTCCGTCTGTGCGCCTTTATACTCTGGCAACCACCCCACCCGCTGTCTGCCTCCCTCTCTCTGACGTCACGTTGTGAAATGAGAGCATGAAGTCCGACTGATATTGATTACCTTGCATGTACATTGGTGTTGATGATGGCACAGACAAGTAATCGGAATGGGTAGAGCAAGATTTTACATTCTCTAATTATCTAATTTAATGCCTACATTCTAAAGTATATGTTTTTGTGTCACCAGTTACCATCCACCATAATAACAAACACTACTGTCTGTATACATGTTGCTCATGGTATCAGGGCAGATGAATGGACCTTTAACATTTTGCTGCACAATATCACTCACCGTGTTGGAGGTCTGGTACATTTATATCGTTAATAACATATCCACCATGCAGAGGATAAACATACTCTGTATTCCATACAGGTTTCCACCTCTCCAGTGTTTTTACAGCAAACTCAATTTAGAGCACTAGCGCCCTCGGGTGGAAAATTGGGATTGTCCATCAGTTCTGCCATTGAACTACTGTATTTTTTCAGAAACTTAAATATTATATAGTATTAATTATTTTAAAGACAATGTATTTTGTTTATTTAGTGTGTGAGCACCTGTGATACTGGAAGGTTCCTATATATATATATATATATATATATATATATATATATTTATATATATATATATATATATATATATATATATATATATATATATATATATATATATATATATATATAGAGAGAGAGAGAGAGAGAGAGAGAGAGAGAGAGAGATAGATGGATAGATGGATAGATTTAGGGATATGCACAAGGCATAATTCATAAGAGAAAGCACTAAGAGAGAGCATTACTCCTCTAAGGCTGCACAACCACAAATTTTACTTTAATAATAGTAAATTAAAACAACATTTTTAAATCAGCATCTGGATCTGGATCAAAATACAAGTGTGGGACACAGCAGTTAATGAAAAAATGAAATAAAGTTTCAGGTACCATATCTCACTTTGTGGATAAATCCTTTCAAAAATCCTTGAATCAAAAACTGTTGATGTGGTCATTGCTAAATGTCCCACATTTCTGGCAAAATGCATTAAAATCTCTTAAGATTTACTGCTAACAAACAAAAAGACAAAAAAAGGGAAAACAATACACTGAACTCAGAAACCTTCCTGTAGCATATTAATTGCTGATGTCAAATAATTTGTAGTCTAACAGTGGTTTTAAAAAGTATTACACAAACAGCCACATTCAGTATAACAGTGCCTTTTTATTTACAACAAGATTGCCAGCAATATGGAAAAGGCTCAGTCTGTACTGCCAGTGCAGAGATTGTACAAATACTGCAGGGGCTAAGAGATGTTGAAATCATTCCAACATCTTGCTTAGTCAGAGTCCCTCTCATCCTTGCAATCTTTGAATCTTTCAGAAGCATCAGTTCTGATAACTTCCTGAAATTCCTGACCACGATTATCTGCTAAGAAATGTGCATTTTACAGTTTACGTACAATTTTGAGTGTTTAATGCTACTGAGAACGAAACATCTGTGGAACAAAATAACCCAGAGACTGTGATTTGTTACATCACTACACCATTGTGCTCGACACATTTCTCAGGCTTGAGCGAACAGTGCTCATGTCATAGGCCCAAGTCTGGTCAAGACCGGAGCCGGCAGACGAGTGGTGTGGCCAGTCGGGGATAGGAAAACGGCAAGCAATGACACGCGCATCATCAGGAAGCTCTTTCATCAGTTTCTCACTGAGTGCCTCCATCTGTCAACCAATGACAAAAGGATGAACGAATCACCAACCAATTATATGATATATAGGCTATGTGACAGCATCAGAAGATGTACAGGAGGGAAACAATCCTTAAACTCACCACTCCTGGGGCAAGAAAAGCTGTCACATTGTTGTACTTTGATAAATCAGTCTATGAAAAAAAGAAACAAATATAGTCAAATGTTGATTAGCCTCATGCAAAGTAATGATGTCCATTGATGTCCTACCTTCCAAAAGTCTTTTTTAACAAATGTTGCCTGACTGGAAGGCACACCTGTCCACTGGGCCTTATTCCTGGCATATGCCAGTAAGATAGAGTTGATCTCAAAGCCTGTGCACTGGAAACCAGCAGAAGAGGCCGCAAACACCTGGGAAATTAAATCTGCTGATGTGAAATACAATTGCCATAAAATCCAACAATTGTACTGTATATGTAGCCTATTAAAGGCAACAATAGAACACACAAGCATACACAACACACTCACAATTCAACTCCAGCAGTGATTCAAATCATGACACATTCAGTTTTCTATTAACTGCATTATAGACTTGGAAACATATTTTCTCGGATAGTTGCAGCTCACTAACCAGTCTTCCATCTCCTGATCCCAGATCTGCTAAGCGACCAGTTCGTCCCTCAAGCAGCTTCATAGTGTTCAGTGTCTGATCTTTACTGGAGGGCAAATAAGGAACCTGGATCACAGTACAAACAGAAGTCAACACATGCGATAGGTAATACATTACAAACCATTGTTGTAAAAACATCACTTACTTACTCTAACTTTGGCACATTGGAGCTTAAACATATAAAATGGAAGACACATCTATTTTATCTGTTTTTCTATCGATACTTACAGCCTAAAATAAAATTTTCAAGTTATTAAAACATTATTCAAGACACTTTTACCAAACTCTACGGCAGTATAAATTTCTTTTTCATGTGAAAAAAAAATCTCTGGATATGCTTCAAATTAGATTTCTCTCTGCTTCTGCACTCAGTAAAGTCTCCAGAGTGCTGTGACTATAACCTTGAATCTGATCTCCCACTCACTTTCACTGGATTTTTTCCACAATATCTGTATGAATGAAAAATCAGCAGGGCTTGTCTCTCTTATTTCTAGCTGTGGTAAAGTGTATTTAATGTTTGCTCATGTAAAATTCCAGTTTTTCTAGCATAAAATACTGTTTATATGATGTAGCTGCACCAACATGCTGCAGCATTATGTCATTAAACCACAAAACACAGGTCAGAGATGATGCAATATTCATAAACTCAAAAGTGAATACATTTTGATCACATTTTTAAGCATTAGCTTTTAAACAGCTTCTTTTTGCTTTAACAGTTAAGTCAGAACAGATGTAATTCTCCATGAAACAACAAATGTCTTCATTATTACCAAACTGCTGATAATCTGCTCCTGATCATCATGTTTTCTTGTCCATCTTGTACTGACAGTACTTGCCTCTTTCTTCTTTTCCCACATAGCATGGAGCACTATGCTCCAAAACAAGCAAATTAATGTTAATATACAAGTTATTTTCTGTCTTGGCTTATTTCCTTTGATTTCACACAAGCGTGCAGTATTTGATATCTGAAATGTTGGACAGGGAGCAAAGCAGGCAAGTTAAATATAGAAAAAAGCAAATCTCAGGGTACCTTAAGGTTCAACGGGACTTTGCGAAAGCCAGGCATGGCAAACAGACTCCATACTCCATACATGCCTGTGAGCAGAACACCTGTGCAGGCCGTCACTACGGGATGGGGACTGGTTGTAGGAAGGACCCTGCCATACTCCTGTATAACCATCTCAATTGAGTCCTCCATTGCAAATTGTCACTAATGTGGATAAAAAAATACAGCAAATAAGGGGAGATATTACAAAAGCCTGTAAAATTTTACAACTCTGTGAGGAAATGTCTTTGAAGAACTACAAGTCAACTGATATCGTTTTTTTTTTAGGCCAAGACAGATATCAATATGTCAGCTGATATTTGTTGTTTTAACACGCATGACATACAGAAACATATTTAAAGGATTACTTATATTTTTTTAAAGCCTTTAGACTAAGATACATATGGATTGGGACAGTTGAAAAATAAACTTGTCAGTACTCTCAGATGGACAAAGTATGTAATGGAGACGCTATTTCTATATTAACACATCTTCTGTTACTTGTCCAGTATATACACATATGTACAGAAACAGGTCTACCTGCTGTGAGCTAATATCAACCTGGCTGATTAATCTGCCATTGATACACAAAGACAGATTATCATGTTTATGGACAGATCTTTTTTTGTAATTGTATTTAATTGTGTAATATACCTGGAGGTCTTAAAAGAAGCCACTCTGTCATTTCACTGTAGTTTTTGTTAACTATGAATTTCTCTTTTTAAACACTTCATCATTTGTTAACGACCCTCGGCATTAAGATGTCAGTGGGCTTACAGTATTAGGCCACAGTTATTTGATTTCTGACACTGTTGCTCTGTCAATCATCACAAGCCTATGAGCTCTGCCAAGAAAAAAAACATTTCCAGGGCTGCATTTCCAACAGCAGATGGCTCCACAATGCCCTTTTCTCCTGCAAAGACCTTCTAGAAAAGTTCTGTTTACAACGATTTCAGATATATACTGACACTATCTGAGATGACAGTTGTATTTCGGGCCAAATGATTCTGTTCGCATTCACGAAGAGGAGCTCCACCACTACAAAATATTCCCAAACTGTTTTCAAATAACACTGACTAATTTGAAGGTTTTCTACATTCTCGATGAAAACGGTGTAAAATACTGAAGAGAAAACGAACGAATGGATAGTTAACTTACCTAATGAGACAAATATACACATGCACTGTAACTTCAGTGTATTTATGAAGGTATTAACACACATAATCTAAATATCTATTGAGACACACATGTTTGTGCAGCCTACCTGACCCGCCCCCTCGTCGTCTGCGCACACTCCAAACTGCACTCTCAGATCCTCCAGTCAAAGGGCAGTCAGTCATCTGCATATCCCGCCCTATTACTTCATACAGGCTCTATCAAATCTCTGCAAGTTGCCTGCCTGCCTGATATATAAAACGCCTCACGCCTGACAGCCTTAGCAAAGCATTGCATCTTAGTTGTAGTCTACGCTTATGTAAGGTCTGTTGTGTCTGCTGTGCTTCTTAGCGTACGGTTGACTATTATAGTCTTAATAGTCGGCCTTGCTTCAGGTGAGTAACAGGAGAAAGCCAGCTGATTAAAGACTACGTGCACAGTCACAGGAAAATGCTCAAAATAATTGCTGATATGAGCCTACTGGTCAACACCCACATGACAATATTAGGAGACAGTTTCTTTTCTTTTTTTTTCCACCTCTTGAATTAATTATGCACATAAAGGTCTTAAGAGAGGGCCGATGAGATTACAATTGCAACGATGTCCATATTTTCACTTCCGCCGCGGCCTCATCCCGCACTTGCTCCCATTGAAAGGCCCATAATAATAATATTCATCACCACTCAGGCCTCTCTTATTTGCTCAGCCGCTTGTTCTCTGAAGCGGAGCTGGCTGCATGGGCGGAGGACGGCAGCCAGAGCCAGACTGAGAGTGACGCAAAAGGAGAGGCCATTATATATTGCTTCCTGAAAAAAAAAAAATTATATATATTCTGTCCAGCTTGGAGTTTATTATAGCTTGTGGAGTCAAATTTAAAACTTACAACTGAAATATTACAGAGGACAAAATGGACTTGTATGGAAAGGTAAGAAGCGTGATTTTACTCTAAAGCTTGAAGATAGAGAGCAAGAAACGCTTTAAATTGTCATATACAGCCATAATGTTTTAAAGAAGCTGAACATTGACACTGAACAAAGGTTTCCAGCTTTATTGCTATTTTAGTCTTGCTCTTGCATGATGGGAAAAGCCTGTAGGCGATGTTTCTAATGCATATTTTTTAAACGAACTACAAAGGGTTTTTTGCTGCGCCTCCACTCTAAATCATACAGCTGCTGACAGTTGTGACGCGCTGCATGCTGAGTAATGTAGTCAAGGCTCTTCTTTTGCTGCTGTCCCTCTCTTCTGCGCCTATGCTGCGGAAAAAACTACAACCCCCATCTTTACCTCCCGTGTGACGTCAGACCCACGCACGAAACGCACTATCTTTTGCTCGTGCTCATGTCATGCGAGCCAGCTTCGTCAGCTCAGGAGCGCGTGCCAGATCCGACGCGCAAGGGACAGCTCCCGGGTGCTGAAATTGTTCGGCGCTCCAAAGAGAGAAAGAGAGACACGGAGAGGGGAAGAAAAATCAACGCCTGCATTAGACACAAATATAAAAACCGTATTCTGCAAAACAGGGGCAGACACAGATAGAGCCAAGGCCTTCAAAACAGGTTTGTTCACACAATGTCCTCAACGCATTGTGCTAGTTTCATTTATTAATAGTTATGTGAAAGAATTTCATTAATACATCAAATGACCTCACGCACAGAATTGCTTGTCTAACATTAGCTGGCATGCAGCTCCCTGCTCAACTACATCGTGTTAATCTCATATTAGATCTACTGAATCTATCGTGTTGTGTGTAAACGCCAGCCTTGCACTGATATTTTGAAAGCGGTGTCCTTGCAAATAATGCCTCAAAGGTGTTTCTTTTTTCCATAAACGGAAACGAACAGAAGCCCAGGGCAGGATGTGCAGAATGGAGGTCCGGCATCTTTTATAGCTGGATAGGCTAAAAGGAGAGCTAAGGCTGCACATGTTTAACATATGAACGCAGTGGTTTTTGTCTTAAACATTCACCTTGGAGCACCTTGGAGCAAAGGTGCTCTTGTCATCTTGGTTATAGTACTGTTGTCCTGTTAGGTCGCTGACTGCTGATAGGCTTGCATAGAAACATGTAGGACAGGCGTTGTTCAGATGAAAGGTTGGGGTTACTATGTAAAAAATCGTTGCAGCTTGGTTGAAACAAAAGAGTGATATTTGAACATTAAAAAGCAGTATTTTGCTCTGTAGATGAAAATGACATCTGATTATATCATTCAAAAAAGTAATTGCACCAATAACAACTATTGTATAACATACAATAATGAATATCAACTTAATGTATGCAGTAATTTCCAAAGTAATGGCTTTAGAGAACACAAACTCCACAGAGAACACAAAAATCCTGGTTATCTAATTCTCATCGATACAACAGCTTGCTGTGTTGGTCATGCTGGTTTGCCTGACACAACCTTCTGTCACCTCTGGTCTGTGGCATGTACAACAAGCTTGTACTGCACCGTCTGTACAGCATCAAGCTCTTTCTCTCTCTTTCACTCCCAAGCCTGTGCACATAAACTAGAAGTTAATTTGTAGAATAGTTGAAAAACATTCCCGTTAACTCAAGGTGAAGCTCTTAATGCATTCATTTCAGAGTCTCTTTTTGTTTTTTGTGTTTTTTTGTTTTGTTTTGTTTTTTTGCAGATGGCTGCCACTCAAGATGTGAAAGGGAAGGGAGAGGGAGGGGACCAAAACTTCGACTACATGTTCAAGCTGCTGATCATCGGCAACAGCAGCGTGGGCAAAACGTCTTTCCTGTTCCGCTACGCCGATGACGCCTTCACCTCGGCCTTCGTCAGCACAGTGGGCATCGACTTCAAAGTGAAAACTGTCTACAAGAATGACAAGAGGATCAAACTGCAGATCTGGGTATGAAATATTAACAACCAAGCATTAAACATTAACAAGTGAGCCACAAAATGTTTGATTCATTCATTTCTGCGCTCCTTGCCTGGTCAGTGCCAGATTATAACTTACTTACTTTCCGTTAACTCACCAAGAGTCAGTTTTTCCATAAAGCCCTTGAAGATTTGCAAAATGCTCTGCTTATGGTAATTTATAGAGGCAAGAAAAACACATTTTGAGACTACAAAGCAGCAGCGTACAGCAAGCCACAGCAAGTCTCCCTTCCGTGTCACTGCTTCTTCTTTGTTATGCCAATCTTGCACAAATTTCCATTTAATTCACTTAAATAGAGAACATTTGCATGTTGAAACACAGTTAATGTCTGGAAGAAATCTGTGTTCTGTTGTCCTCCAAGGTCTTCTGGAGGACTACCTAAGCTTTAAGGGGGAAGGGGCTCCTCAGAGACGTCCTGCCCCCTTGTTTCTCTTGTTCTCTCTGTCTTTGTGTTTCTGCAGAGTGACTCCTGTCTGTTAAAGGCTGTCAATCTATGCCCAGAGCCCACTTTCTCCTAACCTCTGCCCATATCTTTCTCCATTGATCAATATATTTCAAGGACTGTGACAGGTTGTGACTTGATGGCTTTATGCTTGGACGCAGAAAAAAAAAGTCCAGCACACACAGGATCACCTATGCATTAATTCAGTTTTAGTCTTGTTTCAGCTCTTAGAGGACAGATCAGGTTTGCTTGGTATGCTTGGACACACTTCTCTCTTCATCTCCTATTTAAAAAAAGCCTTTGAATTATGCTGTTTCTATCTCTTTGTCAAAGTAGAATATATATTTGAAGCTAGTCCTACTTGTTTTATCATTTTAAACAATAATTACGGACTTTTATGTCAGCACAAGTGATTTTTTGATAGATCAATATAGACAATTGGGCACATTTTCTCTCATTAAGTGACATTTTTAACCATCCTAACTGTAGTGAGTGTTTAAATTTCATCTTCACATGTCACAAAAACAAACAAACAAAAAGGTTCGGTTTCTTCTTAGTCTAAAAACCACATGGCGCATTCTTAATTAATTGAGGAAAGCTTCAAGAGATGGTGTATTGTGTTTTCGTGGTTTGACATTCTACAATGTAAGTGTGGAGACAGATGGAAGTCTCAACATTTCTGACAGCATGATAGTAAGTGTTAGTTTGCCACACAGCGGGGAAGAACACAGAAGCAACACCTTCCTCAGGATGTGTGGGAAACTGAAGAATATCTGTGGCTGTTTAATTAGGATCATCTGAGCTGTTGAAGCAGATTTTCCCGCAATACCTCTGAGATAGTGAGGGGATAGATGTAATTGTTCTCTCTCTCTCTATTTCTTCCTTTCCTGTCAGTCTGTCTCTCTCGTCCTTCTTTCATTTTTACACCAAATGCCAACTTTCCTACAGAGGTTTTGTTCTCTTGTCATAATAGTTGTCTTTTGCAGCAATTAGCCATCCCCCGACATTTCATGTTTGCTAATCGCATAAGAAAGAGACAAAGAACAAACGCTCCAGCACGAAGTGAAAACTGGGTTTGAGCAGTTACATGACGGGCTAATCGGGGTAATGTGTTTTCATCATTAGCAAAGACATATTCAGAGAGAAAAAGGACTGGCCTAGCATCTAGCTAATTGGTCTGTCTTTTTTAATTGGGCTCAGAAAGAGCTGAGACTTACAGTAAGTGACTGTTTAAGGTGATGGCTATTGGCTAATGTCATTGTGGTAGTCGCGCCATTAATCTGCTGAGAGATAAAAGCATCACAGCGCATCATGGAGTTGTTCCTGTTGTCATATTTGGCTGAAGTGAACACAGCACAAAGCATTGCCAAGACGAACCCTCATGAAAAACTGAAACTCACTTTACTGAATGAAGCAGAGTTCAGGCGAGAGTCAGCTTCCACTCACTACCTTTCCACTTGGAGTAGTCAGCTTCTTGGATTGATTTCTGATGAGCTGCAGACTACAAGCGAAGCTTTTCAAGGGGCTCCAATTCACGGGACTCAGCATTTCTTTTTTTCCCGTGCTGCTGTCTTTTTAACTGAGAACAAGCGAACCGGCTCACTAAAATAGCACGGAAATGCAAAGGTCATTGTCAAGCACTCAGCTGAGAATCAATAGGCTACTGAAACACCTAAGTCTGACAATTTCAGACAAGAAAAAAGACTGGTACACCATGACTTAGTACATCTAGTTTGATGTAAAAAAACAAAAAAACAAATCAGGAGCTCTTCAATGAAACATATTCATCATCCCGTTTTATGTTGTTCAGACTGTCTATCCACAAAAGATACTATCAACACAACAGAGAACATTAAATATGCACACATTCACATGCATTTCTTTGTGTTATTGTAAACTGACAAAAGGTCCTAGCCGTAGTGGGTGGAAGCTCGGCAGGCCGCAAGCTCTGTCTCTGTGGAGTGAAGGTCAGAGCTGTCCTCTGGCTATAACAGGCACAGTGTTGCTGCAGCCATGTGCAGACTGACAGAGAGCAAACCACAGTGGCAAATACAATCCAGTTCTGCCTGTCGGGCTTCTGTTTAACAAGAGCCAAGTAGAGCAGCCAGAAGTCCTCCATCATGATTCACAGGAGCCTGCAAACACACTTGTTGTGGGAGGAACAACAGTGCAGTAAACATACAGTATAAATAGGAGGGACAACACTGGGATTTTATCATTATATAACTATATATCATAAAACAACAAATCTAGAAATCTTTATCAACCACAGGCAGGTTTATAGATACATAGTGAGCAGGATAAAGATCGAACAAAAATATTCCCAAACTCAAAATTGTCCAAATGCATGTCTCTTCTGTTCTCATGGACACACTCACTGCCTGTATTTTGATCCATTAGCATTTTCATTGACATCTTGTAGCAAAGGCTGCAGTGAGCGCTTGTTTCCAGGGTAATCTGTGTACAATGTACGACTCCTCGAATGCTGTGTAATCATTCGCTTGCTTTGCCTTTGAGCAATTTGTTCAGCCGGATCATGAACTGCAGGCATTTTCCTTAATATTTGAATCATTTTACTTCTATTTTTATTCTTTTTTTCCCCTAAGAAACGCATGTCATAAGCTGAGCTCTGAACGCTGCACCACCGAGTCTTTAACACAGCCGAGCGATTGTTTTATTGAGGAGAGGAAAAAAAATCAATCACATCAGCCAAAGCTGAATCGCTGTTTTTGGCATCTCATCAATGCAAAGCCAGCGAGGCAATTAGCATAATGATTATTTCCACATCATGAACACAATAAATGAAGCAAATTAAGTTAATTTATATATAGCATCCTAAATTGTGCTCAGACACATATAGCTGCATATAGCATATAGCTGCAGATTAATAATGTACATGTCTGCTCATTTGCTCTTATGGACAGTGCATATATGTGCTCTGCAGGGTCATGTCAGTGCTGCTGTGCCTGGCAGTGTGAGTGTCAGTCATGCTAAATCATGTTGTCTGTGTGTAGGACACAGCAGGCCAGGAGCGCTACAGGACCATCACCACTGCCTACTACCGCGGAGCCATGGGCTTCATCCTCATGTATGACATCACCAACGAGGAGTCCTTCGGTGCTGTGCAGGACTGGTGAGTAATGTTGGGTTTAATGTCGGTCTGTTTTTGATAGTTTTGGATGTAGATATAGTTTCTTAGCCCCTTTTATATCAACAGATATATCAGTTATATCAACGCTATCAGTTGGTACTACAGTTTGTTTGTTTTTTTGAAGAGAAAAATATACAAATTGAACATCTTTATCCATCCATCCGCTCCTATCTCCTGCTGACAGCGACAGTACAATTCTCTCTCTCTAATATTTGGCAGGCTTGTATGTGCACATCTTGGCGATCTGGGGAAACTTGTCAAGGTCACATTTTGTCCATGCATGAGTCATACAAGTGTCTGCAGGCTGAACAATTACTCTGAGCCAAGTCCAAATGTCGGTGATTTATGATTATTTATTCATGTCTAAAACAGGACTTGGAAGGCTACATCCGATCAGCTGCAGAAACCAGGTTTCTGGGTTAGCATTCTTGCTCCAGTAACAACACATTCTCACAAGCACATCACAGCTAGGAAGTCACAAATGAGACGAAACACAGAGGAATTTCAGCTCTGCCAGAAGAGATAAATGCTTGTTGTGATTTACATTTTGCTGATCTTTCTCCTTGCGGCTAATTCTCCACAGGTGACATGGTGAGAAACTGTCATTTCCCATTTTATTTACACCCTGCTGTTCTATGTTTATCTCTCTCTGCCAGCCCAAAAAGATTATAGGAACACAGAATGAGCATTTCTCAAAAAAAAGTCTAAATCATCATGGTAATATTCTTATGATGTTACACCTTGGTTCAATGGCTACTAATAGGAAACCTTTTTCTAAAAACCGAGGCGTCATTTTGACTATCAGCTGAAATTTGACAAACATGTCAAAACAGTTATTCGGTTCTGCTCCTTTCACATTTCACAAAATATGCCCACATATTATTATATTATTATCCAGCAGTTGGAAATGGTTATCCACACTTTTGTGTGCTCCTGCTTACTGTAATACTCTTTGAACACAGTTTGTCCAAAACTCTGCAACAAGATTTCTCACTGAGACTTCATGTCGCTTTCACATCAGTCTGGTTCTGATTTCACTACACTGGCTTCTGATTAAATTTAGGATTCAATTCAATATCCTCCTTCTCATCTATAAGGCTTTAAATGGTCTTGCTCCAGAGTCTATTAGTGAACTACTGATGCCTTATATCTCTGCTAGGCCCCTCAGGACCTCTGAGTGAGGCCTGCTAACACAAGAGGACTGTGTGTTTGCTGTGCTGGGTCCCAGGTTGTGGAACAGTCTTCCCCTGGGAGTCAGGTTTGCAAAATCTCATGGGTATTTTAAGTCACAGCTGAAGACCGATATATTTTTTTTTATTATATGTTTTTGTGCTTGAGTTATCATGTACATGATTTTGAATTGTGATTCCTTTGTGATATATCTGCTGTTGTAATAGTTTCTTTTACTCATCTTTTGTTATAACCTCATATCCTTTTGTAAAGCACTTTGTAACCTAGGTTTTGAAAGGTGCTACATAAATAAAATTTTACTTATTTATTTAGTTACTTACTGTTACATCAGTTGCAACAAAATACTGATATGAATGATATGCACCTGATATGGATGGTGATATTTGCTGACAGTTAAGGTTCATGCCAGGTGGGTTGCGCCCATTGTTGGACTGTGACAATTGCTATTAAGGCCAGTGTCTACTCAGCCTTCATCACCTAGCTTGCAGCACTTGACAGCTGCTTTAGGAAGCACCTGTCATGGCAAAAGCAGCTGCATATGACTTAACTGAATGCATATTTGATTTATTTAACTTTAATTGGGGGGTTACATGTACAACTGGGATGCTGCCTTGTATTATTAGCATGAATTGTATTAAAATTCTCTGTATTATAAGCATTGAAGTGTATTTTCTATATGCAAGCAAAATTGGGCGTTCTTGTAAAGAGAGGTCAAAGCCAGACACACCTATTATTCTTTTAAAGCCTGTCTGACATTTTGATGGAATACTGCAGTCTGTAATGGGTATCTTAATAATAGAGCCAAGTGTGTCACTAGCAGTGACAATCCTGGCAAGTTCCCTGTGAGCTTACTTACCCAACAGCACACAAATCAACCAGCTGTATACAAGGGAAGAGGCTTTTTTTTTTTACTCTTCATATAACCAGAACCCCTTCTTTTTGCCTTTGCTACAGGCTTTAATTCCACTTTCACTTTCCCCTTGTTCCTTGTGACAACGTTGCAGAAAAAAAGAGGTTGCCCTGGCAACAGCTCCTTCCTCAACTGTGCCTGAATTAAGCTTGTGACGTGCTCATTTCCTGCCTGTGACAGAGATAAAACTGGGAAATATTGTAATGCTGACATCAAATGTAGCATTAAAAATGATGCAAAAATGTGTCATGCACAAACAATTGATTTTATTACAACCAGAAAGCTCAATGTCATTTACTTTTTTTTAATCCCCTCTCCTCCAGAGGCCAAATTGTACTAAAAACACAGCTACAGACCCATTATATGAGGCATATGTAGCTCTGCTGGATGTAAAACAAATACAAGTGGCTTTCTGCTGGTGAATATTATCTGCAGATGGCTTCAAAGTGACCCACATCTAAACCGCTATAACAAGTCAGAACTGGACAGAGAGAGGAGGAGAGTCAACGTCATGCTGCTCTCCCTCTCTCTCTCTCTCTCTCTCTCTCTCTCTTTCTCACTCTCTCTGTCTATCTATCTATCTATCTATCTCTCTCTCTCTATCTCTCTCTCTCTCTTTCTCTCTCTCTCTCTCTCTCTGTCTGAGTCGTTCTTTCTTCCTTTCTTGCTGGCTCCTTCTTTCCTGTTTCCAGCCCGTGGTGTGTTCGCTGCCCTACTTTTAGTCAAACTGCAACACCACAGGAGATATTTGTTCCTTAAATTCCTCTCAAAATGTGTTCGGAGGTTAGAGCAGTATAATTGGGTTATCATGCAGGGGCATAAGACATAGCTCACGATTCAAAATATTATTTTAAAATATAGAGGCAATGGTACATTTTAAATAGATACATTTTTGTCATGATCACAATGGTTTAACACAACTGGTCTTAACTGATGGCTTAAGAGTTAAAGACACAGGGCTCAAATAATAATCCGCTGGTTCCCATTTGCATGGTGTATTCATCCTCTGTATAGTTACTCATCATTTAATATTAGCTGACAAACGCATGAGTTAGCATGAGTAGCTAAAAATGTAGCCTGTATGTTTGCAGAGCAGAATGTAGATGGGTATGAAAAAAATAATATATCTGAAAAAAGCAAAATATACCCTACATCTGAGTGATACAGATTACATATTTTCAGTACATTGTGGCAGTTGACCCACTTTTCCGCTGGTACCATCAATGACTCAGATATTACATGAATGCCAACCAAAAGGTAATGTAATCGCTGTTCATGTGACTAGTCCAAATGGCAAACAAACTTAACATCTTGTCCATGTCCCTGCCATCTTTCATGTCAATTTGTAAAGGATTCTATCCAACAAAAAGTGGTACAAAAACAATCTGGACAAGCTTCTGTAAAACGCAGTAACAGCATTTATTTGAGTGTGACTTATCTTTTTGTGTATTTGTTTCTGATTACATGCAGGTCGACCCAGATAAAAACATACTCGTGGGATAATGCACAGGTGGTGTTGGCTGGGAATAAGTGTGATATGGAAGAGGAGAGAGTGGTCTCAGTGGATAGTGGCAGACTGCTGGCAGAACAGTTGGGTAAGAAACATTTGCCATATTATGTATTTCAGATTGGGTGACACTATTACTGTATTAGTGTCATTACATAAAAGCATGACGTTTGGTTCTTTTCTACTATGCAGAAGCAGCTTTGTTTGCAAAACCTGTTCAGCTGCGGCAATAACTGTCAACGCTTTTGCTAAAAAATTACAAAAAATATATTTATCTTGTGACCTTTTCCTCTGTCCCCATGATTTTATGCTACTTCTTCTTCTTTTTCTTGCCAAAGGATTTGAATTCTTTGAGACCAGCGCCAAAGACAACATCAATGTGAAGCAGACCTTTGAACGTCTCGTTGACCTTATTTGTGACAAGATGTCCGAGAGCTTGGACACTGATCCGGCTGTCACCACAGGAGCTCCCACTGCCAAACTCACAGACAGTGCTCCGCCCCTCCAGCAGCCCGGGTGCAACTGTTAGTGACCAGGGTCAGGAGGGCAAATGGAGGGCAGTGCAGATCTTGTAAGGTGATAGAGTGTGCAGAGTTTTGTTCTCCCTCAGCATAATCACTCCTGCTAGTGCTGCTTTCTCTGGACTACAATTCAAACCTTGTTTAGTGGTAGAATTACAAAATGCAGTCGTATTATCTCTCAACCTTTCTCACCTTATATCAAGAGCAAATAACAAGACAAACAGACATGTCTACTGTAAAATGTGTAATGTTACAGGATATCAAGGATATACTCTTAGAGACACCATAATCTCATTCTTTGGCTAGTTAGTAAGGTTATGAACCAAGTATGTTTGATAATGCTGAAAGTAGTCCATAGTCAGGCTGTACAGTTAATCCTAAAGACCTTTAAAAATCTTTTAAGACCTAGAATAATTATACAATGGGAGACAGAGTCAGTGAGTGCTTTAATAATTATTTGGTTTTTATTTTTTGTACAGTATGTATTTTCCTTTTATAGATTTATTTTTTCTTGCAAAGCTGCCAAATCTTTGAATTAGAGCACTATAGGATGTAGCGGCTTTTTTTGTTTGTTTGTTTTTTGTGCAGTGTGTCTGTGTGTGAATGTGTGGCTGTTGCGTGAATGTACAGTGTAGTAAGTGTGGGTTTGCATGAGTGTGAGTATTATGTTTGAGTCACAAATGAGTGCAACTTTGTCATCTAAAAATCATCTACCTTGGATAAAAAAGTGGCCTTTTAGCATCTCCAACATGGCCTCTGTAAGTTCCTCTGTCATGCTTACATTTGGATTGAATCCAGTATGTGTATTGTTGATGTGAGTACTATTCCACATTTTGTTGTCTATAGATGTGTGATTCCTCTGATAAGTATCTTTAAAAAAAATCTAAATCTTAAAAGCAAATCTTTCTATGTGCTTAGCCTCTAAGAAAACCCTTTATAGTTTGATGCGACGAGCATGCTGCCAAAAAGTCAATCATATGTGCTGTTTTTTCTGAAGATAGGCCTTACCCAAATCTAACCATCCCCACCTCCATGTGATAGCAATGACCCACCATTTCCATTCAATAAAAACCTCACACTTACAAGGCACAGTTCAGTGTATGATATACAACTGTTGATCAGCTCTGGCATGGAATAAACAGCCATATATATACAAAAAATAATGTTTAATTTTTGAGTCAGCATGCTTAAAGTTCATGTTTGTGCTATAAAATTTAGTCCCTCTTTGAAAAAGAAATCTCAGTAAGCTGCTTAGGAAGTGTCCCCTAGCAGTCATCTACAGTGCTGTTGTGGTCTTAATGATAACTTAAGTCCATAGTGTAAAAGCTGTATCTTATTTTAAAATCCAGAAAGCCTTTTGGTTCTGTAGAACACACGCAACCCATAATATCAGTGTGCCAAAACATTACTGTTCCTTTAGCATTGTCAGTTGTTTGTTGCATAGTTGAATAAAAGTTCCAAAAAATTGCATGAAGTCAGTCCTGACTTGTCTATGTAGATTTATATTCTAAGATAGTGTATATATCACTCTATGTTACAGATTTAGGAGCATTGTCATAGCACTTGCTGTGAGATGCAATGGGCCAATAAGTGCAATATTTTATGAATTAAACCCTGTATATAGTTTCTCCTGTCCTCGAGTACAGTGACTCTATCTGCAGTATGTGAGTGACAGTGTGGTCAGAATGGCTCTGAAACTGATGTACAATCTCTAAAAAGGAGTGTGTGCATCATTCAGTTACTGCTGCCACTGAATGTGTGACTCAGTGTGTGTGTGTATGTGTGTGTGTGTGTGTGTGTGTGTGTGTGTGTGTGTGTATGCGTGTATGTGTGTGTGAACCTGCCATATTGAAGAGACAAATTACATAATATAGTGTATTGTTTGTGTATACCTTTTGTACAAATGTATTCACGTACTATATGCTGTTCCTGCTAACGGTTGTATTATCATGTCAAAATGCAGTGTTGTTGTGAAAGATAGTCAGGGAGATAACTTAGTCCATGCCATTATGCCATACTGTTGTAATTCCAAGTAAAGGGATACACATAAACTAAAGATCTTTGCGCATATGTGTACACGTGCTTTGCACGTGTGTATCTGTGTATGTGTGTGATATTATAATTTTATGCTAATAGCCATGAAATAAAATTGTATTGATCTCAAGTCAAGATCCATTTAATAGAGGAATAAGTAATGTGGCTGTTCTGATGCCCAAACTCTGGTCAAATCTCATTTTAGAACTCTATGACTTTACATATAACTGAATATAATTGTTTCTTGGAGTGCAAGCAAAGTAAGAAGTTTGTTTTTGCGATCATAGGAAATAAAACAAATTCTATCAGTGAGTTTTTGTGGTCTCATTCGCTCTCTGCTGACTAGATGGAAGAAGGGATTCACTGGCAGCTGGCCTCTAACACAGACCTGCAGCTACACGCCTTCTTCCATTTCTAGGGAATGTCCACCACCTAGTGTTCAATGCTGTGACTGCACATAGCATGCAGTGTTATGGCTGGTGATTTTGCTGTTAATGTTAAACATTTAGCATTATACTGCATTTATTTACATTTCTGGTGAGTCAGATCCAATGGTAGAAAGTGCATATACTCAACTATTGTATTTAAGTAACTGTAATAAATATGATTATAATTTCAGAGACAAAAATTAAACTTTTACTCCTGTTTTCATCCCAAAAAGACTATGATGCACTGATGTAGATGAAACTAGAGAACGGTACACAAAGTAGTTACACATAGGTTCAGCCAACAATGATATTAGGCTAATTACATTTCTATGTATTGTAATTATAATCTAATATTTAATTATATAACACCAACGATAGAATCAAATTAAGTACATTTATTCAAATACTGTCCTTAATTATAATTTTGAGATAGTTGCACTTGAGAATTTAAATTGTATGCTACTTTACACTCTCAGGGAACTATACTTAAATATACTGAAAGCTATAGCTATTAGTTAGTTAGTTGGCAAAGTTAGTTAGTTAAAATACTGCTTACACAGTACTGCATCAGTATAATCCAACAATATAAGGGAAGGTGATTAGCAAGTCACAAAAACGACTTTGCAATATATTTGACAGTGCTGTACACAGAAAGGCTAAACATACATATAACTACAGATACTCACGCCCACTACATTCAGAGTTTGAGCTTCTCCTGTCTGGCCGTTGATTCAGGGTCCCAAGGGCCAGCCAGAACACAAACAAGAAGTCTTTTATTCCCCATGCCATACTTACATTGAACACATAATGACTGCATCAGGAAACACTTATTATTTTATTTTTAAGATATGCTCTCTGGTATTATTTATATAACCTGTGGTCACCTGCCCATTTGCACTGTTGTATGTTATATATTTTGAATGTTTTAATGGTGCATTGTGCTATGCATAGTATGTATACTTTTGCTGTACTTTGGGAGAAGTTTATGACAAATTTCCACTGAGGTGGACAATAAAGTCAATCAATCAAGCAACAATATAACAATATAACAACATACCACTATTCTGCTGCACAAGTACTTTTGTTACTTTAAGTATATATTACTGCTAATACTTTCTGTACTTTTACTTAAGTGACATTTATATGGAGAACATTTTTGCATTATGGTATTACTACTTTTACTTAACTAAAGGATCTGAATACACCAAGGTATATAAACCTGCAACAACATCTTGGCAAAAATGGATGTATTCAGATCATCATATATAATATTTATATGCTGTTTCTACTTAACAGGGCTGCAATGACAAAAGGTGTTGACAAAAGGAGCTGAATTTAATGCTGATGTCCTTCTGTCACTGTGGTGATAGAAAGAGGGTAAGTCCCAGTGACAGAGAATACACACAAAAAAGTCATTCAAGAAAGTATTAGTACTACACAATAATATGCATAAAGCAATTGAGAATCCAAATTGGCCAGGAATACCCCTTAAAAAGGGAACAATTACATTCATTTTTTTGTCTTTTGTTTTCTTAATTCTAATGAAATGCTGACATAAACTATACAGACATATACAGTACATATAGCTTTGTTAAACTAAACAATATTAGGAGCAGAAAAAACTATAAATCACACTCACCTGGTGTAAGTGTGAGACAAGTCTCACACCTAAACTGGTCTGTAGGGATTCACTAAAATACCAAATATAGACATAAGTTCAGAAAGGATGCAGTCAGCCTGTCATCTTTTCCATTATCAATAAAGTAAATGTTCTGTGCATCCATCCCACACTTGACTGCACATTTCCTTCTACAAGAATGAAAGAACAAGAAACAAGAACCCCGAGTAGGCAGAATCAACCCATGCTTTTATTTAATCCATTGCATATAAAAACTTTTTTTTTCATTCTTTTTATTTGTTTTTTACATAAAGTTGTATGATCTACAGTGCTATCCAATAGACTGCAATTAACAAGGAATCCATTAAAATAACGTTTTAATTGTCCTGTGAAACTTCCAGACAAGTTGGCATTCTAAAGACATAACCCAAAAAATAATTGTCCTGAAGACCTTTTTTTTAAGTTACAGTTTGTGTTTTTCCTTTCATACCATAAAAAAATAGAACACATAATGAGAAAAGAACACACTGTTTCCATTGGTCCAGGGCTGTTTAGAATCTACAGTATGTGTGTCAAAACAAGAGTCCCTGTTGTGGGACAATGATGCACTTCCCCCTAACCCCCTTTATCCCATCCCCCAACCCCCCCTTCACTACAGAAATATACTGAACCCTCCTCTTGTCCACGCACAAAGATGTCAGTGGTTTTGGATATTGCAAGTAATGTGAGTGGAAGTGTGGGCCGAGCATAGATAAGCAACACACTGTCAGTGTTTCAGCCATAATTAATGCAGCAGTGGCTGAACATGCAGATGTGTCTCGAAGCCTGTGTGCTTCGTAGGCCATGGTCGAGCAGCAACTACACACTCCTGTTGCACCCCATTCAGTGTTTGCAGTTGTAATACAATCAGACAGATGTAGAGGACGCTGCAGTAACACAAAGTTACTCCCATATCATCTACATCCAACAGGTTGAATCACATCTTTGAGTGTAGTGGCTGGGCCTGAGGAAGGTGCGAGTGGTTCAGACCAGGTCTACAGCAAATACGACTCTTGGACATCCGGCTATAGGCCACACACCACTCAAGTAGTAAATCTATGACTTGTGGTTGACCTGAATCTCTACAAGCTTCTGCACTGACAACATATTTTCTAAGCAGTGCCACATTTTTTTGATAGAGCAATTTGTGTTTGGCTGTAAAAGTAAAAAGGCAACTTTTCAAATTCAGGACAGGAGATAAGGGCAACCCAAGCCAAAAGATTCACTAATGCAGCAAAAGAAAACTAGAAAATTAAAGAGGAAAAAAAAGGCTAAAGTAAATGACGTGTGTTGAATTTAAGGCACAGCCCATGGGCCAAGGAACAGTTTCTTTTTAAAAAACAATTTGGCTTTCCCCCTCTCTTCACTGAGCTAGTTCTCAGATAAGCAACATGTCGATGGATCATTTTTACACTGAAGCTCATGTGTAATAAACATTCTCTCAACAAGAGGTACGTAATACAGCCACACCATCACCAAAAGGGATGATAAGAATCAACCATTTACAACAAACGGCATTATGATAGTAATAACATTAATAATTATATATTATATACAGCACAATAAATATATGTTTGTAAACAGCGATAAAACCAGAAAATTTTATTACAGGTAAGGGCATTGGGTGAGGATGGAAAAAAAGAAGAGAAAAATAAAATCTTGGCACAAACTAAAAGATTAAATTAAAAGTTTTGAAATGACACATAATTAAAGCAAGCACTCTTAAAAAAAGCAGTGTGCAGTATTCAAGTTTTTTTTTTTCCTTTTTTGTACATTTGTTGATTTTTTTATATTTTATGTACACAGAGAAAAAAAAGTATATTTGGATATTGTAACTGGCAAGCTTGTGGTCTATGCTACAGTGAAAATATTTACTGTACCACCTTTATATTGCAAAATGACTCAACAAATAGAAACATATTCCAATAAATAATAGCATTAGGTGTAAAGTGAAAACTGATAGAAACATGGAAAAAGGAAGAGACTCTTGGCCGAGGTGTAAGACAGCGTTGTTCAAGCCTAAGCCTGCATCAGTGTGTGTTTTGGCGCGTTAAACATGAAAAATAATAAAGTGGCGATATATGAATATATCAGTGCATTAGATTATCTACGTAGAGGATAGTCTCATCTGATGACTATGCAACGGAGCTGATTGTCTTGTCGAAAACAAAGACAGCAACAGGGTTTATGTTGTTATGGCAAAATCAATTAGTATTCTGATGAAAAATAAATGTATGTAGCATAACCAAAAATGAACTGGCATGACTGATGACAAGCATCAAACAAAAATGGGCAAAATTTTCTTTTTTTCTTTTTCTTTTTTAAAAAGGACAATAAAAGCTTTCATAACATTGGTATAAAATCACCCCAGTAATTTTTAACACCAGTACTATTTCTGTATACTCGGAGCACTAATCAAGCTTCTAAAAAAAGGTGCTTTTTGTATTAACTACAAAGCATTGCATTGTCTCAGGATGTGTTCAAAAGAACTGCAGGCAACAATAATAAAATTTAAAGGCTTCATCCACATCACAAACAAATTCAATGAGAGAAAAGACTTGATGTGTCTGCTTCCTCTTCAGTGAAAACTGATAATCAAAAATTATATTGTTATGAATAAATTCCAATTTCAACTCACAGGACTAACCAAGTATGAGTATAGTGGCATGGGAATAGTAGTATAAATGCTATTGGAACAAGTGCAAACACCTCAGAACACTCCTCATGTAATCCAGCTGTAAAGATACCCCTTTCAAACACTGAAATTATGTGACACATTTCTCCCTGTTGGTTTCCACAATTTCCAAAAGTTCTCTCATCGTCTTTGCTAACAAAAGAAAAGCCTAGGATTGCAAAAGTAAATTCTAGAAAATATCTGAATCTTACATACAGTACGATACAAAAATTAAAGAGGTCTAGGACAGCATCACTGCTGTTTAGATTTGAGCTTTGTGTCAGTCAGGTTTTCAAGGAAGACTTCCGCATCACAAATGTGTCTCAAAAGGCTCCCCAGTGTGCTGCAGCTTTCATCTCTGTGCCGTCCTGTCAGGTTTTCAACGGAACGGCAGCATAACAAGCCTCCTAATTCATAGCGGGGAGGAGATGACCTAACCGAGAGGGAGATTCTCCTTGAACACACCGATAACTTTCTCTGTAGAATACGGGCACTTGATAAAACACAGAAACACAGCTAAACTTTCAGGCAAGGCTGAGACAAAGCGGAGGGAAGAAAAATGTGATATTATGTGTCGTTACGAACAGCAGCGAGCAGACTGTAAACTGCTCGCCCATGTCCTAAAATTAAGCTTTGTAAAGGGGAGGTTGTAAAGGAAAGAAATAAAGACACACCACATCAGTACGAACGGGAATGGAAAGGAGTTTTCCTGAGTGCAAAAAAACTTGAAGAAGTACCAGTGGGCGTGTCTGAACAAAGCTGACAGGAGGAGTGGCCAAGGTGGAGAGCAGCGCACGCTTTGGAACCATAAACATAGATGTATAAAAAACACAGAAAGACTCCACAAAACCCAAAAAATATTCTATAAATAATCATCTGTCATTACTAAGAAGAACAGTTAGATGCTGTCCATAAACTGCTATGTGTCAGGGGATTTCTCTTTCTCCTCATCCTCCTCCTCTTCTGCTACCTCTTCCTCCACAACACAAGGTTGTGAGGAGGGAGTCTCCCCCTCTTCTGCTACCTCCTCCTCCTCTTCATCCTCCCCCACCTGTTCGTCCAAGGGAATCTCTGTTGATTCAGAGTCCTGTGTACAGAGTGTTTTAGAGTCAGTACAGCTGTTTTCCTCTTCTTCCTCCTCCTCTTCTTCTTCTGGCTGGCTGCCGCTGTCCTTCTCCGTATCTGACTCCCCATCCTCCTCCAAGGTGAGCTCAAACTGGAACTTGTCCCCTCCTGGGGGCCGACTGCCGTCCTCGGGCTCGTCCAAGGCAGGAGAGGGGCTTTGGGGGATGGTGCTTTGGTACCACTCCCTGTTATCTTCTAATGTGTCCAGGATGTCCTGGGCGTCTGGGTGGACCAGGTCAGCCCACGTCTCCCACAAAGGGTGAACGATGTAGTCTATGAAACCAACCTACAGGATACACGGGGAGAGAGAAATGGCCTTTCAATGAGTGTCTTTGTAGGGTATGCATGTGCTTGTACATTTGGGTGAGTGAGCACATTACCTGGCTCTTTTCTACTGAAGCGTTGTGTTTATCACACATGGGGCTGATCTCCATGCCCCTCTCCCTCTCTCTGTCACCCTGGCTGAAGAACTCCTCCATGATGCGGTCCGTCCACTGCCGGTACAGCTGCAGAGGTTTGGTGGGGTTGCTCAAGTCTGCACAGTGCACCATGTTCTGGAGAACCTGAATATAAGAAAAACAAGCAGTATGTCACAATAAAGGATAGGCTGAAGCATAAGGTCAAACATTTATGAAAGTTTGGACTGAAAACAATTAATTTCAAACAAGAAGAGGTGAAGTAAATTCATGCAGTAGTTTCATGCAGAGTTCAACTTTGGTGAACTTTGCTGCAAAATACTCGGGCCTTGGACCAACTACAACCCATCTTGACAGTGCTGACCTTTAAGAGAAATAAAAGAACCGGGGAGTCCAAAGTGAAGCAAGCTATCTTTATCAGCTGTGTTGCTTGACCCACAAGTAGTCAGCATGTCATCAAGCTTTCAGCACTGTGACAGATCCTTGAGTGACCAGACACTAATGTTACAGTTTTCTGTTGATCCAATGTGTAAAAAAAAAAAAATCATAAGTAGAAGTGTTGCAGAATAACCACGTTTTTCTTTGAATGATGTTAACGTATGAGAATGACTAAAACACAGTAAAATGGATCTTTGTGTGCAGCTCGAGTCTGACCTGTATCCTGTCTGAGTAGTTGTCCAGCAGCAAGACACCAGAGCTGGTCACCTTTTTGGTTTCCACCATGGTTTTCAGATCAGCCAGTAGATTCATGTGCTTGGACATGTCTGTTGCTAGTACCTTGGAAAACCCAGAACAAACAGGATATATACATTTTGTACAATATGTAATATTTATCATCATTATAGTAGAATATTCAGCCTAACATACGGTGTATAGGTAGCTGTGACTGAAAGATGAAATATTAAGGAAATATTATGAATAATTATAAAAAATATATTCCACACTTTTCACTATTATGTTACCCACTGAACAAGCTGTTCACTTTGTATTGACATCATTTAAGAGACTCCTACTACTGTACGAGACTAACATTAATAACTAATCTGACTATTAACTTACGATGTCAATGACCATCTTTCGCAGTGATTGTCGTTGTTTTTTGGTCAAGTTTTGGAAGATGTCACAGTTCTCCTCTTGTAGCAGTTTGAAACCCACCGCTAGATGGTGATTCTCCAACACTGATGAGTCATTGTACATCAGAGCGAGCTCTGAATCTGCATGGAAGACATAATTCACAGTTTTAGTTTGAGATTTCAGGCTTTTCAGGCTCTGAAAAAATGAATGGGATTCAAATGTATTTATTAACAAAATGCTATGAAAACCAAACTTGAAACGGATGAGAATCAACATAAATTAAAAACAGACACCTCTTTTAGCAATCCATATACAAGTTACATGTTTTAAACTAATTTAACTAAATAGAGCTACAAACTCTATTTTAACTCAGGAATTTTGCTTCCTCTCGCCCGTCCAAACTGTTACATATACACATGTATTATACATGTCTTTCTCACTAAGCAGCAGAAGAAAGCACCAGTATGTTTTCCACTGAGAGGTTTCCCCAGTCTGGGTCATTTGAAGGTCCTCTCGCTGTATTTAGATTTTCCATTAAGATGCATTAGTCTTGGCCACAGTGGAACAGAGCAGCAAAAAGGAGAAAGGGGATCCTGCTCTGTTGCTCTGTGGCTGACAGAGGATCAGTCTGGTGACTCGTAACTAGGATGACTCACACTGCCTTTACTGCAGGGATTCCCCATTTGGGCTTATGGGAAGCACAACACATTTTGTGTGTAAAGTGTCTGAGACTGCAGAGTGTGTTTTGTCTGATAAGGTATTTATGCAACACTCACATTTGTAATGGTCTCTTGAAGGGTTGTTTAAGGCAATACCCAATGGATATAAACTCTATTTGTTTGTGTTTCCCTCTAAATTGCCAAATGAAGGTGATGTTTGTGGCACCTCCAGCTAGGAGCAAGTGAGTCAGTTAAAGCAGAGAGATGACAGGGGTTCAGTGTCTTTCTTTAGGACACTCCAACCAAACACAACACTCTGAACCCTGTTAATATGGTTAAAGGGTTACTTTACCCTAATTACAAATACTAATTACATATATCCATCTCAGATTTCTGTCTCAATTCCAACACAAAAGAGGTGAACGCTAACAGCAATAAAAATTGCACCAAAAAAAATCTTTCCACAGGCCCCATTACTCTGGAAAGTTCACAGGGCTCACTGTCAGGAGTTTCCTTTAGGACTATTAGAAACTGGGATACCGATTGTGGAAAGAGATGTTGCAGCTGAATCTTTTATTATTTTTTTTTATTGCAATGAAAACCCCAGATGAAATTCCATTTGCCTCTGTTGTATTGTAACTTGGTCCCAGAGTAAGATTTTTTCCAGCAATTCAAATAGCTCTGATGTCATGCTCAGTGTTTCCGTAGTTGAGAAAACTGTGCCAACTGAGAGCTTTATAGTTAGGATTAAGAATGAGAATGTCATCTTTCTGGGTTAGAGACTTAAAAATGGTGACATTTAAAATGCCACAGAAATAGTGTTGATGAGAATGACACGGCTATACAGGCTTTTGTTAGTTAAACGCAGAAATAAAAAGTTTTAATAGGACATATTTCTTTGATTGGCATGACATTCTATCAGTTGGTGAGTTTGTGTCAACTAAAAATGACTCCTGTCACTGCTAATTGGTTAGGGCAAAATAACACCCCTTCTAAAATGGCTAAGATGTACAAGCTAACCGCAGCTGGCTGCACAATGTGGCCTACTACATCTGCATACATGTGTTTTAGGAGGATGTTGTTTTTCTTTCCCAGAAAACATGTTAGCCTGAGCAGTGAATGATGTTGTGTTACAGAGAAAAGGCACTATTGATCTCCTCTTTGAACGCCTCTGACTTGGAATCACATGTCAAAGTCATCACATGTGACAAAAAAGAAAAATATGCTAGTGAAGATGTGCATGTATGCATGTACGCATGAACGTCATGTTAATATGTATGCGCATGTGTTCTGTTTTGAATATTTCTGCCCTCTAAACATGTATCCTAGTTTGGTTAACATGAATTTTCATAGATGAGAGAAAGGTTAATTACTAGCATGTGCGTGCTAGTGAGCTAGAGGCTACAGTGTGCATGTTCCCAACTGGGTCTGAGAATATGAGCGTGTGCATGTATGTGCGTGTGTAGGTGAATGCGCACTAATGACGCTGCTGAGCCACTGACGTAGCTGCTAAGACAGCGCTGTATTTAGACTCACTGGTGTTGATGAGGAACTGGTTGGAAACTCCAGGATGGTCCACGTCGTGAATAGCACTGGCAAAGATGGCAGCTAGGATCTCAAGATCTGTGAACACAGCCTGGAAGAAAGAACCGAGCAAAGGGGGGAGGAGGGCATTGATGAGAGAATAAAATCATTGGACAAAAATATCCTTGCAAGTAAGAGCCATTGATTGGACTGTGAGCTAGAGTTTGATTGAAGCTGATTGTGGGAGTGTGGGCTGTGCGGTTGAGCATACGTGTATATGTCTGTGCATGTGTGTGAGGATGTTCAATTGGTTTGTGTGTGTGTGTGTGGGGGGGGGGGTATGCCTCACCTCGAGGGCAGGGGTGGATAGCAGCACGTGAGTTGACTGGGTGACGTCAGCAGCATGGATGTTGTTATGGTAGGCCACATCGCCATGATAATGGTCTTCTAAGGTCATCAGGTATGTTATAAAGGTGTCAAGTGGAATTTTAAAAGTTTTTAACAAGTCTCTCTCCTACAAGTCGGAAAACACAAAAAGGGGTTCACCGTCAAAACGAACACTTCTTCAGCAGTGAAAAATGAAATCAAGACAAAAAGAAAAAAGTGGTGTTTGTTACCTGGAATATTGTATACATCATGACTGTCAGTGGCCGATTCCCAGAGAACTCTGAGATTTTAAAAACGTTAAGGCCCCATTTATTCACATGCTCCAGCTCCTGATGAAGGAATTAAAGAGACATTCAGACAAACAAACATTTTTAATCTTTCAGAGTGTGTATTTATACAAGCGTGAGATACAGCACAGCATTTGTCAGGACACACAAATGCACCTTAGCGAGTTCATCCTCGGTCTCGGTCTTGACCCCGAAGCGAGGGATATTAGAATTTGTGAGGCTGGAGGAGTGTTGCAGCTTTTTCACCCCGCTGATCTGAGACATTGGCTTGTTCTTCTTTTCCTTCTCCTTCTGCGTCTGAGGGGATGGCATCTCCACTTCATGTTGCTTGTCTGAAACATACACATGGACATGGCATGAGTATTGATTGGAGTCTCAATTCAAATATGCTCTTGGGTTATGTTGTAGCGGTTAATTCAGATAAAACTAGAAATATCACCTTACAGTTGTAAGGTGATATTTCCACCCTTCCACCAACCCTTAAAATTGCACTTTATATCGATATCTGTCTAGACTCATATATAGTATCTGTAGAGAAGACTTTGAAGGAATATAATAAAAGGTATGAAGTGCATTCACATGCTTGGCCAATAAAGCTGATTCTGATAGAACACAAAGTTGTATGTTGCCATGACAGTAGACAAAGCTTCAGATATGGATGTTGCTGCAAAGAAGCGATGCATTCTAAAACATGGATGCTTCACACATATCTTCAATCCAGCACAGAAGCACAGAAGATCTATACAATGACCACAGCTTCAAGGTGGACACCTAAGATTAGTGTCACCAATTCAGTATCAAATGTGACCAAATGTGAAATATGGTCAAAACTCCCCTTCTGTTCCTGAGTTATGGTGTTAAATAATGGCTAGATAAGTGTTTTTGAGGAACATTATGATGTCAGAGTGAAGTTGACCTTTGACATTTTGGATATAAAATGTCAACACTTCATACTTTTATCCTATCTCATTCACGAGAATGGGACTGACTTGAGGTCATAGTGACCTTGACCTTTGACCACCAAAATCTAATCAGTTTGTTTCTAGAAAGAGTTTGAGAATTTCATACGATGATACTTCTGTATTCTGGTGCGAGTAGAAACTGGTTTATCTTGTTTATGTGAGTATAGACAACATGAATACTGCTTGTCTGTAGCAACAAGGGACACCACAGACTTATTCTGAAGCTTTAACCATATTAATTCTCACTGTTCAGGCGGAACAGAGATTTAAAAAAAAATTCCAAACCAATCTATGTTCCTGTGTCATCACTCACCCAGGAAGGTGCTGGAGATGAACTCAGACACCTGGTTCCCAGAACGGCTCATCTCTGATAGGTGAGTCAGCTCCCTGTTCAACATCCTCTTGAACTGAAACGCGCGCACACACACACACACACACACACACACACACACACACACACACACACACACACACACACACAAGGATAAGGAGTTTGACAGTGTGTAAAACAGGGCAGACAAAAAAAAATCACAATTACAGTACATTTTTAACAGAGTCATCATATACGCATCTAAATAACACAGGTAACAGTTCAAAAGACAAATGCTCATTTGACTTCACAATTTTGACTCATAACCTTCTCTGTAATGAAAATATATTTTCATGATGTCTGTGAAAAAATCTAATTATTTTGTCAGCTTGGAATTTTACTGAAAGACACACATCACAGAATCACAGAAGCTGTACCCAGGATTGTCAACATCTCTGGTGTAAAACACACACACACACACTCACACACACACACACACACACAGCAGGTCAGAGGGCTACTGCCAGGATGTACATAATCAGTAACCCATTTTCACAGTTTTTTTCTTTCAATTGCAATTTTCCTCCTCTGCCACACTACCTCCCTCACATCATTCTCTCTTCCTCTCTTGTGCCTAATTGGAGTGGTAGACCTAAATTTAGCTCTGGCTTTTCATTTGAAGACCAAATTAATTGACGTGGAGGAGAATGCTTGAAATCAGGGATTTTCCAAAGTAGATGCAAAACACCAGAATTACGAAACGACTCAAAAAACAAAACCTCTTGAACAAAGCCTCTTCATTGTCTGAACTGTTCTGGTTTTGCTCTAAATGCATAATGGTATATCTATTGATTAATATTGATCACTTAAAATAGACCATTACAACACTGGAGAGTGCTTACTGCGCAATTGTGTACTGACATCCTATTAAGTAACACCCACGGGTATTCATAGGGTGCCTTTTTAATATGGAGAAACAAGAGGTAAAGGACCACTCGTAGTGTAATGTCAGGTAGTAAGAACCAGCACAGTAGCAAAACAACAGATACATGTAAGTAAAGCTGTATTTGGATCAAAATAGATTAACTGAATTGAATGCTAGACATTACTTTTTTAATCCAAATTTGTGGTTAACCCCCCCAAAAATCAAACAATATGGAGCAACCCAACTACCCAGAGGATTGCTGACCTAAAAAGGTCTTCACAGAGCTCTTAAGAGTTACTGGTTTAGTCCACATCAGAGTGCACTTGTGTCATTAAAACACATTAAATTACTGAATAATGATCATAAAAGGTGTATAAATGCATCATAAGACCCATGATTTTAATTCCCAACTCACTTCAAAATGTAGCTACATATGTTTTTCTGTGCACCATTAGTTATCCATCAAAATGGATAATGGATTCAGAAATGTCACACCTATGAAGCATCGTTCCATTGGTGACATCATATTAAAATAGGTGTGGAAAAAAAACAAACATACTTGACTAATTATTTATATAAACTTATCCAAGAGCACATCTTACCTTTATATATCCCCAGGACACAGAGAGCAAATAATTTGCTTCAGGCATTTTGACAAACCAACAAAAAAGATCCAGAAACAGAAAGGTATATAGGTTTATAGCCCAAAATACAGTTCAGATGATGAAAGCACTAGACAGCTAGCGAAACAAAGACAGTCCACAGCTCTGGCCAATAAAAACTCTCAACCTGAAGAGCCTTCAGAGCTCGGTTTGGTGTAAATCAGCTGTACAGAATCCATAAATGAAGCATCATGTATATGTCCTGAGAATTTCCACAGACACAAGCCCATGTTCCAGGAAGCAGAGAGGAAAAGCAGATTCTGAGAGAGGAGCGGATGGAAGGTGGCTCCCCAAAGATCCGATGAGAGCATATCGTGACCACACACACTGTGATACACAGTGACATGTGCACGCGCTCACACACACATACACTTGGATACAGGAACACACTGCTGAGCTCGTGAATAATTGATGATGGTGCGGATGCTTGGTAGATGCCAAAGCACCAGGACAGCAAAATTTTCCAGTCAACAGCTCCCAAACAGGGCTGGCTGCCTGACTGCCTGCTTCAGTGTCTATGACACAAGCTCCCATGTGAAGAGCACAGGCTGCTTCTCTTGCGGTGTCACACAGTGGCAGCAAATCAGGGCCCAGATATGAAAGAAGTGTGAGCTCATCATCACCTCTGATTGGCTTGGATTGGAACAGACTTGAGGTCACCTGCTGTGTGATTGGCTGGGACTGAAGTCAGTGGAAAATCTACCCCTTCCTTTTCCTTCCATTCCTGCAGTGCGGTGGCGGTGGGGGGTGAGTGGGGGGATTCTGTGTGTGTTTTGCCATGTGAGTACATGCTTCTTTGTGTGTATGCAAAACTTATTCAGATAACACGCAACAGTACGTGTGTATATGACCTAACCTTCTGTACAGTATGATGTGTAAGCACAGGTTACCTCACCCAACATGATACAATATTGAAAAGCTGAGATCAGCTTTCATCCCAGTAAAACTGTGTTCATGGGAGGTGAGTCACAGTAACATCGCTGATGAGATGATGTAAATACATGAAAACCCATTAATGTTGCAAAGAGAATGAGCGTCACAGTTATCTGAAGTGGGTTCTTTAGAAAAGAGACTGAATGCAATGTGTCCACACAGGCAACCGTGGGTGTCACAGAGGTCAAGAGGTTGCCGCTCTATTTGAAAATGGGTCAAACTTTATTGAAGCGATAGTTTTAATGAAATGTTCCCATCATTAGTAGTACAAACTGTCCCCTTATGAAATAAACTAAAACCATCTATTGCTACTGATACAACAGCAGTAAATAATCAGTTGTTTTACTGTTATTTTATTTAATCAAGTCGTCTGATAGAGGACAAGATATACTCAAGGGAGACTTGAGAGCAAAAAACATCTAGAGTCAGATATAAAATTCATCGTCACAACCAGCACTCAAAACCATAGCTATGGATAAGAAAATTTGAAGTCAGACAGTAAACAATCAAGCGACTAAAAAGAATTCATAAAAGCAATCACAGAGATACACATAAATTCAAGGAGAATGAACTAATCTAGCTTGAGAGCTCTTTGCAGTTCATTCAAGGTGCACAGTACCTGAATCCTGCCATACATATGTAATGTCTTAGGAATTACTGTAGTTTTCAGTGGGGACAGGTAATAAACTTCTGAACTTTTTTCAAAAACTATTAAGTACTGTGAGGTGACATCGAAGGTCTGGTCAGATTCATGATCTTGTTTGCTTATTCTATGATGAGATAGCTCCTAATTTATATCAACATTAGTTAGTTTTACACTACTTTTATTAGGCAAAGTTCTTGTGTTGCTGTTCAACATTTGATGACTTTGGATTCTTTTGTCAAATGAAAAAGTGGTTTCCAAAGTGTTGGTAAGTGTCTTGTTTTACTGAAATTCAGGTATCATAGCAGCACTAGTAGCAAAATATTTCAAATGATGGTCAGCATGAATTACAAAGTTTAAATAAGAGAATACATGTGAGGTAGTTTAGATTTTTCTTTTAATATCACATGTATTTTTACATCCATATCATGAGATGATTAGCCGTTCTAGTCAATACAGTGACACACACTGCATTGAAGCTGATTGGGAAGCATGACAATACAGAAAATAGAATAAAATACAGGTATAAAAGTTGACTGAAAATAGAAAGAAAATATAGTTTTATCTTGAATCTTGACAAGCTGCCTCTACAGTCTATGAACCTTTCTGACAAGAGGATATCTGTTCCATCTTCATCTTCAATGTATGTGCGCACGTGTGTGCATACATGTGTGTCTGTGATGGTCCAGTGGTTACATGGATTGAAAAGGGACCAAACCTGTCTCTGCTTACTTTACACCCCACTGCTACAGCCAGCCTGGCACTGTGAGTAATTTACAGCTACGCTGGAGCAGATGAGACCACTGGTTAACTGAGATCCAGCGGCTTTGATTGACTCAGAGCCAAGCAGGCCAGCACAGGCCCACACACACACACACACACACACACACACATGCACACGCACACACACACAGTTTACTCCCTACTAAAGCATATCCACAAATATAGACCCACAGACACCCCTCCCATCCACACAAACTCCCTTTCTCTGTCACGCAAATACACACACGTATTGATAGCTTAGCCAAGAGGTGTGAACACAAACTATTCGGTAAAAATTGGAAAGTGTCACACCAAGCTCAGCTGTGACTTGTGTGTAATTTGTTCTTCGACAGAGTGACCAAAAATATCCACTCCCTGCTGTATATAGCCCATGACACCTGCAGATCTCTGTTGCATTTGCTTCTTTTCTCACATTCTCATATTTATTCTGGTGGCAAACGCCCCCTCTCTCCAGAATACAGAGAAAGCAGAAACACTATAATTGCAGCTACTGTTTTCAATGAATGTACCACTGACTGTGAGAAATACATCTGCTGTCCATTCTTGATCTAACCAAAATATAGTGATGGAAACACATATGTAGGCAGTTGTCATTTTAAACCTCTCATGACCACTATGATAAAATAAATAACAGACAGAGACCAGAGAGGTGGAGAGATACAACAAATTGAGAATGAGCAGAGATTCATTCTCATGTGTGCAACAAAGCATTGATAAACAGCCTAATGAGACATCTTTCAGCCCAAAAATGCAAGACACAAAACTAGCAACTCATTCATTAACTGAAAACCTGAAACAACATGAAAAATTTGTAGATATTAAAGTTTGACTCCTGTACAAGTAAGACCAATGAGTCAGTAAAAGGATACATCTCTGAATTTGGTCATCACTGAATGAAGACTAAACTTTTGAGATCATAGCAGTATGTAGCAGAATCAAATTTGACCTTCAAGTAAAAAAGGGATCAACAAAACCTGAGTGCAAACATGATCTACAGAAACTAGATGTGACTATGAAGTGTTTTGCTTTTTGGAGTGCAGATATTCCAAAGCATTATGAATGCCTCCTAAAGGCATGTTAATGGTAGTATTTTTATCAGGATGATATATTAATGAATAGTAAAGATAATAAGACTAGAAGGGGTGAGGCTGCAGCACAAAAGAACAATGTTCACCTTTAGCCAGGATTAAGTGAAATATACTGGACACAGATTGGATGCTGAAATGCTAAACCGTACTGATATGAATATGAAAGCCATTCTCCAACAAATGTAACACAAATCTCAGATTACTGAATTACAACAACAAATCCCTAGTCAACCAGTTGTCCTCTTTTACAGCTATGGAAATATGGAAACATCATAGACAGGTATTTCAGAAATAAGAAGCACTGCTACAGTCAGCTGAGGTGATGTCATCTCACTCTGTCATGTGATGCCTCACTGTGTGGCATCAGAACAGTACTGTCATATGAAATGGAGAATGGTTTGCTTAACTTCAATAGCAGCTTAAGAAGGTTTGGAATGGCTGCTAATGTTTGGAATTACAAAATTCTAGTGTTTGTATAGATGTCTATTCATATTTCATACTCTTTTCACAAAAAATGCTACAATCTTTTCACAAAAAAGCGGATTCCCCAGGTGAAAAGGTAGATGCAATGAGCAGAGTGCTTGTACCTGAAAAAGTCAGAGAAGAGGAAATGAACAAGTATTGATGAGGGATGTCCTGGATGACTCACAAGTGGATGCAATGCTGATTAGACAATGAGCAGCAAAATATTTACTGTCATGTCCAAAAGGGAAGGCTTAATAAAACTCAAATTAAGTCCATACAATCAACAAATGTTGGAAATTATTGTAAGAGATGGCTGTGTGTTGTGGTGATCCTGAGTTTTTGTATCAACAAAGACAAAATCAAAAAATTTGAAATTGTTGCACACTAAGGCATCGCCACAATTAAGGTTTTAGCCAAGCTGGAAGTGTGGTGGCCAGCAGACAGGATCCAGACATGTGTTGAGTCTAGAAAACACTGCATGTGTCCACCTATTACACCATTTAAAACATGTAAATGGCCAGAGGTCAAGGATCCGTCTTAACTGCAGGAGCTTTCTCTGGTAAGATGTTTTGAATCATTGTGAATGCTCACTATTAGTGGCTAAATAATGTGATGAGAAACTATACAGTATATTTGGACTGTCAAAAAGTGCTTGTGTCATAAAACATGCCACCACATTTTGAGCAATTTACGAAAATGAATAATAATTGCCACGTGAGGACTGCACACATTCACCCCTCTTGCAGAGACTTTTGTCCAAATCTGACATCTACATCTAACCTGTTACTGCCTGATACCAGAGCCAACAGAGGCAGCCTGACAAAGCGGATCATGACAACCAAAAACATTGAGAAGTTTTGCTTCAGGAGATCTTGTTTTCACTAAAAGCTACTCTTCCAACCCCAAAGTAGTCATCAGGATTATCTCAAATCCCTTACCCTACTATGTTATCTGTGGTAGCTTGACTGGCACATATTTTTCTCAAAGCAGAGTTAGCTGCAGATTCCAGAGACACCTACATCCACACCAAGAGTGGAAATGCAACCATAGAAGCATCCTAAACAAGTATCTCCAGATTAATTTAACAGATTAACTCATCTCTCTCTATGAATTTCATTCATTTTGGGTGCACCATTACACTCTGAACGAAGTGTTGTAAAAAGTCGATCTTTGAGATCATCTTTGTGAATGCTATAGCAATAACAAGAGTGAACATGTCATCTCCCTAGTGTGAGACATTCAATATCAAACAGGTATGTCACCTTGTTTGACCTACAGTTACAGCAGCCCCTGGGCTTCATTGAGTAACACTGGGAATGCTGCAATTCAGAGGTGACTTGCATTATTTTCCTAGGCTATGTCAAAATCTGACTGGGGTCATTAGTGTGGGGTGGGGGAAGCAGTAGAGGTCACTGCACTGCCTCTGCAAATCAAATACAACACTATTTAACAGCTACTATAAAAGATGGCTGCTAAAGGACATTACTAAAGCACTAGAGTAAATGATTTCCACAGGAATGTCACAGGACACAGGAAATGGATGTGAATGCTTTGCTGTAATTTTAATTCAATTTACTTGAAGGGAATTCCATTGTATTGTTTCTTTTTAAGCTTAGACTTCCCTTCATTGATGAATTAGGCTTATGTAGAGTACTGATAAATGAAAGTCTGCAGGATGTAGACACACAGTAATGGTTATGTGTGGGAGATGTAGTGACTGTATTACCTATGATGCGTGTGTGTTGCTGGAGTGAGATAACAGGCTGGTTGGGCCTGTGGCTGTTGCCATGACAACCAGAGATAGCTGTGTTGGTGAGCATTGGTGAGGCGGTGCACGTTACAGGTTTTTTTAAACAAATCTTTTCACTTTTCAAACAGCTAGATGTCCCGGTCATGTGTTGTGATCATGGTAACATCAGCACTGAGCATTTGTGTAATTCCTTTGTCTGTCCATCCTCCCTGCCTCTCCTCTTGGTCCATCCCTCCTCGTGTGACATCACAGTGTGTGACATCACCAGAGCCCAAAACTGATCAGCATTCAGAGCAGCGCAGCAGCCTTCCTCCATACACACACACACACACACACACACACACATACACACACACACACTGGAGGCGACTGAGCATGCTCAAAGCACAACTCCCTGTCTGCATGACGATGCTATCACTAACACTCATAGACAATACAACACAAACAGTCCAATGTGTGCTTTAATGGGAAAAGCATTAAAGCATGTAATATATACATATGGTTGTCATAAAGCCCATATAATAACCAAGTAGGGATTGTACAATATCCTCAAGTCTGCATGATAACTACTAAGGGTTGATAAGCATGTGACAAATGAACAAGGAGAGGCTTGGTGGCAAAGGAACAGGCCACGCACAGAAGAGGTAATGTGATTTTGTGTAATTACACCAAAAATGATAAAAATCAAATAACTACCTGTAATGTGCTGGATCAACCAGAATCTGGTAATATCTAATACAGTCGTGTTGCACAACAGCTCGGCCTGTCATTGTGCAATAAACAGCGGCTCACTGCTGTTGAATGAATATATAATATGTAGTACGTCAGACTTCCCCTAATGTAGAATTAATCATGCTAAAAAACATTTTTTTCATTAACAGCGATGTAAGAAAGATGATGTATGAAAATGTATGAAAATTAAAGGTGTGTATTGATTAAAAAGTCTGCAGAAATGTTGCATTTATTAAAAAAGCTTTCCATTATCAGATATGAATCTACTTTAATAGCAGATGTATTATCTTAGACCACAAAAAAATGTTAACTGTAGTAAACACTGTATTTAAGATATAAATAATATTGTAACTTTGGATCAGATATACTAACAAGAACTACACCATTGGTACTGTACTATATTATGTATTTGTCACACTCAATCCCAAGTTTAATAGCACATCATGTCTACATCAGCCACGTACCAAACACCAGAGTGAATCCTGGGTAGCAGCTTCTATACATGTTGCATTCATATAATAATGCATGTGAAATCTGAAAAAATACCAAAAACTGTTTCAGTACTTCCATCAGAGAGAAACTGGTACAAGATGAAAGCACTGTTTCGACAAGTTGGTATAAACTTTTTTATTATTCTTACCTTGTTGGAGGCCATCTCGCTGACTGAGTGTCTTGTCTGCAGCGTCTCCAGCTGGTCCAGGCACCAGTCCAGCTCCTCCAGGGTCTCAGTGGCCAGTTTCTGGTAGGCCTCCTCTGCAGGAGCAAGACAGGAGGGCAAGGGGTCAGTAAGCACCCGCTTCAGAGGGCTAGTGGACGGTCCAGGCCCGGGGTCTCCCACCCCACATACAGCTAAGCTGGGATACCCCGAGTAGACACATGGGTGACTCTTCATACTGGACAGGTGAGCCAGCTGTGGGGCCTGGGAGTAGGGCCTTGTTGTCCTGTATCCTAACCCACAGATGAGCAGTCACAGGTCAGCTGTAGCAAAGCTCACTGATTCCCCTTAGAGAAAAGAAATCTCCAGTGTAGTCCTACAGTTCAAATCCTGGTTTCTTCCTTGTATGAGCAAGTCAGATATAATTCCAAGGAGTACAGTGGCAGTTGATGGATGGCAAAAAGTCACCCGCGTCAGTTATGGGTGTCCAAATGAATGTTAACAGCAAGAAAGCAGAGAATAAATGTAACCCACAAAGCGAACGGATCATCAGCATAAAAACGGAAATCGCACAAACACACACAGACAGACTCACTCACTATCTCCCATACAAAGTACACATATCACACTCAGTGATCTAGGTGTATAAGGTTTACTCTATCATTCATAAGAGAGGTGTAATTCCAGTCATGTAGCAGGATGAAGAGCAGTCTGTTTAGCAGGCCCATGTCTGCCATAGGAGGGATGGAGGGAAGACAGGGACGGTGGAAAAGAAGATCCAGTAAGATGCTCAGAACCAGTTTATATCCATGTCAATGCTGTCCAGCACAGAACAAATACAAGATTGTTCATAGTATCCTGACATGGTTAACAAATACAAAGACATCTCTCACATACACACATACATACATACATAGATGCAAACAGACACATACACATGCATACACGCGCACACTCACACCAGACGAAATGCTAACCATAACACATCATGATTTTGTCTCCTTAGCCTGTCTGCCAATAAAAACATCCATGGTATCCGGGAAAGCAAAGGGTATAATCCGGTGCTGTGTGTGTGCTGGATAGTGTTTCCTATAGATGCTGTGTGTGTATAGGGGGTGGGCTGCTGTTGCTTCGGCGTCCCTGGTAGCCAAACGTGCTGCTCTCCCCAAGCTGTACCTAAAGCCTGAGAGGACTGCACTGTGGATGGGGAAGGGAGAGTGACAAAACATGGACTGGAGTGGTAGAGGAGTGGAGCCAGAGCTGGGAGCTCCCTATGTTGTGTGTGCATGCATGCTAATGTATGTTCAGCATACAAATACACCAAAACAGAGAGGTAAACAAATAAATGGCTGATGAGATTGTAAAGATAGTAAGACGTTAGAGTCATAAGCCCTACATTTAAGTACCCTTCACTTTCTTTTGATTTGAAATTGAAGACATGCCTCTCTCAAAGTCAGGCTATGTTAACAGAAAATGTCACCTTGTCAGAAGCCAATTAATATTGATGCCTTGACTAATTTGGGAAAGCAGAGGCTTTTAATGCTATGTGATCAGGGAGGGGAGGGTAGGGGGTCACTTTAGCTGTAATTCAATTACACAGACAGAGAAAACAGTGGAAGATTAAAATACACAAGGACCAAATTGAATAACAGGATGCCGTATCAGCTTAACATTTCAGTTAGCATTTAGCTTTAAATCTCATATTGTGCTGTCTTCGTTTGGGCTATAATGATAAAAATGCTGCATTTTCAATTTATTTTAAGGGTGCAATGTTGACAGCTCTTGATTGAATGTGTAGATTTTTAGCCCCAGAATTTTTCTAAGGGCTATTATGGTTTGTAAGAATGAAGTATAATGTAATACTACACCCTGTTTTTGTCAATGCAGGTGTATCTAGTGAACAATACAAGCATGACAACTGACCATCTCGAAACCTCTTTTGTCACCTCCTGTTCTCTACAATATTCCCCCTCTCCTGCTTCATTGTCTTTGACAAATCTCTCCCTCCCTCCTTCCATTAGTCCCCCTTCCTCTCCCACACTCTTCGTTTCCTCCACTGATCTCTGAACATCCTTCCTCCTCCCTCTTTTGTCTCCTCTCTGTGTCTCTCTCCTCTTCCTTTCTCTCGGTATCCCTTTCTCTCTCTGTCTCTCTCCCTGATGTGGTGTCAGTGGCTGGGGTGCTACTCTTTCTGACAGCAACTGCACTGACGTCAATGACATTCTTCTCATGCTTAGTGCGACATCAGACACCGGCGCTCGGAGAGGCCACTCTGCTGCACAGACGCAGGGCTGCAGCCAAACTATGTACCGGAACAGCTCGACAGTGAAGTCGGACTGTAAGAGGGAGAGGGTGAGAGAGGAGGAGGAGAAGGAAGGGGAAAAAAGGGGAAAATCCTGAGACAAGGAGAGAGGAGAGCCTGAACTACTACGAAATAGACTAGAATAGGACAGAAAAAGTGATGCGATATCAATTGGTTTGATTATTCATGTATGTTACTTCATCATACACCATTTGGAACGCTTTGATGTTAAAGAAATTGTATATAGTTACATTTTAAGATATGGCAATCACTTAATTACACTAATTTAGCAAAATTAGCCTGTAAGATCCTTTATATTCCTTTCAATAGGATGTATTGTACTACATGTGTCATTTCCTATTTTCTGATTTTCTACTTTTCTGATTTGTCTATCTAGTTTTGAAAAACTTTATACACTTTATACAAGGGTGTTTTGTTCCTCCATATGAAGCTTGAAAATAAGCTGTTCATGCCCCTAAACCATTTGAATAATACGGATAAAAAGAGGAATAAAATGGCAAAATATTAATCTTTAATAATTCAATTTTGCTCCATAAGCATAAAGGAAGAACTGTTCATTGATATCCTTCTTTATAGAGGGCTTGGAGGGCTGGGCCATTTAAATCCAACATCCCATGTAATGGGAACCTCATTACATGGTGTTTCCATATATAAGATGCAATATCAAGGTAAGAAAGTGGCTTCTTTTTTATGAAATTGACCTCATGGCGAGAAAATGAACCAAAAGTTTCAATCACTGTCAAAACATGTTGGATTGAGTATATGGCAAATTAAATGTGAATGAAATAATGTTAATTAATTTGGGTTATAACATAAGTTGTGAACCCCTTCGCTCTGTAAGGGCTAATGCTAAACACTTATGAATTAATGTCTTTCTCTTTAGCTTTACCAAGCATCTATTCTCATCTAAAATGGGTAAAAGGTCACTGGACTTTTAGCTCTTACATCATCTCAACAGTAAGTCAATGACAGATGGGAGAAAAATGCATGACAAGCAGGGCAGAGGAATAGGGCACTAAGGATGGATAGTAAAGCTCAGGAAGAGCAAAGAAACCTAAATGTAATCCTTCTTTAATTCACCAGTATCCTCTCCTTGATTGATTTACTAAGTTAACATTAATTACGCTTCCTTTATTACCTTTCTCTCTGCGAGACGACTTAGTCGCCGCTTCAGCAAGCCTTTGCATTACAAGTAGTCAATACTCTCAAACAATCATGACTATGACTCACAGCTGTCACCAGTTTATGGCAGGGCCCATAATGGCTGAGCACCAGTATGATTGTGTTCTAAATATAGCACAATGTCACCAGTTCCTCATATATAAGCAGGTTATGTATCAGGCATGTGATTCCTGGGAGGAATGTCTGGATGGATACCACTCAAGGTGAAAATTTGGCTCCCCATAATATTTAGGTGTTTTCACCATTTTTGCACTAGTAAAAAAGCATAAATGTTTTCTGCAAGGACCCCTTGTTATCACATGCATTAATGTGTGTGTTTGTGTGACTCAAGGGGTGTCTGTGCATATGCCTTAGGGGTCATTTTAATAAACAAAACACAGAAATGATTTATTAATGGTGGAGGTTATATGGTATCTCCTGCAAACATCAGCTAGGTTACAGGCACTAATATAGCTAAAAAAGCAGAGTGACTGTCAAGGACAAGTCTATTCTAGCCATCTTAGACTGTCTGCACAACATCTTCACAACAAAAACTCTTAAGGTAGGTCAGACAGGCTGTGCAGTAGACACTGTCTGTCTAGTCATTACAGATATTATCAGGTATGACTACATAGAGTTTAACAATTAATTATCTAAATATTAATAACTCTACAGTTGTGGATGAAGTGCTAAGACATGACAGAGTCCTGGCACTGAATTGGAACCTGGTATTTCATACTAGGTACCAGTTCAGTTTTTGTTCAGTTTAGGCACTAAAACTACACACCCAAACATCTTGGAAGATCCTTTATCTTGTCTTAAGGTCATATACAACAGATTATAGAAGTGCGTAAGATCCACTACAAAAGGGCTTTGTGCAATATAGGCAGGGCTCACTAACTGTTTCTTTGGGTCCACACACATAATAGATGTTTTAAATGTGCCAAATAAAAGCAAACAATTTAAAAAAAAATATTACTATAACAACACCAGCATCTTTCTGAGCTTAATTTTGCTTCCTTCCAGTTTCAAGTAAAACAGCGCATACTATTACCACACACACACACACATACACACGCACCGAGGACATATATCATCAAGCTACTCAAGCTGTCTACATACCTGTAAAGGTGGTCTTGGTGATGGGTGGTGGGTTACACATGGGTGATCTCCTGTTGTGAGCGAAACAAAGATATAAGCTGATTCAACACTTAAATACAATTAATTTTACTCAGAACTCTCTATATGACTGTTAGCAGTAAGGATCCCCCTTCACTTATAGCACTGGTTAGCATACATGTAGGTAACATGATGGGAGAGGGCACCTTTACCAACTATTATTGCTGTTGTTGTAGTACCGATAACAAACAGCAGAGGGCGAGCAAAGCCAGAATGTGAATGAACACTTCAGGCAGCACAAGCAGGTGCAGCATAAAGAATGTTGGCTTCAAGTCACTGTCACATCTTAGTCATTAAGTCTCTGTGATCAAATATTGTGAGATTTTGGCCACAGTTGATCATTGTTTCCTCTTATACAATCTCTCCTCCCACCAAAACAGATTTCATTCTGTTTCATAAAAACAGAAGAGCTTGGCAACTTACTTATTGGATGCTCTGTCTTGCTGTAGATTGGTTAATGCACCAAAGTTGTTCCGTACAGTTCTCAAGCTGGCAAGAACCTGAAGGTAAGAGGGTGGATTAGGATTGACTCATAGTATTTATCAATTTATGACAATGTAAAACTTGAAGGAAACACAACAGAAATTAACAAAATCGCTCACCTGTGCAAATGGCGTTACAATCATATCGTCACCATGGCTGGAAGACACAAAGAGAGTGGCATTAATGTTAAATAAACATCTTCAGTATATTGACATTCGACAACAGAGGAGTGTGTTCATGTTCTGTTCTGAAAAGGTCAAGGGGGGGAGGAGCGGGGGTCATCACATCAGATTAGTTTCAACGTCTGATGCACTCAATCAAAGTGACATGTTAACTCTACACGTCGGCTACCAGCTGAGGCCCTACATCACAACGTGTAATAGTTTCAGGATGGATTCAATAAGAGGACTGGGGGGCTTCATTGCTGGACATGTCTCTATACTGAACACAGAGTAAAAATGCTGTAAAACCTGCAAGCCGACTTTGCACTTGCTGTACAGAAAATCTCACCATTTCTTCATATCTTTTCCCTCTCTTTCAATTTGTCCCCTACTCTCTCCTGAACTATACAATCCTTATTTCAACTTTTATTAAAAGCATTATTTAGGGAAACAACAGGTAAGCATATTTGTGATTTTCTGATTATGTGAAAGCCCTTGTACATATGGCTACTGAAGTAGATCAAGAGTTGAGAGTCTTGCTAAAGGGCACATCAGCAGGCATTGTTAAGGGATCATTCACCCAATTCCAGCTCAAGGAATTTTAACCAGTAATCTTTGAGTCAGAATCCTGCTGACCTCTGAGCCCCGTTATGACTGTGAACACTGTCAACATTTGTTCAGGTGACAGAGTGGCGCTCAACCGACTGCTCAATTCTACGATACCACAGTCGTGTCACGTACACACCCACTGGCACGTGAGCTGACATGCCTGGTGTGAAAGTCAAAGGAGACACAAGCTTGACATCTGTTCCTATCACAAGACAAATAGAAGGTATTCAGACTAAAGATGAGAGAGAGATACAGAGAAGGGTAAGGAAAGGGGTTAAATGAGGGCTGTTCACCTTTCACTCAACTTTAAAGCTTTTGAGAGGCTTGTTTTTTGGAAGGTGTGTTACACTGTGTGGACAATAGACTTGAAGCCTAAAAAATAAGTCTTGGGCAGTGGTTATGCATGTATAGCGAGGCAATACACAGGCTATGTAGAAAGCTGTATTGATAAACATAGACGCATATTGTTCCTTCAGATGCATGTGACACGGATGACTGTAAAACATAGCTGAAATATTTTCTGTGTAGACACGGTGTTAGTTTAGGAAAGAGAAGTAGGAAACTTTAATTTGTTAATAAGTTTAACTTCATTGTGAAGCTGTATTATTAGGAATTTTATAATAAGAGCTGTTGAGAGTAGTTGCCTCCAGCTCGCTGACACAAGTTTCCTTATGTGTGCCCATTGAGCAAAAGAGAAAGAAGTGAAAGATGAGCCATGAAGGAATTAATAAAAACTTGTAGTAATGCTTTTTTCTCGGTAACTGGATAGTGGGCGGAGGTCAAGGCAGGGTCATTGGTTTAATACTACAGAGTAAAAAGCAGAAGTGGGGAGGAAGTGTAAGGTTACCGCAGACCTTATTTTTCATCCTTTTGTCTATTTGTCTTTCTTTCAGGCTGGATCGAAATGCTACATTTTCAGTCAATATTTTTATTTCCTGTACTAAGTGTACAGCACATGTAACTGGATAGCTACCACTGTGTGGGAAACGAGGAAAATGCTATCAACACATACACTGAGTCACAAGATATCAGGTTGGTCGTGCATGTTATCATCATGTATAGAATGTGCTCTGCAGCTGCAAGGCAATGGGAACTTTGTAATATAAAAGACGAATGATCAGAGACATCTGGGATGTTAAAAGGTTAAATACAGTGAATAAATCCCTTCCATTATCCCCATAAGCTCTGCAGATATAATGAACAATTTCCAAAATAGTCACCATTGTTCTGGATACTTTGTTACTGACCACCTTGTTTATGTTATGGGATATGGCTAAGAATAGATGTGACACCACATTATCAGCTGTTGGTCATGCACACTTCCCACCAGTGTGGTGGCTTTAAGACCCAGTCTAATACACATCCAGGCATGACACAGATTCAGAGAGGCAGAAAGAAAAGCAGAGGTAAACACATTCAGCACAACAGGGAACACTGGGATATATTTTAGGAAGGTTTGAGTGCAATCAAAAGACATAATGCACTCACATGTCACTGGCAATGGAGGAGTTTCGGGACATAGACTTGGGGGAGAGGTCGTAGTCGCTGTCGGAGCGGTAGAGAAATGACTCTCTCCGTTGGCTGTGGACAAAATTGGCCTGCAGGATGAGGCCTGAGCCCGGGCTGGCCATGGGGTCCAGGGGGCTGCGACCTGATGATGTGCCATTGTCCACATCGAAACTGTACATAAAGAGACAGAGACAAAGAGAGAATAAGACATAGATCAGACTGTGAAAATGTACAGGTGATATTAATTGACATAGAAAAGAGAAATAGTTGTTTTGCTGAATCTAAACATTAGGCTATTTCGATGATAGTTGACAGGTCAAACAACACTTGTGATCATGTTAAAGTCCCCAGTAACATTTCAGGATAATAAATAGGAATGTAATAAAGGTTTAAAATCAAAGTACAGCATGTCCAATGTTCAATGTTTGCCTGAGATGATGCAAATTACAGACTTCTCACAAACCATTTCACTTCTAAAAATCACTGTGTGCAACAGATTGTACTTCATGACATAGTTGAGCTATCCATGTCTAAATAAATCACACAATTTATGCAAACATTACTCATATATTGACTAAACCCACATGAATATTTTTTCCATTGCATTAGCATAGGTTCAGCCTGCTTCTCAATATGTTGCTGTAAATTCATTTCATGGTCATTAACACTACACTATACATGACGTGCTTACAGTAGGCATGATTAAAAATTATATTCAGCCAGTCACTCATCATATGCCTGATTATTGGAAGATTATGATCATTGGCAAACTTAACAAACTCATGAGCAATATGCTTTGTTGAAACACAGAGAAGAGGCCACAGGGAATACCTCTGCTCTAACAATGCCACTGACTCACAGTTGAAAGCATCTCTAAACCAGTGACACCACTGCGATATCATGATGAGCTCCTTAGTCTCCTAGGTGATAGTTCACCCAGGTGATGACTAACGCCTGTCACCAGGGATATCTGCTTCTTCGCTAGGGTTACCAAGCAATCCCATAATCCTGTCTGCTGTAGATGCTAAGGTCAGGAGGGGATTCCCCTCAGCACGATGCGTAATACACATAGGGATGACGTCCCCTTCGTCATCACTATGTGTATTACCTTGCAATTAATCCAATATGATCTGTACTTTTCCACTATGATCTGCACTTTAACCAGTATGGCACACCCTATTCATGCTGGTGTTCCTCTATGTGTATGCATGCATAATGCATGTGAATGATGAGAGGATGGACAGTGAATAGTGTAAGTGTGCATACATGTACATTTTTGTTGTTTGCACAGGGTGTAGGGACCATCCTGAACTACAAAAGCATGCTAAACACAATGAGGAATGACAAACATTGCTATCATTACACTTCTCCTTCCACTACGAGATTGTACAATTTCTTCAGGGTATTTCATGTCCTCAACAACGGAAATTTCACTGACCTAACAGGTGTAAGTTACTCACTTTGAATTCTGGTTTGCAAGCTTGGTTTGTAAGCTGTGAAAAGAGAGTGGATTACTTGTACTCATGGTTTATAAATGCTTTGATTTTAAGAGGAAGAAGTGGTTATGCTGACCATCCCCAGGGCCATATCACTGACAAAGTCCAAGGATCAGTCTTACACACCCAGAGCTACAGACATGTATTATGGATGGGGTCTATAGTAGCTCCCATCAATCAATTATAGTCAATATGTCAATGATATGCACAATTTAGCTAGCATTATGCAAGAACCAAATGAAAGCCAGAATGTTGCATTTTATCATGAGAGTAGCTACACTTCATATCTCCTGATAAATTGTAACATCAACAATCCAAACAAGAAAAACCTTATTCAGTGACTCATGTCAATGACTTCAGTCACTTATGTCAGTGAGTTGATGATGATTACTTTTTTACACAAGTGCCTGAAAGGATGACAATTTTTTTTTTCATTTTTTTTTTAAACTTTCTAAAGTGCAGGTACTACTTCCAACAAAATCTTATCTCTGTGTATTTGAAATGCTCAACACTACGCCATTACTATATACAGGACATGCCACGCATATTTTCCACAGCAACTAAATGGCTAAACGCTGAGCTTTCTCTCTGTGATCTCTCTGAGTAGCAGGAGTTAGGCGAGTGTGAGCTTTGGTTGAGGAAGCGGATAGCTTGGCTGTCTGCCTGATCACTGAGGAAAGGGCAATCGTATTGTCCTCGCCCCTGTCTCTAACTATCTCTTAGACAGACAGAGAGGTAATATGTGAGTTGCAATGACTCCAATAACTTTTCTCCACAGTTGTGTTTATCTAATCTTACACACATCACCTCAGTCTCTGTCCCTGTGTCCTCTCACCCTCTCTTTTTATGTGTAGTATTAGATCAAAACCAAGTGGATCTGAACCAGGACTACTTTAGCTGTGATCTTCCCCTATCCACATACTCTAATTATTAGAAGTGATCCATCTGTTTTCTTTTGTGTAGGTGTGAAACCACAAACTCTCATAAGTGACTGAAAAGTTATTCCAAGGCACAGGTCAGTCCATTCTCCAGCTGTTCAGGATACACTGTATTCTGAGATAAGAGTGTATGGGTAAGTGTATCAAGTTTGCAAACAAGACAGAGACAAAGACGACGGATAGAAAGATAGCACAAGTGCCGAAACATAACACCCAGTATATGTTAAACAACTGATTAATTATAACACTTTGACGTCACAGCCCATACGGGTTCACATCCAAACCTGACACGTAACTCACATTGTGCGTGCGTGTGTATTTGTTTGCATAGTGTGACTCCATAGGCACGCCCTCTTTGGCAATGACTGAAAGTATTACACCAGCATTGACATCACAGTGGGAATGTCTAGCTTTTTTTGCTACTCTGTCATAAAGCAGTTCGCTCTGACGAGCAACCAAAAGTTCATAAAAAAGAAAAAGAATTGTGTCAACACCCCTCTGACTGTGTTGCGAGAGTCAACAAAAAGCACAAGTAAAAGTCAAAGGAGGGTTATTGTGGAGAAAGGAAGCAATTACAGCACTGTTTAGAGGCTGAGGCAAAAGGAAAGTACTGTTTACCCAGAAGAGGAGTGATCCAAAACTCAGACCTAATTGGCCAGGAAGGAAATATTTGATGCACAAAGGCTAGCCAGATGACAGAGCGCAATTTCATTCTGCTCCAGATATCCCATCTGCTGAACATCACTGCTAATGTTTGTCCTCATCTTCTTAAGCGTCATCAAAAAGTTTAAAATTACACTGCCTATTGTCTATCTGCTATCTGTCATCCAGTGCCTCACATGGTAAACTCAACCATGGTATTTAAAACTAACTTTTTAGCAGCTGATACATTTTAAAGTTACAAGCCACTTCCACTACATTTTGACTGACGGTGGTATGGTATGTCCATGAACTGCAAAACAAACAAGACTGAACCAATGAAATTACTGATATTAAACAGTAATATTTTGATCATAATACTGCTTTAACAATAATTTAACATCTGAACACAACTAAATCTATTCTGTTACAACCCTAGCCTATCACAATTAATTTTCACTTATGATTGCCACGTTGAGACCCATTAATTTCAAGCCTGATTTCAAAGGTTCAAGAATAGAAGGTGTTTCTTTCTCCACAGTCAAAACCTTTTGGGACAAACTTGTGATTTGGGGCTTGAAACTTTAATAAATAACCTCAACTTTCATATGACTACTTAAATTCCTGAAAATGACATGATATCTATGCATTTATCATTTCTGCAACAAATCTGGCAATAACATGCTGGAGATGGAATGCCTGATAGGCCAATTGCTTATCTTTGTTGAAAAAATGTGCAACCTACATGAGTAGACTCCAAGGCAGAGAGTTAAGTGTCTTGATTGAGTTTGGGCTGCAGGAAATAAAATGTTGTGTGTTGCCAGAAAAACCTCAAAAATGTAAAAGAATATTGGTGGTTTATAACACAAGGAACACAGAGAGAGCGCTGAGGTAGATGAGTTGTGACTTTCTACTGTAGGACACTGCTTGGTCACATATATGCCTAAGGACACTGCACAGCTCTTTTATCCTCCCTCTCCCTCTCTCTCTCTCTCTCTCTGGCACACCATCACTTCTGTCTCAGTCTATTCTCCTTCTCTTTCTGTCTCTCTGTCGCTTGCAAACACAAAATGCCATAGATCAATGACTCATTCATTTTCAGCCCTGGGTTACTTGAGCAATTATAAACACCACAGGAGTCGACGTGACAGAACTGTGAGGAGACGCATTGGAGAAGCAGGTCAGGGCATAAGTGTCTTTGATAAATAATCAGCTGAAGGGAGGATAGTGAGACTCTGTTTTCCAACAATCATTCAGAGCTGGTCGGCCAATACAAATATTATGTTGTTGTCTCTTTCCAAAGTGCAAAGAAGAGCCAACAGTGATATTGAGAATTATTTTTTCTTTGGAATATCTAGGAGAAAATTATTAAACCTTCACTATGACTACAACTGAAACAGGATTACAAACATTGGGGAACAACTGCAGCTACAGATGTGTTAGGGAAGTGTGGAGTGGTGTTAATCAGAACAGATCTCTGTGTTGAAGCAGACAGAGGGAAGATGACACTGGATTTATTTTAGAAAGCTGTGAGGACACAAAGGGGAGCAGGCAGTGGAGGAAGGACAGGGAGAGACATGTCAGAGCTGTGTGTGTGTGTGTATGAGTGTGAAAGCATTCAAGTGTCTGTATTTATGAGGATTGTGAGGAGTGTGTTCCCTTGGACACATGCAGGAGTGTCAGTATGTGAGCCTGAACATGCATGTTGTAACCTTGACCATGTTCTAAATGCAAAACAGAAACCCATGACAGAAGAAACAAATAAAGCGACAAAAGGTGACACAGAAGGGAGAGTGAGTACAGATGACAATTGATGCAAGGACATGGCACGTAATGGAAAAGCTATTTTGGTTTTGCAACGTTGTAGAGCCAACACTTTTGTCTGCTTCACAAGTTTACATCCCCTATAACTTCAAACGTTTACTGTAACAATACTATGCAGATGATTCTCACTCATGTGGATATATTAAACAACAGATATCAAAACCACCATATACTACCACATATATCGCTACTGTACTTTATCTCCAATGACAAACACACAAGGTCATTATTATGGATGAACAATTTACGAAGAGACTTATTTTGTGACTGGATATTCCCTGATCTAATTCATACCTTTTGAATGTATGAATAGAGAATTATAAATTCTTCTATTGAGGCAAAGTTCTTGTACAACTACTTGTGTTAAGACAGAATTTAACACTGATACATTGAAAAGTTTGGGATATTTTTGCTAAAAAGACAATATTTTAGTATTACTTTAATTGAACTAAGAACTATGAAAGTCAGCTATCATATTGGCACTGATATCGGGATATTTCAAAATATATCAAGCTCTTAATAAGTAATATAACCTTAGAGATCAGTAGTATATTATCAGTAGTATATTCATATATAGCCCAGCTATGGGTAATGCACCTAACTTAAAATTAACTTAGAATTTTCTTTACCTTGGTTTACATGTACGACAGTGAACCTAATATTTCAGTATATGTAGACAAAGTAGCTAACCACTGTTCAAAACTCTATTTAACATTCTGGCCAAATTAGCTCCCACAAAACTAATTTTCAACACTGCCTTCACCGTCTGAAAAACAAATTGCACCCACAGCACAGTAAGTCAAGCAGATAAGTGACTGACCACTAAATGATAATCTGTCCTCATACACACCCTTTCTTCAGTCACACATGAGTAGAAGCAGCCATGCAAATATATAAATACAGGTGAAATTAACACCCACTGTGCGACATTTCCTGGCCTAGTCTTTAGCAGATAAATGGCCATATACTTAATAGGCCATGTTGGCTAGTAAATTTTAGAGGTGGTAATGTAGCTTCTAATTAACATACTTGACTGTACAGAAAGCTGCATTGAAAAAAATATTTGCATGAAAGTTTAAGTAGTAGTTGTAGTTTTTTTTTTGTCTACCAAAAATTATCATTGGAGATTCTTTAGAGAATCTCTCTTTCCTTCTCACTCTCCCTTCTGGTTTTTCTTGCCCTGTGAGATAGAAGCAAAATACTGTAAGTCCTTCACATAAGTTGTGACATTGCTTCAGTGCTCACTGTCACTGCGCCATTGAGAAAAATCAGTCAATCATGAGAGACATACAAAGAGGTCACCATGGCAATGCAGTGTCGCCTTAGTTCACATGGTTTAAAGTAAAGCAAACCAGTTCTGCTCCTATATACACAGAGGTCCCCTTAACTATGGACCTATTTTCAGACCTATTCATCATCTCAGATCTGGATTACTAAAGGTCAGATCTGGAAAATGTTAGATAACTAGCACGTTGTAGGGCCCTATGAGAGGCCAGATAACACGTAACCTTCAACATTTAGAGCCTGACTCAGATGCCCAACCGGGGACTGACAAAGGCCAGATGCAAACCCTTAAGTTCAAAGTCACGCATTCCCCACTTCTCTATGCTTTATTTCAGGAAACTCTCAGGAAACTCATTACATCACTACTGGTTTTAAAGTAAGGGAGAGGCACTGCAGTAGGTGTGTAGCTAACAGGATTTCATAAACATCCGATCTGCCTAAAATCCTCATCCTTCACCTCTCCCAAACACAAGCCATGTTTGCTGAGCTAACACACTGATGGCTACTCAGTCTGCGTACACAAACCTGCATTTAAACGCTTGGGTGGAGTGGGGTCTGTTTGAGTTTGGACAGGCCAAGGGGCACGTCACACACCCAGCGCACGTCATTGTCTTGCATGTGGGCGTACCACATGCAAGGAGTTAAATACACATGAACACACAAGCATTCCTACGCAAGCATGCAGAGACACAAACATACAGCTAAGAAACACACATATAGATACTTTACTGTCTTTGGGAGATAACATTGGACTGTCTGCATTACAGATGCATACACACCCTCCTATCACAAAAAACTGACTTTTCACCTACATATGAAAGTGCTACTAAAAGTTACATATCTACTGTAAATATTAAGCACAGTTATAACAAATATGAAAGACACATCAGTGATGAGAGACAGTAAATGAAGACAGTAAATAACAAATGAAAGGAAGGCAGGACAGATGGAGGGGATGGTATGATTTGTCCAGCTGAGTACTGCTTTTGGTAGCCATTCAAAAAGATGGCTCATAGGAACCTAATGCTGCCAGATTGTCAGCTTTTAACATGAGAAAAAGCCACATTCTACAGTCAGCTCTCACATTAATATCAGTTTAAATGACACCATGGCTTTAACCAGTTCTTGCATGGAGCTCTGCATCAAATCGTATCTTGTAATGTCTGTCATCTGCACCACTCTGGGAACTACTACCCTCAAAGACCTAATTAATATGTCTTCATGTCACACAAGCATCAATTCCTGCTGGGGATGTTGTAGAGCAGATTAATAAGCTGACAATGTGAGTACACTGAACACTGCAGGGATGTCCAACAGTGTTCAAACACACGCTGCTGCTGGGTAACCCCTCCCACCCCACACACACAAACACAAACACACACACAAAATTAACTTTTTTGTCCACCCGCCAAATGGCTAGTGAATGTTTTACTAGCCATTTGGCAAATTTTACCAGCCACTCAATACCATTGTTTTTTTGGCTACTGAGTGAAACAAATCTAGCAGCCACTTGCATATTTTACCAGCATTTTGCTGGTGCTTTGTGCCCTGTGTCCAGGGCTGCTCTGATCCATTTACAGCTCTGCCTGAGACTACCACAATGGAAAAGAGTGAACATTAACTTCCAGTGTTAAAGCTACAGGGCAGTTACTTAGTAGGAAATGAGTGCTGACAGGCAAGGACAAGTTGAGACAGGAGGAGGGGAGGAGGAGACATGAGGGGAGGGCAGGGCATGTTGTGCCCCTGGCATTGCACTCTGCATCTTGCATTTATCTGGAGCCATGTGCAGACAGGAGGACCTATAGACTGCTAGAGCACCAACACACATTCCTCTATGAATGATGTGTTGTTTTTTAACCTTGTGTGTGTGTGAGTGTTTTAGACAGTTTAATTGACTGAATAAACAGTGAGTTCTACTAAAAGTACACTGAGGCTAAGATACACCAGGGTCATGACAGCTACAGCAGGTGTTGTGACGTTACTGAGTCAGTCTGATAAAGTGAAACATACAGCACAGCAGAGTTAAGGACAGAATTTATCTAATCAGAACAGAAAAAACTGTCCCCAAATAAACCCCATACTGACTGACATACACAGGGTACAGATAGTTTTTGCAGTAAACTGAGGCAGAGGCAGAGAAGTTTTGATTTAGAAGAAACATGACACTGAAAGATCCACAGCAAACCAACATGGACAAAAACTGGAAAGGAAGGACTTGGGTGTAATCCAATGAGGCAGAGCCCAAGTATTTCAGAAAACAACACATAGGCGGATGGAGAACAATAGAGCAAGACACACACAGAAACACAAAAGGACTGACATGTGCCAGAAGGACAAAGTTTCCAGTCTATTTACCATATTCCTTCCGTGTTCTTCAATGAGCTGGTAGAGCGTGACCGTGGCTTAAGAATGATACTCATGGTCTGGCTTTTCCTTCCACATCTGCACACACACATACACAAATCCACACACAAACCCTCTGGGCCACCTGGAGCCCTCTGACCAGCCCTCTGCTGTGGTCTGACCACAGTGCTCACTGGTTGGAAGTGATAGAGTCCTTCCCACAGGCTGGTGGAGCTGGTTGAAGACAAAGCTGAGTTCAGTCAGATCAAATACTCCGTCTAACAGTATTCCACACTGCGGCTGTTCCTCCTCGAGCTCCGATCGTTTGACAGTAGGTGGTTCTTTACCCTGCTCTCTCTCTCTCTCTCTCTCTCTCTCGCTCTCTCTCACTTGCACTTATCTTTCTTGCCAGGTCAGCATGTGATCTTCTTCTTTCCAAATCCAGGAATACACTCACTCAGTTACTCTTTCTCACTTTGCTTCTCTCTTTCAATGTTTTTTTTTTTTTATAAATCACTGAACAGTAGAAATAAGATCCCCCTCTCCCTCACACATTCTTCTCTCCCTGCCCCCTTTCCTCTGTCTCTCTTGCTCTCTCTTTTTACAACTGTGTCCCTGTCGTTGAGTTACATGACTCTCCTAGCTTCTCTCTGCCGCTCTCTCTCTCCGTCTCCCTGAGCTGCAGTTCGGGTATGTCTGGAGTGGGAGGGGTTGTTTTGATAGTAGTAATTCCTTTAAGGGCAGGACTTGTATCACCCAGCAATCCTAACAAGCGTCTCGAGTGTCAGTCACTCAGCTGCCTGAGTAACCTTTACTAACAACTAAAACATGCCAATAATGAAGGTAGTGTTGGCTGAGTGTCATTCATGTGGTTGCAGTACGTGAGGGAACAAACTGAGAAAACAAGGAATTTTCTGAATAGCTCATCCTCTTGTTCTGTGGAATTAGAACTAGAGGAAATGCATTACAAAATATTGGCAGATGGTTGAGAATTGAGAATTAAATGTGTGGGAGTGAACTGAAAAGAGTGTAAAAGAAAATAAGCACTTTTTTTTTTTACTATTGATCAAGTCCTTTTTAATAATGAAGACAAAATGATTTATGATATAATTATGACTTCTATATAGTTGAATAATAAATATTTCAACTGATAAATTTACTGAACTGAATGGTTAACATACAAACAGCAATTACTGAAGCTACATAAATTCTTTTAACATTTCCTTTGTCAGGTGAAACTATTTGGTTTCACTTTACAATTTAAAAATGCTGTACACCAACTATACAAGTACAGAATAAGTTATTTAAGTGTAAGGAATTTATTGTGTCAAAGTATGTGCCTTAACTTCTGTAGATTGCCAAAATGTGTTCATTTTCGCACAACATCAGCAGTAACATGGCGTCTATAAACTGGAATCACCAATGTGTTGCTAATATAAAATAAGTTTGAGTTCAGGGCTCAGAAGGCATATAGCTTTGTATACATTGTCTTTGTGCTATTCATGTGTGTGGCTTATATGTGGAATGTGTGCTTTAAATAACTATAAAGTATGCATGTCCCATTTTAGCCTGATTACAAATAGTCATGTGAATGCATAAGCAAATGTTAAGATATGTTGTTACAGTGGCATCATTGCCTAAGTTGCTTCTCAAGCACTGTCCTTCATCTATTTGGCACAAGTATTGCAGACAATTACTTCTGAAATGTATGAACAGCACACAGTCTCTCTGCTGCAGTTATCTATTGTGGATGAAGTGAACACACAACACTAGATCAGCAGACACAGTTAAAAAAGTAGGGCACAGAAAGTGCTACATCCCTAGTAGCTCCAAGAAGTCAAATTAAACCAACAACAGCAAACACAGAAAAAAAATACAACACATGTAACCAGACATACGGGATCATGTGCATACACAGTATTGCAGCCCTCTCATCTTGAAAGCAGAGAGAATATTTCCGTGATATCAACTGGCAAGAGACGCAAGTAAAAAGACAGTGACATCAGTCAGAGGAAGCTTCTCTTTTGTTCAGGAGAGGTATAGGGTTAAGAGACAGGAAGCGGCAGGAAGGGAAATGGACCCATCTCACCCAGCTTTCATGAAAGAACAATAAATTGCTCATTGACTGATAATACTATGGTCATCCACTTCATAGCTACTGATGCTTCAGAACGAATTACGTAGATGTGCTTTTATGTCATGGAAGAAAACAGGCAGACCTGAGGAGAGAGCAAGACGGATGTGATGTGCTAATTTTCTTCTTGTATACGCACATGCAGATTAGCTGACATGCAGAAACGTTCACACATGGCATATCAGCAAACGCATGCGCTCTAGCCACACATGCAGATGCACTCCAGTACATGATAAAGCTGAGTTACCCTCGAATAATCTCAAGTAAGTGTGAAACCTGGGAATCTGTTGTTACAGCAGCTCAATACACACACACACACACACACACACACACACACACACACACACAAGCTTGCAATAACATTCAGGGTTTTGAGAGGTTTAACCATTCAATGGATGCCTTCCCTTCACATCACCATGTGTCCATCAAATTTCATGTCATATAAGGAGTGAATTCTAATCAATGAAAGACATTTTTGAAGCCTTTCAGTAGTGTGTGAGGCAGATTTAATACTGCCTGCATGGATAGTTGGCATCTTTTGTCATTTGTGGCCATGTGTGAAGCACTTTAAGTTTGTTACAGTGAGTTGAATAGGCAGATCTTATGCTCTCAGTGTAGCATGGCAGAATGATGTAGTTTATAGCCTGGTCCAAGTGGTGAAACTAATCCTATTACCCTAGTCTGCACATTCCATGTGGTCAAGGAAAGAACAACGAAAGAGTCCAGTTTCTAAGAAAACCGGGGCAGTCTTATCACTACCATAAAGCCACATGAATCCTAAATGAAAACAGAACAACAAAATGACAAGAGCTATGCTAACACACTCTACCATTGTTACAATGTCACCCCTCTGAGTTTAATGTTAAACAAAGTTGACACATTCAGACTTGATTAATTTATTTTAAAGAGGTAGATGTGTTCATTAAAAAAACAATCTGCGCCTCACATGATTTCATTTACAAACACAGATTTGAAGTTGGATCTTGGGTTCTATTGAGCATAACAAAATTATTTTTAACAACAAACTCACTATACTATACTACACTACACTATGTTCTTATTGTCCTCTCTCTTTTGGCTATTGAGACAAAGACTATAGCACACATCCATTCACATAAACACACATCCACATATAATGAGTATTTACTTTTAGTTTCACTACTGCCATCCCCAGGAAGCAGAGGTACAAGACACCAACAAAAAATATCCGGCTCAACAAGGGTTACTTTTGCAGAAAGCTGGCATGTTGCTGTTGGCTCAACTCCTGCTCCCAAAGATTTACCTATTCAGACTGAATTCAATTTCAACTTTATACAATAAACTAGAAGAAATATTATATCTGGTGTAACTCCTTGAGTGCCCTAAAGGATCTACACCTTTTCTTGTCAACACTGATTTAATGTAGGTGCTAATGTGTCATTCAGAAAATCTTACCAAAAACAAATAGAAGCCAATGCTGTAATAATTATGTTAACATTATACATTTTCATTAATATAAGACAATACTTAATGCTATACTGTATATGTCCTCAGTAATGGATTTTCCTTTTCAGCATACACATTTATATAGAGTATTAATAAAATGAGCAGGTTTAATGTAAAACTGTCTGACTGGCAGTGTGGAAAGCAAATCACCGAACTAATGATTTTGTTGACGTTTCTATTTTATCAGTTCAGTTTTTAGTTTTAGAAATCTAAATAAAAATCACACTAAATAAATAAATAATTCAAGTACATAAATTAAGAAATTGATATTTTATTTTATTTTTTTTGCAATAAGCAAAAAAGTGTGTGTTCTCTCTAATAAATCCACACAAATGCACATTACACAGACACAGTTCACAAAACAAAATTACTAAATTCATGTAATAGAAAGAACCTTCTATCATATCAATTGTAAGCTAACTGCATTATGTTAATGGTAACTTATTCCATCAGTTGTAGCACAAATCTGATTAATGCCACTTCATGAGAGTGTGAAACACCACTGCCACCTAGTGATCAAATGACAGTATAAATCTTGTCATAAAAACGGATGCATAGATTAAGTGACCACAATAATTGACAAAATGATTGATTTTGTGTCAAAAAAAGAACTTTTCCATGAACCAAATACAGTATATGTTGAGGAAAAAACACACTCAGTAAATGCTGATATAAATAGCACCTGCCAAGGAGCAGGCAGTGAGCACAGATGGTTGGTCTACAGTATTGACAAAACTCTATCTATATCTATATATCTACAAACCCCACCAGCCATTACCTTCGGTTCATATTCAAATACTATACTACAGGCTCAAACATACACACATACACAACTGAACTTCATGTTCATGTGCGTGCGCACAGACACGCACACACACACACACACACAGACACACGCAAACCAGAAGTACCAAGGCACAAGAATATGTACATCAGATGATAGCACATCTTAGTTTTTACTGGGGTTGCTGAGTGCATGTTAGTCAGAGAAATGCAGTATGAAAATGGGCCTAACAAGGTCTTAATTTCTGTGCAAGCTGTAATGGACAGAGAGTGCTCTGATTATTAGCTTACTCACTGCTCTGGTTAGTGAACGGGCCTGTGCTCCTGAACACCTTGATGCTTGAGATGATGACTGGATGGAACCTGCTTATCTTTCATTTACCTTGCTCTTAACTGTGTTTTGTAAAAGCAAAATAGCAGCTTGCTAGTGTGGCACGGAGAGGCACAAACATGCACAGACACACACTTTCAGGCTTGACATTATAGGTTCAATAGAGTAAACAGCAGAACTAAGGCTTCGACAAAGCTCTAACAACACAAGCAGCCACCAAGCAACGAGCATTTACACAATTGCTCAGTTGTGAACACAGCTCCAGTTTGCTGTGTTGTCCAGGTGGAACTATTCATCAGCTAATGTTCTGATAAGAGAGAACACACACACTTTGTGTACACTCATGTAACTCATACAAATACATAAATCCACACACATGCACATTACATAGACACAGTTCACACACAAAGAGCAATAAGACAAAAAGCTTTTAAGCTCCTTGAGTCTTCCTCCTGAGCTGTCCTATGACTTCTCACTAATTTACTCCATCTCAACTTATCGCATGCAAGAAATGGTTGGATCTTTCCTATATTAAGCAAAAAAAAAAAGGTTTTAACCTTACATTCAAGAATGTTGATATAAAATAGTTTCACTACAAATCCTTAGTGTAATGCTTCAGATTTAGGTTGATTGATACCCCCCCCTTCCCTTCCACAAAAGGTTTCAGTTCCAGAGAGCAGGCATACCCTCTCCTGCCACGAGGTTTGATGTCGATGGGCTTGTTCGTGGCGTAGGGCGAGCCGTTGGAGCAAGCATGGCGGTAGCGGGCTATCCTCTCCAGAGATAGATAATCTGAGTTCACAGGCAAACTCATTTTGGTGAGGTCCTTTCACACTACCAAGCACACACTTGTTTCAAGTCAGATGAAGAAAGAGGAAGAGGTAGGATAGAAGGAGTGACAAGCCTGATAAAAGGGGTGTGAGAGAGGAGGTGCATGGGAGAGGACAGGGCTCAGGATGGGTGTGACTTGAACAGGAGAAAAAGATGGAGAGAGATGGAGAGTGAGAGAGAGATGCAGGAGAAGGAGGAGCAAATGCAGGCGCAGAGCAAACTAATTTATCTCTTTTCTCAAATAACTATCAAGAGTCAGTATTGACAAGAAAAAAAAACAAATAATGACAAGAATAGGATGTTTTTAGTAATATTGTAGACTTGCTGCATAGTTACAGAATTATGCTATATGTGCAGTATCACTTCAGGTAAAGCTTTATGGATACTGCCTTACTTCTTCACACACATGTCCAACAGGTGAAGTTGTGCCAGAACACCTGCTCAATTATTGTTCACTGTCTGGCATAAACTGCTTTATATTTGGACTGAATATATCTTGGAATGCCTGTTCTTTATCTGACAGGGCTGAGGAATATTAAGGTATATTGGAGATGAGCAATTTCTTCTCAGGTAATAGCAAATGTTGATATTTTCTTCAAGGTCTTTATGAGATCCTTGGTTACTGTCTGTGTGGCATAACAGGCAACCAAATAAACAGTTCCATGCACCTGAAAAAAGTGTCTTCCAGGTTCAGTGTCTACGTTTGAAAATTTTATGCAGCCTCTGTGCATGATGAGCTATCATCAGGAGTGAGCTGAAAATATAATTTACCATGAATTAAGCATACAAAAACATACTGACTGACAGACTTTTAAAGCATTCTCTCCCAAATTACAATGATTTTTTGGTTTAAAATAATAATAATAATATTATAATAATAATAATAATAATAATAATAATAATAATAATAATAATAATCATAATAATCATAATAATCATAATAATCATAATAATAATAATAATAATAATATTAACAAGATGGAGCACGGATGATAACAAGAACAAGAGGATTAAGTTACCTCATGTCAGGGTATTCATTTTGATAGCAAATCAAATTTTATGTAAGGAAATTGAATGAGACCAATCAGACAAACCCACTAACCCCAATCTTGGTGATTTCTAATTTCCACCACCAGGGGGGAGTAGAGCATCACAAACCAATAGTACAACATGTCATGAATACATGTCAACCAAACAACCCTAAAGGAGAATTTGAGCCAACACATTTACAGTGATTACTAGGGCACACATATTATTTATAAAATCAAACATAACCGTGTTGTTTCATAGGGCTTTATTATATTTTAAGCTGCTAGAGAAGAAAAGGATCAATTGAGCGCAAAGTTCTATGGTAGCTTAATTAAGATTAATGCCATTTATTATACTGTTCTCTCATTTTCAGACACCTCAACAATATCAAGATGAAATCTTACCATTACCCTAACTGCTCTGTCTCCTGACTGTTCTCATCTACCAGCAGGGGGCAGTCTTCTCTACAGGGAAATTGCAGGTACAAGCGCACGAATATCAACAGCACAGAACACAGAGCCGTGAATCTCTGCAGAGTTACGGCTTCTGCTCAGCACTGACAGAAGCAGCCAGCATGTGACAACAGCTCCTGGGTGGACAGGGAAGCTGTCACAGTCACAAACAACACAGGCTTCTAAACGCATTCTGAACATCTGAACACTATCATATGAACACACACACACACACACACACACACACACACACATACTGGCTGAGTGCAGCCACTATAGTACAAACCACAACATGTACAGACAGATGAAACACACACAGATCAATATAACAGCACAAGACCCGTTTCTCCTGCTCCCTCATTTGAACACACAACCTGTAACACAAGCATATGTTTGCGTAGCTGCAGAGCCGCCACACACTGTCAGTGCCAGCGATGAGCTGTGACAGAGCGCCAGGTGACGGGCGCCACTGTCGTCACTCAGTGTCCCTGAGGCTCACTGTCATGAAATTAGAGCCACTGTATCTGAATGTTGGAACATGCACACAGAAGTTGCATCATCTTTTTTGAAGACAAGGTGCAGGTGAACACAGTTGTTTTTACTAATACAATGCATATACAATTTTAAGGCACTTAAAAACATTGTGGAAATAGTTTTATATTCAGCAATCTAGTTATCGACAGCAAAATATGATTTTATTGTTCTATTCAAAAAATATAACATACCATTCACAAACTTGACAGAGAAACCAGTAATTACAGCTATGAAGATAAACCAGTGATAGAAACGAGCAGCCAGAGCTGCAGACTCTACAGGTTAAGTACCAAAGTGCATAAACAGCTAATTGACTGGCGATGTGCCAGAGAGGCGGCAGGGCTTTGTGAAGCGCTCTCCACTCATGACTGGCAGGGTCAGTGACCTTGTTAAAGGCTTAGGGACGATGTAGCCTGACAGACTGGGACTAGGACAGAGGAAGAGGGATGATGGAAAGACGAGCTCTAGCTAATTTAAAGACAGAGACATATGAGAAGCCAGCTGAACGATAAGTTAAGTCAGTGAGAGAGATAAGCAGGAAAAGAGAAAGGCAAGGGAGAGTGAAGATAATAAAAAAACAAACAGAGGAGATGGCCAGAGCTGTTTTAATTTTTTATTACTAGTATTACTACTGTAATATGATACCTGAGTGGTTAATCCCACTAACAGTATGACACTTTTCAATATCTTACTAACATGTTTTCCTACAAATCACTTTTTATCATAATAGAATATAAAAATATAAAAAAATAAACCAGTTTTGAAATGTTAAATGCTATCCAAATATGGAGGCACCAAGTATCAGCGATGATGTGACTCCACATAAAATACAGTGTCTTTCTCAATGTCATTATAAAATTTAACGGTTTCTCTACATTTATTCAGTCATAGCAACTCACTTTTTAGGGTCAGAACATGTCTAGCCTCATATTACCTTAAATAAAAATTATGCCAAAGAGTCCCACACTGAGAGGTTTATAGATTTTTTAAAAATTTAAAAAGAGAGCATTGGTATCAGATCAGTACCCAGTATACAGAAGGCTGATATCAGGCTGAGGTACTGGAATGGAAAGAAAAAGCTGGATTGGTGCATTCCAAGTTTTAACACTAGCAGCTGTGCAAGAAAATTTTGATGCCAGCTTTTGGTGCTTGACAGTTTTCCATACTTGGTGTTACAGACACATTTTAGTCAGAACAAAAAAGCACTGAAGGTTGATAACCCACAAAATTAGTCGGTTGTCTGAGGTTCACCTCTACAGCATGTTAGAGACTAGTACTTTGTGTCATAGCAGAATTACTCCTTCTCACTATTCTCTCAACATTTTAATGATATAGTTTTTCAATTTAGCATGAAGACACTAGTAAACTTTACTGACTGATACAATCTGACAGAAGTAGATGACATCCATACAGCAGTAACGGTCTTTATACTGCTTCCCTCTGAAGATAAATATTTACATGGACTGTGAGGAATTAAGAGACATGACAATGGCAGTTGGCCCTCTGTTGCAAAGCTCTGTCCAGAGACAAACACAGTCAGTAGACAGAAAGGACAGAGAAGGGAGGGATTTGCTTTCTGCCCATCTGTCTGGTTCAGCAGCTGATTGGTCCATCAAGAAATCAGCTGATTGAGAGCAAATTGAACTATAAAAGGATGCAACATGCTATATCTCTGTTGAGATATAGCATCATGAAAAATAAGGTACAACATTCTCTGTGGCAACAGCGATTGAGATTCATGTGTCACTGTATTTGCGTAAATGGAGCGGCTTTCAGCCAGTCATGCTGCTTGAAAACAGCTGTTGTTATGTGTGTCAAGGAGCAATTCCTTCGCCTCACTTCCTGCCTGCCTTTACAGTCCCCTGCTCGATTCATGTTTATCATGTGGTTGCCATGGTGACCTGGCAGAATTCAAAAGGGACAGGTAGGTCCTGACAACCAATCAGCCGTCAGTTGCCAAGGACTCGAAGGCAGATTGTGTAATGAGAAAATGATAGTGACAGCGGACTGATCAGAGGGTCAAGGATGGAAAGCGATACAATAATCAACGCTGATTTGGAGTTTTAGTGATTTACATGTTAACATACTCTCAAAATGGTCAACCCAAACACTTCATCATAGGACGTGACTGTGGTTCATGCCAGGAAATTATCTATTTGCAGTAGCCACTCAATATTCACAGCAGCCATGCATGACTTACCTGTATTCTATTTATACATGCAGCTGACTCACACACCAGAGAGAGAATGGCTGAACTATTGTCTGTCTTGCACACTCATTAGAGCACAAAGGATAAAAAGGAGCACCCTCACCCCCACCAAAAAAAAATAAAAAATCTAAAGATGCGTGACTGCTGAAGATAAGACCAAGAAAAGCTTCAACTTTTGTGAATTTGCACTGTAGTTGCTGTGTTCTTCTTGCTGCTTTCACAGACACCATGAGTGTGCTGTGATGTGTAAAGGCCAAAGTGATGCTGGACAGTATGAATGTGAGAACCGTGTACTGAGACCAGCATGTAGAAACGTGTCTCAGAAGCAAAGAAAACACTTGTGTCAGCAGAGCTCTGCAGCCTGTCTGTCAGCAATAACTGGAACAAACAGTGTAGATCACATCAACGAGAGAAAGCTGACAAACCAGCCCACCAGTATTGTCTAGTGCCGCAATGTAGAATTATTTTCATTACTGATTAATCCATCAATTCATTTTTTGATTCATTGATTAGTTGTATAGTCCAAGATCCAATGTTGTTGGATGATGTCTTTATATGGCTTATTTTGTCTAAAGAAAAGCCCTAGAAATGTATCTTGTATTTGGTTATTTTAAATCAAACCTGTTTGAAAACTGTTGTTGTAGCTGAGGTCATGATGCATCTCAGAACTGCTGAAACTGAAACTAGATGACACAAACACAGTCTGTGGGGGATTTTGTTGTCTCAAAAATTTGTCTGGGACAGGCAAATTATGGCAGATGCGTCATCTGCAGTAGACATAACTAAATCTGTGACTGCTCCTGAAACGCTCCTGAAAATTGAAAAAAAAAAAAATTGCTTTTGTTTGACCAACAGTCCAAAACCCTAATATATTCAATTTTTACATCATTTACAATGCTATAAAATTAGATGAAAGACTCCAGAAGCAAATGTAAAAACTAAAAGCAAAACTACATCTGTTCACTCTCGTCAGAAGGTGTTAATGAGCCAAGGTATATCTTAATAAGCTAATCATTCTTACACCAATGTAAATGCCTTTGAAATGAAAACAATACTGTTTACCTGCTGCCGGTCATGTGGCTGTTCTGAGCGTTAGCAGTCTGACATATTGTCACACTTAGTCAACAGCAGTACACATACAAAATCACCAGACCACTGGCTCAAACACCAACAAAACCAACTGTTTACAATCCAGGCTGATTGTATTTGGTCGGTTTATAATCTGGAAAAAAACATTATAAGTAGCGTGAGCTTGTGAGAGCCAAACATGATCACAGTGTTTGCCATTAATCGCAAATGAGATTTAATAAAGGGAATACGTGGTGCCAAGTTGGGCATGGAACAGCACAACAAAACCTCCACATGAAACGTCTTTTTGATGTCCCTTCCCGCGCCTGTGCGTGCTTGTACATCTCTAGGCAGCATCCGAGTGTGTGTTACAGTACATGTTGAGTAATAATATCATCATGTGAAAGTTAAACTGCTTCTCATTATCAGGGCTGCTGTCCAGTCCTGCTAAGCTCATTGAAGATCTGCTTTTAACTCAACACCACACAGTACACACTCAGTTATGGACTTCATAGCAGACACCGTCTTGGCCAGTAAACTGAGACAAAGTTTCTCTGATGGATGCATTGATGGAGAGATGAATGGATGGATGATAACTGGATGCAGATACTCGATAGGCTCTTAAATATCACGCACGGACACACACAGTTCTTGCTGTAGTGCACCGCAAGCACATGGTGAAGCTAATAGGTTTAACTTGGCAGCAGTCCTGGTGATGTCAGACTAATCCCTCATTAAAACCCTGATGACATCACCACACTGGTGAGAATGTAATATGTGAGCGCTGAGGCCGCATGCTTGTGGAGAAGTTTGAAGAGTGTGTGTGCGTGTGTTTGTGTATGAGGGATACCCTGCTGGTATACACCATGGGTGCCCTCGCCACAGTCCAGGTAATCCAGGTTAAGCTGTTCCTCAAAACACACACAGAGGGAACACTAGCGTCACAGCGACCATCTCAATAATACTATGTCCTCATATGCAGTTTATTAAATTCACTTCCCTGCTCACACAAACAACTTTAACGTGCCGACAGTAGAGTAAAAAGAGTGAAGAAAGGGTTGACATCCCTAACCCTGTGTCCAGCCCTTTGGTCTGTTGCTATGAAATGACATAAAAGTCAATGACAGCTGCAAGTGTCAGCATTAACAGTTAGTATTCAACAAAAGTAAATGTTTAAACAACTAAAATGTGTACAGTTGGCTGATTTTTTCACAATGTTGCTGCCAAATGTGCTGATTCTATCATTTGAGAAACATTTGCAGTCCTGGGGCTTTGGCACAATGTAGTATCTAATTATTACCACCAGGAGTGAAATATGCAAATCCACAAAAAATTAAAACAAAGAAAAACTTTGTTGCTCAGATGTTTGAGGAGAAATGGGTCATTCGAGCAAACAGGCGAGCCACAAATATGCAAATACAAAAGTGCAAAGAGTGATGTGCAGACGGGCAATCAGAGCAACTTTTGCCAGTTCAGTGAATAAGGAAGTGATTAAGTGGGCACAATAAGGACACGATCAAAATGGAATAACTGAGAAGTGAATCACCTGGTATGAAGAGGCTGATACCAGGTTCAGAATTCAGTGAGGACAGCATGAATCCACCCTGTATCCACCCTGTTGGGTGTCAACATTACAGTTAGTGGTTACTGATAGTGGTGCTGATGTAAGAGCATAGGGGCCCTTTATACTGCATATATTGATATTGCCAAGATGCTGCGAGTACACTAATCTCAACCCAGTAAAAGTATGTTTTGGAGGATGTGACAAACAATATTTACAGCATAAATGTGCTAGTTAGCAAAAAGGGGGTCAGTACTGCCTATGTGTATGGAATAAAGAGAATAATAAGAGGTGTTATCACAAATACGCTGTCATTGTCAGTGTGCATTCCTGTCATGCTGAGATTGTGTTATTTTACACCCTGTAATGTGAGAGTCTGTCTTACCGGATGGATGAGGCACGTAACAGTTAGGATTGTGCAAGTGGGAATGTATTTCCTCTAAGGAAGTGCTGTACAACTGCATTTGTAATATGCGAGTTCATGCAAAAATACAGAGGAAGGAGAAATTTGTAGACTAAACATTGGTTAAAAAAAGAACTTGGATATACAGACTTTGGATAGAAAGTCTGAGACAAAGGACCAATAAAACCAAAGAAAACTCACTTGTTCAATTTATATCCAGAGTTTTGTGTGAACTTGAACTATTCAGATCAACTCTATGACACAACGCTATATTGTAAATATACACAACCTGACAAATCATTCACCTTCATATGCCCCCACAGGTTTCCCAGCGAGCTATAGGATTATAATATAAGTCTGAGGTATGTGTGCACGCGTGTGTGTGAGGGGACTCCCTCTCCAAGCCAAAGCCTTTCTAATCTGTTTATATGCCTCCTCATAAATGCTGTCGTCATCAGGGCAATCCTAATCACCATCATCGTCACAAGCAATCCCCTACTAAGATGAACATCGTCATCATCATGCTTTCCTGGTAATTCCCATAACGTTTATGATGTTCCATGTCTTTATGTCTGTAATGCAAACCACAAGTGAGATGGTTGAACTAAAAACAGGTGACTACGTGAGGTGTGCTGAGAATGAGTATATAAATTTTCTTGGATAAATCAACATATGTTTGGAAATCAAAATCTAAAAAGGGGTCACATATTGAATTGTGGCCTCTAACAAAAACAGCAGCCAAGAAATCAATGCCAGATGACCCCCTGCTTCTAAATACACACACACCCAGACAGAAAGAAAACTGTGACGCATAAACCCCTCAGTCTCAGTGCATCTTAAAGAAAACCCCAGGGCTAGGCCTCCGCACTGTTTACCTTGAAACACTATTCTCCACATCTTTTTGTTTCATTACAACTGTTTGTTTTTTAGCTGTGGTGGGAGTATATAACAAGCCGCTCTCAGAGAGCTCCTTTGTTCCTGCAGGAAAGGGCTTGGTCATGATAACATCTGTTGGCTAACCACAGGTTTTGTTTGGGTCAAATAGTGACGTACATGGCTGCACAGCGGCTCTCTGACTCGACATAGACTGAGTAATGAAATTTCCTAATTTCTTTGTATTTTGCCACTGAATCAGCGGTGACATTTGGCTGTTAGGAACATTGCAAAGGGTATTTGATCCCAGTCTGTATCAAGAATTTTGTATATTACATAGTTGAATAGACCTTGAGAGAGTACCCTACTCTGCTGGTCTTTATGATTTCTAATTATGGTTCTAATTATGGAGACACAAGACTAAAAGTCTGCAGCCATGCTAGCGTCTCTGAGCGTGTGCAGTACTTAGGCGAAGTGGTGCCATGAGCATATGCTGACGTCAACTTGCTAACATGCTCATAATGACAATGCTAACATGCTGATAATAAGGTTTGATGTTTGCCATGATAATGGATCTAAGTTTGGCATGCTAGATTGCCAATATTTGCTAATTTGCAGTAAACACAAAGTACAACTGTTAAACCAATTTAGACACATTTTAATTTTCACCTGCAGTAGCATGAGATGAAAAATCAGGAGATCTCCAAAGTCATTAGGATACATTGTCAGGAACCATGAATGAAAAGTTTTCAGTTGGAAGTGGTGGACAGACTGACCAAACACTGACATTTCCATCTTTAGAGCCATGTTGCTAGTGTGGCTAAACTGTTTTATCAAACAGCACTACCACAGTCATTCAGAATAGAAACAGTTGACTACAGGGGCTAAAAAAAATAAAGTGTTGTAATAAAGTTGTGGTTTTCCTCATTTCCATTTTACATCTACCTAACAAAGACATAAGGCATGACTGTCTGCTATTGCCCCCAGCCCAGCGGTAGTGCCAGCTCCCATAGCCCCAGCCTTTGCTTGTAACATTTCTATTTTTGATTTATGCTGAGCACACAAAAGCACCTGCAGCTATCTCCCGCCTCAAATATGTCTGGCTGCCGCGCTGTTTTCTTATTGATCTGTCCATCTTCTTCCCTCTGTCCCGGAGATGAACACAAGATTGAATGCCCTATCAAGCAGCTGCTGTGTGGACAGCGGCGAGAGACAGAACAGGCTGAGATGAATAAAATTGAAATGAAATGGATATTTAAAATGAATGTGATGTCAAAGCTACCTCAAGGCTTTGTGAGGCACAGTGGCCCCTGTGTTTTATATGTACTCTAGCGAGCAAGTTATGCAACTAGGGTGTCATATAGCCACACCTGTTGAAACCAGCAGCATGGCTATAAAAAATAAAGAGGGCATTGTTCCTCTCTGTCCTATTGCTTTGTGTTTATTAATCATTACAATTAATAAAGGCTCAGGAAGGAAATACATATGCAGTCATTATTTGTTTGTTATAGTTGACAATTGAAAGGGAGGCCCCCTGAATGCAGCCAGTCAGTGATTTACGTTCACTACAGGCCAAAACATTAACGCATAAGCACAAATGAAACATATTATCATATGAGATACAGTTAGATTATATTATTTTAAAATACTTAAACGACTGAAATTAGTCCAAAATCAGATGGATAGACAAGCTAATATACACCAAGGTTTACTGGGTGTTACGGTAAATTATTTTAATGATACTAATAGATCTAAACTGTGATGGCCTATTGTTGTCTGCCAGTGTGAAAGTGTGTTTGTTGGCTTTAATTTGCTGTAATGAGTAATGACAACACTGTCTCTAGATATTGCTCATTCTGGACTGCATCTAATCTGACATAAGGGGTATGTTTGGTGTTCTGGAAGTTGTGTATATGAGCGTGGGTGTGTTCGAAAACTCACTAGGGTTTTACTGTGTAATACAAGCAAGAGGATGTTTCGACTGTAAATAAGTGGCTGAATAACACAATAAAGAATGCAAGAGCAGCAATGTGTGATAGAGATATTGGATGATGAAAAAAGTGGAAGGTTGGGACAAAAAAAAAAAAGAACAACCAGCCAATCTTGGGCACAAAGAGCCTTTAGACTGCTTTTATTGACTGACTCAGCGGGTGTGTGCTCAGACAAATACACAGCAACAGCAAGATGTCCTGCAAAATAGGTGTGAAATAATGAACTGATCGTTTTGCAATTCTAAGGAGCGTTCTAATTGAAATTCCTCCAATAGAGAGAAGATGAAGTGGAGTCTTTGTGAGCAACAGCAGTCCACATTACCATCCACGCAGATTAAAGCGAGGGCCTCAAACATATCACCAAGAACATGTCTGTCATCCTTCAAGTAACTTCATAATCAATTTATCAGTGCGCTGCCTTGTGGGACAGCTGGAGTAACAACAGATTTGAGCTCATTCTCACTATCACAGCACTTACTCATACTGCGGACCTGACTTTCATGTCAACTGAAACTAAAAGTGGTAAACATACAGCAATAAGTCATCCGTTTTTGAGAAGGTGTGTGTCACAGGATCTGCTAATCTCTTGCACAAGATTCAGATATTAGTCATGGATCTTGTGGTTGGACTGAGCTGTCACACCATACACAGCTGTGATCTCCATAACAACTGTGTAACTGAAAGTGGTACACACTGCCTTCACAGTCTACTAAGTTGTGCATCCAAAGTTGAGGGGGAATTAAACATTTTTTTATGTAAATAAACATAATTTAAATTGATAAATGTTGGTAACTAAAACAGCGGACCTCTGCATGTGCAGTTATTTAGTTTGTAATGCCAAACATAAGCATGGATGACAAAATAATGAATTTTGTTCATAAAGAGGAATACAACATAACTTTTGAGAAAAAAATCCAAACATACACAACTCATTAAATATAGCCCAAACTGTATTGCATTATTTTCTCTTTGCTTCAGATAAGTCAGTGAAGATATGTCTGAAAGCTGCTCTATTACCGCTTTTTTTGCCACCATTTGTGCGTGCTTTGAGTTTTCTTTTTGGGATGCTCTGTTTTGCATTTTGACTTTTGAAAAGTGCAGGGTTTACTATTTAAAGTGTAAAAAGCTAGAGTCTTCTTGCAATGCACATGCTCTCAAAGCAGCCAGGTTTTTGTGAGAGAATGCAGTGGAGGAATAAGCGCTAAGAAGTAAGGAGTGTTAGTCTGTGTGGCCCTATCTAGGGGAGAGAGTGGAGAACATCCTTAATAAGGCTGAGTACATCAGCATCACCCTGCACAGTAGGCTGGCAAAGATTGATGCAATGGCTCTACATTGCACATACACACACTCGCATACACCCACACACATACACACACACACACATTTGGTGCTGGTGGTCCTCTGGGACAAGAGTGAGTGATGACTTTGTCTCCACAAAACTGACAGCAGGTCTCTGCTGTCTCCAAAAAGCCCATTTTAAAAGCTCTGCCTCAGTCCCAACAAAGTAACTTGGAATGATAGAAAGTAATCTAAAGTTTGGCTGAGATTGAGCTAGCAGCACTAGAATCAATGACAAAGTGCAGTGGGAGCAAACCTAAAAGAAATGAGATAACAATGCTCTGCGTCTTGTTATCTTACTAACAAAATGTGTTACGTCTGAGGAAACCACCCCTGGGGCCAACAAGAGAGAGGAAGAGAGACAGGAAAGGGGGGTGGGTGAATGATAGTTGATGTCACTTTGCCAAAAACCTGAGAAAAATTGTCTATTTAAACCATTTATTATTCACTGACTATCCACACCCACTACCATTTAGGAGAGAGGGAGAGGGAAGTGATGCAGCAATGCATTTCCAATCCCTATTTTCTAAAAATAGACTCGTCTATCCTCTCCCCCTGGTCTCTGAGGCACTGGATTCACTTAATTGGATTACTACACACACTTTTCATTTCCTTTCTGGTTAGTGTTTAATGAAGTTTAGACAATCATACATCTCAGTTTATTCACTGTGCTGCTGTAGGCGGCACCCCGCACATTAAAAAATGTAAGATGAAAACACCATGTCAATTATTAATCTCTCCTGGGTCTGTATACATTAACCATTGTGTATGCAGACTATACAAGTCTGGTGATCAATACAGATGCTGACTGTATCAACTGTATGTGCTACACTATCTCTATAGTAATGCAGTGTGGCCTGCTGAGAGAGGGAGCGCAGTTACCAATAATAATATTCTTCCATGGCCTCAATAGACCCAGAAGTGAAATGAATGTACTGTAGATTGTGTACGTACTATGTTTAGGTGAGTGCAGGGTATGCATGTATTTTTAGACAGGAATGTAATTATTTTTCGGTGATTCAGTACTCCTATCCATGTCTTTATGCAATCTTTATAAGCCCTATTCTCCCAGTGCTTCTCTACTTGAACACCACAGGTCTGACACAGAAAGAAGGGGACCAGTCCATTATTGAGGTACAATGAATAATACAGATCCTCCTGAAAGCTCTTCTGGACCTGCACACACACACACACGTGCACAGACTCATATATACTATGATGGTGCATAGCTTTACTGTGTAGTGAAAGAGAAAAAAAATCCCTGCTTGAGGTTTAAATGGAGTCTGACAGGCTCATCACCCATTTTCAGAGACTAATGCTTGATTCTGACAAGCATGACAGCCCTGAATTGTTGTTCCAACACTGTCACTAGATTTGCTACATCCATCCAATTCAGCAACACAATACATTCCAGCAGACTGTGAATTACATCTTAGTCAGACTTCTCTCAAATTAATAAAGAAATTACACCAACAAGAGAAAACTTCATCCAAGCTGATGTATGTTAAAAGTGACATTATTACTCTCTGTTACTGTTTGTTGTCTCAGTAATATTTGTGATAACATTCGCTTTTATTTACATTTGATTATTCAGGCCTTATGAATTGCAGTTATGACAACAAGTTAGTTCAGTGAGTGTGGGCTCACAAATATTACTTTAACAACCTAAGACAAATATTTTTCCAGCTTTGAAGTGTTGAGGCGTGGTGCAGGAGGAGAGTGTTTTGTCTACTCACATCTGTCATGAACATCCTTTGATTAAAACCAGAGACTTAACAATCACAAGCTCACCTCTCTAAACTTTACACGATGGTCACCCACGCCTTTATGTTTATACAATCTGTTGCGCTGCATGTGTGTGTGTGAAGAGGAAAGAAAAGAACAAGGATGAACAAGGATTTTCAGCTGTGTTTCTGTTTACAGTACCTTCATGGATTACCAAGGAATATTTGACATTGCTTCCTGATTGTGTATGAGTGTACATCAGTACGTGGACATGCTTGTGCACGTGCATAGACTGCATAGATCTGTTTTGCTGCATTTATTCTTCTGTGTTCAATTTACTTTTCCACAGCTCTCTTTCACTGTCTGTATTGAAAACAAAAGCAAAAGGCCCTCTATTTATTTAAGTCAAAAAAACATTACTTAATTAAAAGCCGGGTCTATGCATTAGAGCGCTAGAATTATTGTTCCAGCTGATCAAAATATGAATTTATTTATTCCCTAATAACGGTATTGGCATTGGCCCCAAAAATCCAGTATCAGTCGGGCCCTAGATACCGGTAATGCAGTAACAAATATTTAACAGCTCAAATGAAAGCAAATAACAAAACAAGGAGGCTTCGTACTAAAATATGAACAAATATACTTATTATACAGAGGAAATGACAAATTAAGGCCACTGTCTAATATAAGCCTGCGGCCAGTAAAGGCCTGGTACCCTCTGCAGTTGAGGTAAATAGAGGCACTGGCCACTATTTGAGGACATATGGCATGTGATGGTAAATTCAACATCAAAATCTATTTAATGGGATTATCAGGCACATCCTTGGCAATATGAGCAGATGTATTAGATGAATCAATGGTCTATTGATAAGTACAATTTGTGCCACATACTGTAGATTGCACTAACATCTGATCCACAGCTCCTCTCTCCACATCCTCCCGCCTTTACATGCACCGTCACCAGTGTAAAGAGACATAAAATAGAGAAGACTGAGATAAGGTGTGCATGCCTGTGCTTAGCTTTAAAACATAATTAAATTAATTATTGAATCACAAACAACCCAGGGCTGTTTGTGACTCAATAGAATACGGAAGTCTGGCATGTGTGCGCATGTGTGCTGTCACACCACAGAGAAGAGTAAGACCCAAGAAAAACAGTTGACAAACCGGTCTGACAGATGGGAATATAACTACCCTTGTCACCTTTTGAATGGGTTTAATATCTGTTGCTTGATTAGCATTACAGAGTCAGTATGCTGGAAAAACATAATATGTTGGAAGTATGTGTATTGTTCGTATACCAACAGCCCACTGTGATGACATCACTGACTCCTCTGTGTCCCTCCCAGCTTAGAATGTAGCTGTGAGAGAACTATTCCCATAAGATACCCAGCCTAAGTATGACTAATCAAAACAAGACAGCAAAGAATCCCATCAACACAGCACTTTTATCAAGATATTTTTCCATCTTTTTGCTCCTGAAAAGCAGTCTCCAGCTTACTGTTACAATACCTCTGTGTGCTTGCTATTTCTGACCAGCCCTCTCAGTTTATGGATCAACTTGAGCATTTAGTGTGGGAGAAAATGACAGGAAATGTCTGGCCCATTTAACAATAAATTTCCCTGAATACATCTGAGCTGAGCTGGGAAAAAACTACACTGGCTGAGGCTGGGCTAGCCTTAGGGGAGCCCTTACCGTACCACAAAAACAACACACACACACACACACACACACACCCACAAATGAATGTGCACGCCAACTGACATTCTATGGATTTTAACTCATGCACATCCTTTTTTATGTACATATTGAGCAACAGTAGTAAACCCACAAAAATATTTTTTAAAAATTGTAAACATCCACATGTACGTTTACGCTAACAGAAACCATCATCACTACCAATACTCACCATATCCAGGAGTGCCTTCTAAAAGGAAAGTGGCTGAGGTGCATCATGGACTTGTCACTGGGTACACCTGGACATTGTCCAGGCTTCATACTGAGGCTGTGTCAGGATTGATCCCCTGCCTTTCACCCTTGGTGCCCTTCTGTCTAGCTATCTATCTGCAGACACTGCCCCACAGTATCCGTAAGCCCCAGCATAATATGTAGTGTTCCATACTGCAGTCCACTGTTGTGATGCTCCCATTCAGACCTGTCTTCCAGTTGAACCACCTTTGAACTTCTGACTTCACTGGTTTGGTCCTAGGGCATCACAGCATAAAGTGCTGGCTTAAATCAAACAAGGCAATCTTAAAAATCAAACTATATAGCACCATAAAATCCACTGAGTTCCAGAAGAGAAATAAAAATCCCAATAAATGTGATGATTAAAAATAATAAAAAAAAAAAACAAAAAAAAAAAACTGAACTAGAAGCAGACTTAAGCCCGGTGTGGAATTTCAGCTATAGAGTCTCAGCAGTGCGAGCACACAGGCGGCCACCCAGCAGGACCAGCTAAACTCCCCGGCCGCTGCTCTTTTTTCCGTGGGATTCTTCCGGCAAAGGTTTGGAAATTACTGTCCCACATCCACATGGTGAACCGGTTCAGGGACTCATTCCTCCGGAAAACATTCCTTTTCCTGACAGCCAACGACGCCGGTTGGAGAGGCAGCGGTAGTCACACCAGCATGACAGAGCATGTTACACACAGAGTCACTCACACACTCACACTCGCTTTCATCCTCTCAAGCTTTGCCCCCTTTGTCTCTCTTACTTTGCGTCTCCCTCTCTGTTCTGCCCTTTCACAACCTCCCAGGGAGGGAAATAAGGAAATGGGAAGAGGAAGAAAAACAGTGAAGTGTCTCTTCAGTATCTCCCCTTCTCTCTGTCTCGCTCGTCTCTCTTACCCTCCCTCCCTCCCTCCCTCCCTCGGTGCTCTAGTCAGTGGGATGTCCTGACCCTGTGTAAGAGGTGTGCCTGCTTCTTCAGTATCCAGTCAGCTAAACCTATTGATCCTCTTACCACATGCTCCTCCACTTCATTCAGAGAGGAACACGTCTACACATGTACCATTTGCATATTCATACAAGTACACTTACTCACACAGAGAGCCTGTATAGTAATGTGGGCAAAGTGTTGACACAAGTAATTCCACTCATTTCCTCCTCTTAAATCCATCTTCCGCCCAACTTTTCTTTTCTTTTCCTAAGTAATGTGTGTTTGTCTCTATTATATTCCTCCTTCGTCATAACAACGCAAGCACTGTTGCTGCCCTGTCAGTTTGTTTTTTGTTTTTGCTACTCTAAGCACACCCTCTGTCTGTCTCTAGTGTCTCCTTGCACGCCAGTGAACCATGAAATTTCAAACCGCACAACAAATGCCATCTTATTTTTCTCCGCACTTGTGTGCACATGTGTGACATATAGTTGGTGTGTGTGTGCGACTGTGAAAGCATGCAGAGGGCCTCTCAAGGCATGTTTGTTTCAAGAAACTTGTTATACAGGATGTCAATGCCCTTACTGCGGTATAATGCATTCCTCTGTTCTTACACCAGCGGCTTCAGGCTCCAGATGGAGTCTGTAATCCTGCCTATAAACCACACATCAAAAAGAGTAAATGTCATACCGTCTTTTAAATCTACTGAAGATAACAAGGTGAATCTCCTCAAAACTACAAATCATCAAACTGAATGTTATTCAGAATGCATGACAGTCTGTGTCTGCATGCATGTGTATGACTGACTTTGCATGTGCATATCAATTTGCACATTTGTGTGCAAGTGGTGTTGGCAAGGAAGTTATGTGTCGAGGTTGGGGTTAGCGCACTAAGGTTGTGTGTGTGTGTGTGTGTGTGTGTGAGTGAGTGTGAGTGAATGTGTGTGTGAGTGTGAGTGAGTGTGTGTGTGTGTTTTGCATTAAAAGCCATAGCTGTGGCTAGGCTCCAGTTGCTGCGGTCTGAAAAACAGGATCCAGCACTGCTTCTTACACACATCCTGCCCAACACACACGTCAGCAGCCTCTCAACTCCTGCCAAAAGTCAAACCACCTCACAGCCTCTGTAAGCCTGCACCTTCAGCTACAACAGGCACTCATGAATAGGGTGGAGGAGCAATGAATGTTGAGGAATCTGCTTGCGGGGAAAATGAAGACAGAAATGCAGCTCTCTAGGGGGATGTGTGTAGTTTGTGTCTATAGAGGGGCAGCTAGGCAGTTTAGGCAACAACAAGGAGAGCATTTCAATTTAAGGTGCTTCAAAGGTTAAACAAGACAGCAGCAGGAAAGCACTCTAGCACCTGTTATTCATTATGTGCACATAAAGAAAAAGAAATCAACTCTCCATCTGTCTCTCAGATTTACCCTTAAAACAATCATATCATTTCAGACATCTCGTGTACAAATGGAAACTGGGGCCAGTGCTCTAATAATAGAATATACACTGTATGTCCCTGTGTGTATGTGTGTGTGCGTGGTATTGCGTAATCTAAGTCCCTGCTTTGGGGGCTGTTGGCCCCTGCTCTACTCAACACTGGTGAGCTGTCACGACTCATCCTGCAACCCAACAGAAAGCCAGAGACTGGAGGAGAGAGGGAAAAAAAGAAAGATATAGAAAGCAGGAGAGAAGGGTGACAGAGAATGAGAGAAACCCAAATGGAGTGAGGAGGTAGGGGTAGAAGTGGATGTGCATGACAACATTTTTACAAAAAGGAGGTATAGAGAATGAGGGGGCTTTTTCATTATTTTTCTTACCATAAAAGCAGGAGAAGAAGAGGTGTAGGGGTGACCGTGCAGCTGTGACAGAACAAGGTAAGATTGATGAAGATTAAACTAAAGATGAAATGCAGCCCTGCTGCGGGGACACAGAGACCTTGTAACAACGCTATGTGTCCCACAGAAAGCCAACACAATAACATATTATTGCCATAAAATACTGGCACAATATAAACTCATCATCATCCCTGACCCCTGCTTGTAAAGGAGACAAATATGTTCTCTATCTGCAAAATATTATATCATATTTGAATCAGAAGGCCCTATTCCATTATATTAGTGGTCCAACATGGCGCTCTGTGACTAGGCATCAGATGGAAAGGGCCAGATTACACAGCAGAATGAGTACATATCGATTTCACAATTTCATGTTAGTAGAATACTTTTCTTCATTTATCTCTAGATCAATAGTCCAGAGAACGCAGGCTGAGTAACCTCTACAGTCAAATTACAGAGCTGGTCCCACAACCAGTAGCGTGACTGCTTTAGCTCCAGGTGTTTTGCAAAACAAAACAGACATTATGTAACTCTTTAGGTCATAAAACCTGAAAAGGAATCTAAGGTAAGCTTTGGTGTAACAAGAAAATAAGTACTATGTGGTACTGTTTAATAATGTTTAATCACATAATGGCCTTACTGTTGGTCAAATACGCTAGCAGACATTTCTATACCACAGTTGAAGTTAAGTGTTGCACAACTTAAATAAAACGTTCACACCAGCAGGCATTTGGCGGTGCAGCTGTTCAATATTTAAATTAATATAAAACTCCACAAAATTTACATTCAAATGGGAAAGCAAATCTCTCTAGAGATTGAGAGAAAACTGGGCCCTCGTGCACGTTTTGTTCCTTTGAGGTAGGCCAGCTGTCCATCACTGTGTGTCGCGGTGGAAATGCCTTGGGCCCAGTCCTCCTACTTGCCATTCACAGATGGTTATGCAGTGGCATTTCAGCAAAGGTTAACTCATTCCCCCTTCAAATCAGATATTTGTAATTAGATTCCCACATCTAATGGGGACATAGAGGCTTCAAGGGCCATTTGTAAAATGTGAATAATGTTAAAGTGCCCAAAAAAACTGCTCACTTGTTGAGTGGAGAGGGTTTTCTCGACTCTTTGATTTTAAGTCACACCAAAAGGAAGGGAGTGACTTAGTTTATTAGAAAAACATGCAGAATTACAACAAAGCAGTAACTGTCAGTGGTGAAAGATGGATTTACTTACAGTAAGCTGTGTTCAAACATTAAGAGGATTTTTGAAGTTATTTCACTTTTCAGATAATAAAAGCTAGGCTGCATGCATTGTTTTCAGTTAACCAAAAGTGGAATTACACTTAGGAACAGGTATTTTGCAAGACTGCAAAATTCTAATACAATTGAGGTAGTATTAAGCATAATTATTACCAACTACCTGTCATAATAGTGAAGATTACCTTTGAATATGTTTGATTTAATTCATGTATTTTTTACAACACTACCAACATTTACTTTCTGTCTTAAAATACAAAGCTTTACTTACTATAAGCTCAGTGTTTACCACAAAAGCACCATGGCACACGGCCACAAATGGCACTCAGTTTGCTTTGCTTAAATAACCTGTATTTTACGTACAGTCTCTGATATTATCAAAGTAAATGTGTAATGTCACTCAGCACATTAAGATAAATTTGAGACTGATTTGATTAAACTTATATTGTTGCAATACAGAAATGCAACAAAATATTTTTAACAACATAAGATTCAGTCTGTAACACTGTAGTTATTAATCTACCAAATATAAATAGATGATTATGATGTTCATGTCCTCATCACTTATGTGTATTCCTTAAACACAACTCATGAATAACAAATATATGAATATATACACACGGGAGGAAACATGACTGAAATATCAAAGCAAAGTTCAAAGACAAATCTACATCACAATATTGTAGTGGTTCAACTGAAAGGAGACTAAATCTGCCCCTCACTCACAAATCTTCTCAATAAGACTGCAGGCCAGGCACCCTGCTTAAAAGCATCATAAATGTCCGCTTAAACACCACCATTTTAAATGCTGATATCTGTTTTGACTGCTTCATGAGACTTGTTTTCTCAGAGCATGGACAGATGGGATAGAACTGAAATATCAATGGTCCATAACCCGAGGCAATCTCCACTAACACCATCTGTGAGGATGGGACTCACTAACAGTTAGTGCAATCAACTCTGCTCTTCCCTCTGATACCTTCATTATCCAATTAAATTGACAGAGAAAACATCACTTTTACTAGTTTAAAATGCCAATAGTGAAATCAACCGTAACTCACTGCAAATACCATGTTGTGTATACTACAATAAACACATACTGTCATTTCTTACTAGAAACCTGTCCATATACAAAAGTATTAATAAGGGTGTAAATACAAAGTGTAACAGCACTTTATGCTATTGCTCAACTACTACGTGGCTAGCACTAATACTTGCCCAAGAAAAACCACCAAAACAAAATGAGATCTGTCCATTTATGTGTCCTTAATGGTAATTTGAGATCAGTGAAAAAGTGAACTGCTCATGAGGTAAAAACATCAACCAGCTAGTCGTAAATATGAGCAGGATATGTAGGAATTTATTGCTGTCCTTGGTATTTCCCGTTTGACATCACAAATTGCAGAGGCATGTCCACACAATGTGATAAACACTGTAGGGAAGCCACAGATACTGGCAATACAAAGGTAAGAAAAACAGCTTACTTTTAGTAAGCTAGTTAGTACTATTCATACCAACACAATCAAAAGTATTTACAAAAAATATAAACATCTACATGTGACATTGTAAATCCTTTTTTTTCCTTTTTTTTTTTTTTTTTACAAACTATGTAGTTGGGCTTTTTCCAATGCACCTGCTTTCAATGAAGCACTAATTAAGAGTTGCAAAGCTGCAGGATTTATTGCAGGCATGGGTATTTCCCACTTGACGTCAGAGATTGCAGGGGTGTGTCCAAACAAGTGATAAACACAGAGAAGTCACATTTTACAGATTCTTTGTTTTGGACTTTGAATGTAGGTGAGCTGATGAAATAACCATGCAAAAGCTTTACAACTGGAGGAACAACATGTCATCCTTTTCTTGTTTTTCTGAATAGATGAGCATCTATGCGTGTGCGCACTAAATGTGCCGTCAACCCCAAACACTATCTCATTTTGGAGAGTAGTGCTCCCTGAAAACAGACAGGCACATGTACATACAGTGATTATGCAATGAAACTATTATGAAATTATGTTCCCCATCAAAGGAATTCATGGAAACAAATGTGCTGGAGAGACAAATTCACTGATTAGGGTCACACACTGCGTACAAACTGACCTGCCTCCTCATCCTCAAACTGTCACAGATATACCGGTATGAACCCACATGTGCAAAGGGTAAGCTCACAATAATTATAAGGTGTTCTGTCAATTTCCAGCATTGTGCTTTTTATCTGCTGCCATCAGAGCATAAATAGGACCAATTAGATGCTGTATTGCACATTTCAATGAGAGCTTTGTACCCAGGGTACACCCACTCACCTGGCGGAGGCGAATGGATCTGGAAAGCAGGTGACTCTGGGAGTATGTTAATTAGGGTGTCATAGAATTTCAGTGCTAACAAATGAGGCTGTATTGTATCAAACCTGAAAAATCAAAGGGCTCCTTAATGTCCCCACCAATCATCACTTTAGTCACCATAGCAACAACGTTCAAATGTAGCATCTTTGGTCTTTATTTGACAGTTGTCTGTGGAGAAATGGACAAGGAACACAGCGTGAGGGCCAGGTAGAAATGTTCCCCTGTGATCAATGTGGAAATTACTGATTGTATTGAAAAATATTCAATAATACAGTGAATCTGTGTCTTACAAAAGAAATTAGCATGGTCTACATTTAACATATGGTGCTGGTTGACCTTTTCAATGCACTCAATTTTAATAAATCACTAATTAAGAGTCCCTGCAGGATCTAAGAGTTTGGCCAATAGATCTTTTTCACAGCAGCCATAAGAGGAAAATCTCAGGAGCAAATAATAATATTAAAGGTAGAGTCAGTCATTCTGGAGAAAGATTGTTGATATTTGAGGTAAACACCCAAAAAAATACATCCCTCCCTTCATACTCCCTCAGAAGCTCCACCCCCCAAATTCATGGACGCACATTGCCAAGGCAACGACCAAAAGAGAAATATAGCAGAATCCAGAGCGATGCGTCAGCTGTAGAGTCACTTCTGTTCCTCTCACGCAATATCACAAGAGGAAAAAAAATCATCTGATGTGAGCACTACAGTCCATCCACACTCTCCGGCTCTCTGCAGCCTCCCTACTTCTCAGTCGACCTGCGTTCAGCTTCTCTGTCCACAGAAGCAGCCGTCTGTCAGCTGCAGCTCTTGGGGAGCTGAGAGGACAGCGGCCAGACAGACTGCCTTCACCAGGCTGACTGACAGCAGAAATTTACTGAACCAATATAGTTTGCATGTCAGCTCCACAGGAATAAATCGACTGTGTTTGTATTTAGTGATTCATTGATACAGTTAATAAGTTCAAAACACATATGCAGCAGGATATTTGTGTGATTTAAACAGCTGCCTGCTCAGATTATGCTTGATCAACATGACAGAAATAGACTTGGAGCATTAAAAAAATCACGTATCTGTAATTGGCCACAGCCTCACTCTCTCTCCAGTTCACCAGCAATCACTCACCATTCCACGGTTGCTGGAGACAGGAGACTCACACACAGAAGGGACAGCTAGAGATATTAGCTAAATTTGACAAAAAGTGTATTGGATTAGAATCTCTGACTTTACCTTTAATAAGGGCTGCAATCTATTTAGCTTGATTTGTTTCAAAGTACTTCTATTTTGCATGCAGACTCATGACATGGCCTACTAAAATGGGACAGAGCTATCGTTAATGGTATTAATTACACCTTTTCCTGCTGCCTTTTGCTGCTAACAAGTCAAAATTTATGCTGTAAAAAGGGCTCAATTATTCAAGATTTTGGTCTTTGGTGAACACTCACATTTGTCAAAATATTATCTCTCCGGGAAATGAAATGATGTCCTACTGACAAATAGACCAAAACACATTTGATCACCGTGGCTTAAATCATGAAAAATAACTAAAATCTGGGAAAGTAGAATGAAAAATAAATGTCTATTTGTCACGGTACTAATAACTGAGTACTGTTGACATCTGAAAACTACATAGTCCAAAGATATTTTGAATATTCCACAGATAGTCCAGGTATTTAAACAACCTTCAAGTGGGGGTGTAACTAATTAAGAATTGAAATACATAATTCTCTTTGTTAAAACTGACTTGTGACAGATACACTGTGCTAATATTTAAAATAACATTACCTTACATTTACTGGGCCTCTAATTGCCCTGGCATGTAACAGGCCAATTATTGTTCCTACAGGATGACAACAATGTAATTAGTTTCACGTGATTAATTGTTTGGTTGTAATTGCCTGCTGTTATATTTGTTGTGGTTGCCACCTGTGTGCTGTAGGAAACATTTCTCCCAACTAAGGTTGTTAAAGATTATGAAAAAATACATATTGTTCACAGATGTGCTGAAAACCTTTCATGCTTGCCAATAGTGCATACACATTCTCACTATTGCAGCTACCTGTTTCCCAATCTTGTTATTGGGTAGATGTACAGTTTGGGTATGGAGGTGCTGAGAGTTTTGGGCGGGATGTGTATGGATATTTAGGGAGTAAGAGTGGGAACAGCCATGGTGTCAGCTCTGTTGCTCAACCCCTCCAAAAATAGACTTTTCCTGCATTGCACCAACGTTGTGTCACTGTTGCAGCCAAGGCGCTCGGCTGGCTCCCCCTGCACTGGCTGACTAGTCGGAGCCTTAATCACAGCTCTGGATGGACTGAGTGTCTATCTGGATGTGATTAGTAATTCCGCTGAGGGATGATATGGCCTAGTGATGACCTCCGGTGATATGCTAATTACGGTAGGCTCAAGGGGAAATGTATTTCTACTAAATGACTGAATGAATGAGGAAGAATTTAAGATATATACTACTCAGTGTAGTTTATTTTTAGGTAATTTTCTCTTATTTGTAATCAACAGTTGAGAAGAATTCATAAATAGATCTTCACAGTGAACAGATAATCACTATTTCAGGCTTTGTCCAGCTATTGATGGCAGGTTTTAGATTTCTTATGCAGAACTGAGGCTTCCTGGAATTTCTTATTTTCCCCATCTGACCCATTTCATTTTTCTACCATATTACCATATACACATATTTCTTTTTGCATCAAAGTAAAAGCAAAATATGTTTAACTTATTATTACTTTAAACTCACAAGTCAGGGATTTACATAAGGATTTTGAGAGACATCCGATACCTTTTATCAGATGTCTAATACCTTTTAGACTCAGCTACTTTTATCCACAAAGTGTTTTAAATGAATTGTGCTCAGAAGTACAGAAATATAATACATAATTCATGAAGCCATATATAAGTGGGCTTTTAAAAAGCAAACTGTACATGCAAGTCAAACTATGAGACTTTTTAAATTGGTTGAGGAATTTGGAAAAAAAAAACAAAAAAAAAACAGATTAAAACATGGGACTTTCCCCACACATTTTTTCCCACAGTAAAACTTACTTTGAATACAAGACATCTTTAATCAATCAGATAATTTGTTCCTCACAATATGCTACATAGGCCATTGCTGCAATGGGACTAATGTAAGTAATACAGACAATACACAGTCTGTGGAATAACCAGAACTTTACATAACTGCTGAGGAATGGATGCAAAACGGACATGTAGATAGGAAGACTGATATACTATGGATAGATACATTTGATGATGTACACATAAAAATATTCATGGGTAGGAGTAGCAAGAGAGTGAATGAACAAAAGATCTGAATGGCTTATATTGAAGGAAATGTGTGTAATGGAAATTCATTGCAAATCTTTTTTCTCTCATGTTTTTCTCGCTGCCCCAAATTCCATTAAAGGGCATGAATTATGAAGAAGGCGCAGCATGTAGGAAAGAGCATTGTGGGGGACTTGTGTGACATTAAACTGTTAAAGTAATTACAGGTTAGGAGGAGGCTTGCAGGCTGTAAAATTATCTTACTCTGAAAATGGCTCAGTCTATAACTTTCTGTCTGCAAACTGTGGGAGAAACCACCGCACTCTGTCACACAGAACAGCACACGCCCTTCCAAATACTTACATAATGGCCTCATATTTTAGTTTACATGCACAGTGACAGTGTAAATAGTACAAAATAAAACTGATAGAAACACACAAGAAAAAAAATATTATGTGTCATCTGCTTGGTTACAAGGCCTCATATAGTATTAAAAGGCTTTAAAGGTTTTAACTAAACTAATAAAACTCAGAGTGAAACAAAACCACTAGAGCACACTGTCATCAAACTATAAAGTAAAAACCTCCCAATAAATGGAGGATAAAATAAATGACACAAGTGTGCCGCTGCTCCATTACATATGTGAAAAGCTTTTAAAATACAAAAATTATGTCAAATAAAATAAAAATTTATGCATGTTATATTGAGTTATTTTCACTTTTTCCTCATATACTGGTTCACCTATATATAGATCCATTAACTGAATAAGTGGGTAGACCATCTCAGCCAAATGGATTTCTTTGTATTTCTTGCATCGATTTAAAAGGCTGGTGATTTAAAAGGCTTGTGAACCTGCCAATTGATTTAAAAGCCAGCCAAAATGATGAATTATTGTGCAATTGAACTGGAAAACCGACTCCCCTAATCAGACATTAGCTTTATGATTGCAAAGCTGTTCTGCAAATCTGATATTTAAGGGTTGGATCTTGGAGCTTAAGACTCTTATACATAAATTCTCAACCTGTGGGAGGGATTAACTTTTATACTTTTATTTACTGAATTTTATAGTGTATGAAGGTGCTATGAAAGAGGAAGATACATTTCTTCTTTGTGAGCAAGACTTTGTTCAAAATAAGATATTTCCAGAGACTGTTTGTCTCTTTTTATTATCAGAATCTATGAATTTTTTAAGGAGTCAAAGACAAAAAAAGAAGCAGGTCACGGTGTTGATTAAAAAATGATGAAAGGCTTAAATAGGCCAAGACAGGCCAGTTAAAGCCTGTGGCAGTCATTGTTCCTCACAAAAATGAATTCTGAAGTTCAGAATGTTAGAAAACCCACTTGATTTGAATAACACACTGCTGAAGCTTCATATTTGTTCCTCATCTTTTACACTGGAATCACATTATAAGGGGACCTCTTTACAGCCAGTATGGATGAGAAGAACACTGAAAACAACCAATAACTCTTATTGTATGGAATTTTTTTGTTAGTATTCATGTTACTGAACTTGCGTTACCACCAGTCATGTGTTACTCTCAGACTATAATGGCAATTATAGCATTCTGCGTCTGCTTCTTGCCTGGATGTGACAGGAACAGCTGAGGAGCAGACAGTGATGACCTTGCCACCCTTGTCTACTGTCATGGCTCCCATGACATTTAAAAGTCAAACTTTCACCCCCCTTTCATCCACACCTCACCATCACGAAATGAAACCTGTCAGCCCACCAGAACCCCAGGCAGGAGGTTCAAGTTACAGATAGCCGACGAGGTAAATGGACAAATGCCACAAGAACCAGAGAAAATGTGAATTTTTTTACTGTTTCAAGAGAAGAGAAGAGAAGAGAAGAGAAGAGAAGAGAAGAGAAGAGAAGAGAAGAGAAGAGAAGAGAAGAGAAGAGAAGAACTGAGGAACACAAAGTGGAAACAGTTCCAGTAAATGTTTTATAAGATGCAGTGTTGTACAACTGCAGATGGGATGGGAAGGGAAATGGAGTTTTACGACTTATTAAATTTCTGTGAAAGTCAGTGTGGGGGGTTGTCGTGAGAAGCGATCTGTGTAAGGCCTGGTACATTTGTGTGAAATCCATGTGAGGCTGGAGCAGGTTAAGTTTAGCTGGATGAGATCCTCTGCTGACCTCAGAGTAACTCTCAATCTCTTACACTCTCTGTCTAAGAAGACAGTTTCTTGATTGTTGTAAATAGAGTCAGAAAATAGATGAATTGATGATTTTGGACAAAATTTGCAAATATAAATGACTGTATATGAATTGTATACTTGTATATGTGCACAAGCATATGCATTTCTGTGCATCCGTGAGTGCTTAGTTTTGTTGCTGGCTTTAATAGGCAGGCGAGGGCAGAAACATTAACCACAACTCTAAATTTTTATAACATGAGATCAAAGGAAGAACCTACTGCTTTACTGGAAACCATAAACCATCTGGTGGATCATATTTGTTGAAAACAGTCACAGAAATTTGACTTCTGGGAAAACTGACACGACAGGGAGGAGAACCCCCTGATACTGGCAGGTATTCACCCCAATGAACAGACAGGCTGTCAAGGAAAATTCCACCCTCGGATATAATACTGTTATATAAACACCTTATTTTATAAGTGGTATACCCTCTCTCTCACAACATGCATCGTCTACTTCAGTTACTGGTTTCCTTCCCTTCCAGGAAGGATGTTTAACAACCTCCAGAGGACATTTCTGAACATTCTGCGATTCAGTTGTGTTATATGTGTGGGTGGAGGGAGCAATGTGGCTATGACAGCATAACACGTTTTCCCAGTTGATAAAAGCATAATGCCTTTCCGCTTCCTCTAAATGCAACTTAAGGCACTACTGAAATTACGGATGGAAATACATGCGTTCAGGCATTTTATGCCTGTATGTCCCTATATGATAGTTGAATGTCAGTGAGATGTGTGAACAGTGGATGGTAAAAATAGTTACCCCTGATGTCTCAAAAATCACTTCAGCAAACTTGATTAACATTTAGTCCTGATCTAGGAACATTATAATAGATTCTCATCACTGAGATTAAGTATCTGAGCCAGAAATCTTTTTAGTGACTTATGGAAACAAACATCATCAGTTGGGCACCAAAAAAACAAAATTTACTACCATTTAAGGCCCTAAAAACCTATTTACTCATTCAGCTTTTACTGTGATGGATGAGGTCCTACATGAACACATAATTATCTGCCATAGTAGGTTTGTTTATTCTGTTGCCAGGCGACTGTCAATCAAATCTGATCAAATCACACCCACCTGGCCAAGTGAAGCAGATGAAGGGGAGTTTTTTTTTTTTTTTCAGAAACTCTTTATTGTTTATATTTGTATTCAGTTGAAAATATTGATTATTATAGAAATGTACTCTGAAACCCAAGTTTTTGGGGGCTTCAAACTCAGTATAAACCATGTAAAATCAAAGATAGCGCAGGATTTCTTTCTCACTTAACAATTATGCCTAATGCTCTTACTGAACTCCAGTATTTGGAGAAAATCCTGAGTTTGTGTTACTTTGCGCTCACTTGATGCTCTTTTTCCTCACTTTATAATGCTCTTTTTCCTCACATTTTATGAACAGCTCAGTGACTGAAATGTCCGAGTTGTGAGAGAAGGGCTGATATGAACTATGACAGTCTTGGATCAGTTCTAGGAAATATTGTTATGTAACTTCACATCATCAACATTTTGCCAGGTATTAATGAGTTAATTCTACTGCCAAATTGTAAATTAACAGATATGCACAGTACAGTACAGTACTGAGGATTTTACCTTTTCCACTGTCAGCTCCAGGTGCGCTGCTCTCTATGTGACCCTACATAGTGAACTACTGTCAAGTATGCAAACAAATAGTGAGCTGAAACACAGAAATCAACAAAGTATCATGTTACTGCTATCATTAAAATTGTCCATAAAGGTAATGGGTATGCCATTCTGACAAACACCTGCTCCCACTGACTGTAAAACAGCTGCTTCTCATGGCAAAGTTATGGACAGCAGTCCAGCTATTGTCCAAGCCTAGCCTGACGCAGACACCAGGTTGTTATGTAAAAGGAAAGGAAAATCTACTAGTCAAATAAAGTTAAATCCATTCATATCAGGAAAAAAGGCATATAGTAGGTGTGTAAAGTGCAGATTAAATTCTAATTTAAAAAAATCTATTAAAAATAATTACCAGGATCATTTTTTATAATGTACTTTTATTCCTAAATGTTACAGATTCACATTTGTTCTCTCACTTCTACCTCTCAAAAACCCTCTATCTCAGTCTATTTTTCTGTGTAATAGGTAATAACTCCCTGGCATATAACTGAATTATCTTATAAGTGACTGGGTATAAAGGGAGTACTCATAATAAAATCTCTTTTTTCCCCCAACTGTGACTCCAGCTGTATCACAGGAAGGTTTGCTGCAGAGAATGAGTGGGTGGGGATGCATGCATGGATACACAGACACAGCGAATACAGTTATACTACAAGGAAGCAACAGACAGAAAGAGACGGAAAGAACAAAGCAGTGACAAAAAAGAAAATGAGAGAACAAACAGAATACTGATAGGACACCTCTACAAGTTGCTGTCTGCTGCATTGTGGCACAGACTTTACGTGCCCTGCATCAGCACAAAAAATCCCGTAAATCCCACCAAAACCCAACTCAAAAAATAGCTACACTCTGCACATACACACACAAAAAAGTAAAGAGGGATGAAGAGAGAGGGAAAGAGAGAGAGAGAGAGAGACAGAGGGAGAGAGAGAGAGAAAGGGCAATAGTGTGAGAACAGCATAGTTACATAACCGTGAGAAGCAGCATGGAAGCTACCAAACGGGAGCTCCCGGGCTTCTGCAAGTCGCAGAATGACGCATTGCACTCACACACACACACACACACACATATACACACCACCCTCAATGCAGCAAATGGCACACATTCACATTGACGTGCTTCACGCAAGAGAAGCCACTTCTACACATTTATCATAATCTGGCAGCCAAAGTGACGATACATTCATTACAAAACTCTCTACCAGCAGAAGAGCAGAAATGTTACTTGTACAATCAAATGTATACATAAACTATTCAATGGCCATAAGCCAGGGATGTTGAGCACCACTCTTGCAAGTCCAATAAATTTAAAAGCTGATAAATGACAAGTAGTGCTTTCTCTTTTGGCATAGATGCTTAAACTGGTATTTTAATTTTTCCCTATAAAAAAGTTCTTGAACATCTATGAAGAGGGGTGGCTAGTCCAACTAATTTGAATTTTTTATGTTTAATATTTGTTAATTTTTTAGGAGAAACAAAGACTCTAATATCGCTTTACTGATTACATGCATCCATGATGGCCATGACTGTGTATTCAAAGTCCTTCCAAACATTAATGTAACTATATACTCTTAAAAAAATCAAATCTGATGAATAAAATAGAATTTAGAGTCTCTACATTGAAGAAAGTATATTAAGACTATTTCCCATCAATCAGAAATGCACCAGAGCACTCATAATGATGTGCTTTCATAGCCTATCAAGCGGAATTGTGCTAAAACGACGCTAATAGCCAAATCTTTTTCCACACCATCCATCTCTCTGTCTTTCTCCCTTGCTTGTCTTCAAAGATAAAACATATCTCTCTAGCAAACATTCTGCTTTGGTAGCTATTTTTACACCAAGGCATGACTGCAGGCAAACACACAAACACACACACACATAAACACACACACACAACACAGCAACCCTGAGCTGAGGCTGGATCAATTGATGAGCTACGAGCAAAGCAACCTGCATTCCTCCCATCTGGGAATGTAGAAGCAAGCTGCGGTGGAGCGCTTTGCTCTAAACACAGGAAATCAATATCCTGCAAGTTAATGAGATAGACCCCCTAGCCTCAGAATCTGATTAGATAAACAGATTAGCAGCAAAACACAACACCGCCATTAGGTAAAGGCAGTGCACATAGATACTGCTCAAGCCAGTCTCATTATGCAGACTGACAACCCAACAGTTAAGTGTTATGCTGAAATTTTATTACGTGGTTGATATGACTTTCTGAAAGATGAGTTTTTATTAGTGTCACTATCATGTTTAAAGAGCTGTTTCTTCGAATGATGGTAGATTTATCTGAAGAAATAGTAATGGGATGAGTTTCCAAATGAATAACTACCATAAAATATACTATTCAAGCCCACATCATGACACAGAATACAGAAAATCACCAAAAATGACATTACCTTTTGAGGCATCTTATGCTCAGATACAATCTCAGCTGTTTTGTTACTTACCTAGAAAGAGAAAAGAGATAGAGGGAGGGTGGGTGAGAGAGAAACAGAAGTTATCAGGACAATCTATTGACTGCAATGAGATGTAATTTGCACTTAAACAAGCACCAGGGCATATGGTGTATGACTCTAGAGACCCCTACCCCCACCCCCACTCTCCACTGCTTAGTGGACACTCCACACACACACAAACGCCACACACACACACACACATCGAAGTAATGAGAATGGCTGGGAGTGTATATCAATATACTACAGTGGTGAGAAAACTGCTCTCCGTTTATCTCTCTCTCCATCCTAATGCATGCCTATTGATCTGAGTCAATCCTCCCATATTCAGCTCTGTATATCTGAGTGCAGATCCCTCAAGTCCTCTCCCTCGACTAAAATCCCTGCAACGATGAGGAGTGTGATGAAATTTAGGTTTGTAACAGGGAGCAATGTGACAAATATGACACTCGGATCACTTTAGATATGCAAAAAGCATGTATCACCAGGGAGCTGAAATGGCTGAGGTACTTGGCCCAGGTCACGTCCCTTAGGTGCTGAGATCAGACCATTAGATCCATGACTTGCTGATTGGACTACATCTCCAAGCAGGCTAATCAGCACCTGAGGATTCCCAAGGAGGAAGGTGCTACAGATAAAAGATATCTGGGCTGTGCTTCTTCTCCTGTGTCCACATCAAACAGCAAATCTTCCATTAGACAAAATTCTGATAAAATTCAGTATCATTGCAAAATACTGAAGTCTGTATTGAATTTTATAAAAACTGATGATAAAATGAATTCCTGGAGTTTCATATCAAAAAATATGAATCTTGTTCAGTAACAGAACTGATAAGAGAAACAACAAACAGTGTATTAAAACCCCTGTGCAAAGGTTTGTACAAAACAGTTCAAATGATCTGGTGTTACTGGTGTGACAAAAGAAGTACTGAGGGGAGCAGCAAAGTGCCAGTCTGGAGAGTGATATATGTGATAAAGTTTATGCTTTTCTGAAGTGACGATGTGCACTGACACTGGGAAATACCTACCCTGACACTTGTGTGTTTGATGCACACATATGATGCGTCATATGATGTGCTTTGCCCTTCACCTCTGCTGAGTTTTTGCTGTGGTACATGTATTGATCTAGTTTCATAAAGATAGGAGATGTGATGAACTATACTGGGAAATTATATAAATTTGAGATTTTGCCAAACGTATACATACTAAAACTAATAACCATAACTTCAATGTCTGTGAATATATGAAGTCATTGTAGGCAATATGTTGAATAAGTAAGCAGAAATGTTTTATGGTCATATTGGAGTTTTATGAGTTTTGATTCAATGTGATGAAGTCAGGCATATCATTGGCTAAAAAACAAATATTCCTGTCTCATTATTCTCCATTGAATTCAGAAAATGCTTTATATTACATGTATCAATACTGGGGCTACAACAAATGATTATTTTCATTATCAATTAATCAATTGATTACTTTCTCAACTGATCATCTTGTAAAATAACCTTCACTATTTCCCAGCTCTGAAGCTTGTATTTAAGATTCCGGTTTTACCTTGTTTTGTCAATTACTTCTTTGTCAATCGACTAATCATTTCAGCTCTAATCAATATGATATATAAATTACATAGAGTTTGATGGAGGATATTATCCATATCGCTTACCCCAATAGTTTCATATAAAACTCAATACTGGTATCAAATTCCGTTAGAGCAGCAACAATTTAGCTCTCGCTTTTCACCTCCATCCATCAACTCCCTACCCTCATCTCCCACCTGTCTATATTTCTTGCATCTTTTTTTGCCTTCTGTTCCTTGGTCAGAAAGGTTGACAACACATTCCAACCCAAATGTCAAACAGGCAGACTGACCAAGGTGAATGGATAGAGTGACGATCAAATAAGCAGAAAATGCAGTTAAAATGCAGCTTGCAAGAAGTCAGGTACACAGATAGGGCGGTAAGATGCTCCTTAATAAAAAGGGCAGACACACAGGTAGAGGCATATGGAAGATGACTCCTTTATGCAATAATAACTGTCTCGCAGCCAGAGTAACCACATTTGGATATTAAATTTATTTTCCATACTACTCCTAAACACCGACTATGTCAGTATGCCTCATCCAAGACGGGCAGGAAGAGCCTCAAATACAATTTAAATCAGGACTTTGCTTTTAAAAACATATCTACAATCATTTTGGCTGTTGATACGATTAACAGAGATTCAATGATTTCACTGAGCTAGAACCAAACCAGATAAGATAAGACTTTATTGATCCACATGAGGAAATTCACATGTTACAGCAGCACAGAGACATACCGAGAGGTAAGAAAACAGATAAAGAACAATTTGAATGAAATAAATAAAAAAATAAAATCAGGAAATTAAAGAAAATAGAAATGTGGCATTAGAAAAGCTATATACAATAACAATCAATAATACAACTACAATATCTCAAAAATTGTATTATACTGTACTGCTATTATATTGCACTATATTTAATCACAGTCTAGACAGGTTATGTCTGCATGGTTGAATCTGGTGAAAAATTACTCAAAAAGATAGACATAAATGGAACGAAAACGAGTCTTTCATAACCCTTTCTGTCCACTCTGTCAGTCATTATTCATGAATATCTTTTGAGTTGTCTTGTTGAAGGGGCAAAAAGCCTTTTAATGGAAGAAGCTGGTGGAGATGTCACATCATCCATCTAGAAATTGTCAGTGGTGACATTTATAGAGAGGCAGCAGTTTTATGAGCAACAAAGACACCAGCTTTAAAGACACTAGGGATACACATGTTCCCAGACCCTTTTCTTGATGTGGTGATGTGGCTGAACATGTTACTTAAACTGGAAAATAAAACAGAGGAAAACACAACCTACATGTTAAAAGTCCAAAGATGTTTATGCTCGAAGCAGAGGAAAAATGCAAACTCATCTCTGTGTGTTATGAATACATGTGCACGCTTGACTGCATCGTGAGAATAGGGGGAATGTTATGTTCTATCATGTCAGCCATACTTAAGCCTATGCGTGACCTCTGCAAAAGCTCCATGACTCATAAAGCCGGGCATTGCTGTAGCCTTTGATTGCACACATGATGAGCTCATGCTATACTTCTGCTTGCATTTGGTGCCAAAGGCTAGGCTACAGTGACTAAAGCCCATTCTGCACCAGGACTTTGAGCGCAGGGGTAAAGGACAACTCACTTTAGTCAGCTGATTCTAATGACGACTGTTTCCGTGGTGACTAGATTCTCGGCTTGTGATTTATGGCATCAAATAGTCATCACCTCCAGAGCGTCTGGTCCTACAGTGAAGGACGACAGCTCGTGATCGAGAACAGCTGTGGAAAACAGGTGTGTGTTTCTCATTAAGGCCATAGCACAATGATGATGGCTTTTAATCACTAACCCCTGATAGGGGAGTGTGTGTATGTGCTTTTTTGAGAGTGTGAAGATTGTTTGGCTTTGTCTATGTGTATATTTTAAACATGCATGGTTGTGTAGTATCTGAATCTTTGCACCTTTTCATGATGGGTTTGTATGCAGGAGATTTGCATGTTTGCATGTCTTTGAAAGTGCATTTCTGTGTTTGTGTGTTTGTGTGTGTGTGTGTGTGTGTGTGTGTGTGTGTGTGTGTGTGTGTGTTTGTTTGTTTATGTGAGGCGAGTGGATGCATAATGAGAAGAGAGAAATCAACAGGGAAATAGGGTGTGCAAATGGGGTGTACAAGCTTCCTCTCCCCAGTAAACACACTCATTTTATAGGCAATTCCACAATGGATGCACCAAACAAGAAAACGGTGACGCAAACAGTTCTAGTGCTGCTTCCTGGCTTTTGCCACAAACTAAAGAACATTGCCTTTGTTTTCTGGCAAGGATTAGATTCCTCTTATCATGTCTTTTACTCTCCTTTCTATGAGGCATCTGAGAAATAAAGGAAAATAAGATAGAGGGGGAGGATGGTGTAAAGAGGAAAAAAAAGACAGGAAGAGGAAAGAATGCAAGTCTGAGGCCTCACCTCTAAGCAAGTACTCGCTTAAGAACTTAAGCTCCACAACAAACAAAGATACCAGACCGGAGCTCTACCTAATCGTAGCAGCTTATTCCTCAGGACTCTGTATACAATTGGGAACCCACCAATAGCTGCTTTCCCACCATTGGCAGGCGTTGCTAAGGCCTCCACCCTCTCCTAACATACCGCAGGTTTATACACACTCAAGCAAACACATACACACACACACACACACAAAGAGAACCTCACGCTTTATGCTAACAAACAAATGCAGGTACTGGCAGCCATACATTTTCACTGTGCATACTAAAAAAACATGTACGTACATGTTCATATACAGGCCAACATTTACATTTTTGTCTATGTGCTTGAACATGTCGGCATACCAAAGTCTGGCATCCTGACACCGCATATGCTCACATACTGCATGTGCAATTGTTGCATGTAAAAACAACAAACACACTGTTCAAAACAGGGGATGTTACACATTGTAATTAATACAAGAAATACTGTGTGCGTGATTTAGTGATCAACATGCAGGCTTTCAGTTGAAGTGGAGCTCTCGTGACTAAAAATAATGACAAATACCTTCAATTAACCGCAAATCAAAGGAGATCTATAGAAGGTGTACATTAATGTCACTCTTTCTCATGACACTAATCCCTTATCACCACTGAAGGGCCAAATAAACCTGAAGGTGGCTGCTAGGAACAATATAAGCTGCTATATATGTAGAAAAACAATTAATATCTTGAAAACATAAAGGCTATTGGAGTCAACAATGATTTGTATGACATATAAGGCTTTGTGTGGAAGTTTAAACGTGGCCAGAAACTGAGCTTCCTGTCACATAGACAGTATGTAGTTCCACACCAGGAAGCCATGTTATACTAAACAAAGCCTAAAGCATACAGATGCATATATAGCACGATTTGTCTATTTGATCAAAATGGTGAGGACTTCAAGAGATATCCTGCTTGTCTGTGGAAAGATATGTAAAAAATATTTAGATTTTGTTGCAAATATGATATGATATTAATGCTCTTGCCAAGAGTTGGATGAAAAGACTGATAGTAGAGATAACCTGAACTGATGGTAAGGATTGGTAAATGGCGGATGAAGGTATATTTTAATGGACTGATATCGGCTCAAATAAACCTGATTAGCTACCGATCCTTTCTTTACTGCCTGTTCACCACAGCCTGATAGCCTTGCTCTCTTTTATGAGAGTGAATTATTAGAGTGAAAATTAGAGTGTGAATGTGAAAAATTATTTGAGCATACTGGTGTATGTGAGTAATTTCTAACTCTCTATTGGTTGAAGCTACAACTGGTAGAATCAGTGGAGTTTTGTCACCCAGTTGCCCTCGTCTATGTTACAATGTTTGAGGGGGGAACTATTAAATTATACTTTCACCATGGTTCATCATGAATTTAGCTTGATTATCTGTAAAGCAAGTTGTAGTCTCGCACAGGCTGTGTAGACCAACATCCTGTATCCTGCTGTATCTTCAAAAACATACACTGGGGTGCTTTTTGACTTTTTTTGTCATTCAATATTATAATACCATCATGGAAAAATTATAGCACATTCGGCTGACTGCTGTGATAAAATAGTGGCTTGAGTTCTTCTTTGCAGGGAGGGTCCAATATGTTTGCATGAATGCTGCTGTGTTCTCCTCCCTAATCACAATAACCACACAACCTCCACCCCTCAGGGAAGCACTTCCCAGCTTTATTTATTTTAAACAGACTGTGGGAGTGACTCTGTGGGTTAACGCCAGTGAAATGTTCTGATGACACAGGAATCATGAGCTTAATTCAGGAGTACAAAATTAATATCGAGGGAGGGTTGAAATTTAGAATTGAGGGAGATGGGGATGAAATAATGTTGTTTTACTGCACATTTGTTTTACATCCAGTCTGGTTGTATGCTTGCACTTCCTAAACAGTAAGCACCAAAAATAAGATAAATAAAATTTGGATTATGACCAACAAAATCCCTGGGGCGTGCCTCAGCACAGTGGCAAACATATGTGAGGTTTGTGCAATTAAGGAGGGATTCATTAGTGACTAACCCAGCACATCTTTTAAACAGTAAATACAAGCCACTATAGGCAGTACAGTTAGCCTCAGCCTCATAGAAACCCTGCTTGGAGATATTTTGTCCTCATCAGTGTACAGTAGCACAAGAAGTACAGTGCGAAGTACTTGTATGTGTTGCCACAGCACTGTTTGTTTTGTGATGTAATATGTAATCTAACAATCTGTGACATGCAATTAATTTCTCCAAAGGGACAATAAAGGTATCATCAGCACCAGCAGCATCAAATTATCCTCACAGCTTGTTACAGCATTTTCCATCTACATTAATTATGTAAGCTTCCTCTCCTCATGTGGCATCAGCCTGTGAATGCCAACATTATATATTAGGTCCCTAGAAAATTCAAATTTAAGTAATCTTTAATGATATTCAAATATTAAATTTTAAATAACCTCAGCATCACTTTCATATTTTGGGGATCACATTTCGTGGATTATAATTAAAGAGACATTGTTAATTTAGACTATAATATTTGCTTGTGTACTAATTATTAGTATTTTTCTTTAATATTCAATTGATTTGAACCGAAACATCAATAAGGTTTGAGAAAATCAGGGATATGGCAGCACCTCTGCACCTCTTAGTGCTTTTTGCTGCATGATAGCTAAACACATTGGTCAGCAACTAAGAAAATGGTCTATGCAGCTCAACTTGCTGATGCATGCTAAAATCAACCACCTGATTTATGGGGAATCTTCCATTATTTGCTGCCTCAGCCCTTATGAGAGATAAATGGGCACGGTTATCTTATTTATGCTTCTACTCTAGTTGATGGAGTAGTTTATGAGACTTTGCATAATATCAGTATTTGTGAAATTATGTCTTTTGGGAGATACAGGCACAGGCCAGAGCATTGCTTCATTTTGTTCAAACAGCCCTCTAATAGACCTTATATCACCAGTTGCATCATATGGCAGCAGATGAAAAGGCTTTCAAAGACGGATCAGACATACTCTACGCATGCTGTCTGGTCTATCCCAATCACAGAGCAACCTGGGAAATAGACATGTGGGGGAAATTAAATGCTGCTATATTCTATTATAGAAAGAGAAAGAAAACACACAGAGAGAAACAGACATTTCAGTTTCAGTTTAGAGATGTGTTAGCAAATGTTCAAAGAACAAGAGGACAGGTGACTGTTAAACAAGTTTGATTTGTTTGCATGAAGATGCATGCATCATTTTGAGGTCAGTATAGTCCAACAGTTAATCCATCCATCATGTATTTTTGGCTGCTTATCTGTGTCTGGGTTGCAGTGGCAGCAGGCCAAGCAAGGTAGCCCAGTCAATCTGCTCAGATACGTCCCTCAACTCATCCTGGGGGATCCAAACATGTTCCCAGACCAGACAGAATGTGTAATCTGCCCCGCTGTCTCCTTCCATTTGGATATGCCCAGAACACCTCTTAAGGAAGGTGTTCAGGAGATTAGAACAGATGCTCAAACCACCTGAACTGGTCCTTTCTGACACAAAGGTGAGAGAGTTCTGCTCTGAGTGGCTTTCGGACATCACCCTAACCCTTCTTACTATCTTACTATCATTCCAATTTCTCTGAGGGTGAGCCTAACTACCCTGCAAGCTAAACTCTTATCAACCACTTGTTTTTCATCATTCTTTCAGTCACTGCCTACTGCTCATAACTATAGATAAGAATTGGGACATAGATCATTGATAAATTGAGAGCTTCACCTTTAGGCTCAGTTCCTTCTTCAGCATGACAGTCTGGCACAATGCCTGCAAAACTGCTCATGCAACACAAATCCATTCGGATCCTTCTTCTTAACAAGAGCCTGAGATACCTAAACTCATTCATTCGCAGAGAAGAAATTTACTCCCAACTCAAAGTCAGCAATCGATCATTTTCCAATAGAGTATCAATGCCAAAGATCTGGAGGTGCTGACTCACATTTATTGTGCTCAGTGATAAAGCAAACTTCCAGTACAGCATCACAGATGTATACTTTGATTTACACCCACATTTAAATGATGTTTTATTACTGCTTTGAGCCAAACATAAGCTTAACTTTCCTTTCATCTTGAAGACCAAGAACAAATCAAGTGATGACACTGCAGTGTTTCCCACAGGATTTTCTGAGACTGTGATGGATGGACTTTGGAACCTCCAGGCGGCATGGTCCCCCAGAAGAAAATTTTGCAAAATTAAGAGGCTAGAGATCTATGAAGAACTTTGTACTCTTGTAATGAATTGTGTGCTCTAGTAAACAATTTAATCATAAACACATTGGTAGTACAGATATGAATGGTGATGACACAGCAAATTTTCTGACATTGTTTTATGTTTCTGCTGAAAACAGGAGGACAAAAAAATAGAGCTGCAAAGATTAATCAATTAGTCAACTGACAGTTGATTGATGTAGCTTTGTAAATATAAGGATTTTTAGCTTTTTTGTGTCATGATAGTAAACTGAATATATTGGGATTCAGACAAAATGTGACATTTGAAGACATCACGTTAATTATAACCAACTATAACTATTCTCTGGTATTGTGTTTTGTTCATTACTTCTTTCTGCTTAAAACATCAGTTAATGCAGATATAATGTTTTGTGTCACTGTGCTCAGAGATGTCAGTTGAGCTAACATTAAAAAGGATTGTTTACTTGCATTTACTGAGACCTCCAGGGTGTCACTGAACATGCTGTCAGCTCAGAGGCAGTAAAACCTGTCAGTCACTCCAGATACCTGTGCAGTGGCTTGTGTGAGAAGCCGAAGAACCAACCACACCGGTTGGCTGCACCACCATCGGGATCAAAATGATTCTAGCAAACTTTTCTGCATTCAGCACCGCAAAACTTATCAGTGAATGATATACTAAAGTTGCAGCTTTGTGTTAACTTGGAGCCGTGATGGTTAGCTTAGCATGCCGCTAGTAGCTAAAACTAACTGTATTTAACCTGCATGCAGCCGCAGCATGGATCCATGTTGGCAGCTGAGTGAAAACACACGTGAAGCATTCACATTAACAATTCACCTTCAGACAACAAAATCATGAGCACCAAAAGCTTCAACGTCGCTGAAGCAATGTTAAGGATCTTTTATGTTATCATGAGAAGTGTAAAAATATTTTCGGTTCATTATGAAACTGGGACAGGACAAATTAGACTGTGGTGGGCCACCGCAATCTAGATAATTAATGGGAAACACTGCACTGCAGCTGTGCAGTTTGGTTTTGCTCAACCAGTCATATTTAAGCGGCTCTTTTGGAGCATTTATTCTGCAGATCACTTTTAAGAGATCCCGTTTCAATATACAGTACACCCTTCTCCGAAACAGTGGAAGAAAAAAAACATCAGCTATCTTAAAGTGTGGCTTGCTTGGCTCTTCTCCAAAAACACAGATTAGCATTCTCTAGATGCTAGTCCCATGCTTCATCCAGCAGAAACAAGTTAAGTCTAAACAAAGAAGTCAATGCAGAATCAGGCCACTGACGCGCAAGACACCAATCCCACTTTCCTCCTCTCCTTTTTTCTCTCTGCTCCACCTCCTCCTCTCTGGCTTTTGAGATAAGCTTTCTGTCGAATACCAATTTTAAAAGAAGATTAGGCAGTTCTGGCTCTCAAATCAATTTTACCCCCCACTGCAACATGAAGACAAGCGCATACACACACACACTCACACACATACACACACCACCAACCAAGTAACCCATACACAGAGACGCATTCATCAACACACATCTCATGCTGCAGAGAAGACATGGCGTGGCAGCTTCTTAATCAAACACAGACCAGAAGTAATTAAGAGAAGCTGTGGCATGATAGCCATTATTTCCTTAGTCAAATATCAAGGTACATTAGATTCTAAGATTAGCTCCTTATTTCAAGCTTGTTATCAATATTACAACACAGAAAGTTTGCAGTCATTGTCTGTGTGCTGTTTGTTACGAGTTGTGCAACATTGGAAATTCAGCCCTCAACTTGGCCCTTCGGGATAGATAGGAAATTTGTGCACAGGTGAATTCAATTATCCAGATATCGTACCAACAGGTCTGAAAACAAACTATGCAATGCCTAAAACAACTATCATCTTTAGAAAGAGTCTGAATGAGCACTTAAATTGAGGTGTAAGCATCCTGGATTAGATACTGTCGACAAGACACGCAATCAAACCTCATGCCAAGAAGACGGAAGGCACACAGCAATTCAAAAAGGTCATCTATCCACAAGTGCAAAGAAAGCAGGGGGAGGGGGTTTGAACACAAAGCCTTCCAACATGCTTAGACACATAACAGTCTCTTAATGCTGTTGGCACGAAGAGTTCATATCCAGGTTAGAAGCCTGTTGTCAGGGAAACCAATGAGTATGTTTTTAGAGGCCAGTGGATGGAAGCACTTTTTCTTGGAAATCAATGAACAATCCAGATGTGACAAGATCTTCTGACACCTTCCTAAAATGAACAGCTCGGCTTTCTATGGGGCTCACTGCATCCTGATGTGTACTCTATGTGTGTGTGCACGTGTTTCTGTAATACCATAAATCTCAAGGGAAAGCACTCAATCGGTACCATACAGTCTATCTATAGTGGATTTATATAACGTCATAAACACTTTAAAATGTAGGCTGCTACAGATGCAGGAGATTTTCTGCCAGACCAGGTCATCCAGAGTGCACAATGTGTAAATCCCCCCTCCTCACCTCTCTCTCATCCTATGGCAATGTTAATATAAGAGACTTTAGTCTAAGAAAGAAGTGCAGTATTTTATCTTTGCAAAACAGCATTGCCACATTAATGAATTGTGACAGTATTGAATATAACAATATGAATTCACTAGAAAGAGTAATCAAATTATAAATATATAATCTGTTTGACAGTTGTTAAGTCTTAATGATAATGTATTTTTCCCCCACTAATGTCAGGGTTACATCACATACTATGAAAATGAAAAAATATGAAAAGCAAAAGCCATTATCAAAAACAAAAGTTCTTATAAATAAATACACCATAGAGGTGACTGATCATTTGTCAAGAGTCATTAATCAAGTGGGGTTTTACTTATATCTAACAGCTTTTTAAATCCTTGCCTTGCATTTTGGGGTAAATATATGACATGATTATTGCATCAGTTTCTGACTGATGCAATGATCTTGCAATTTTTTAAATCGTGAGTTCTTCATAGAATAATTCTTCATAGATTCCCCCAAAGCCGACCACCTTGAGCAATTAAAAACCAAGAGCATCTGAGTAAGAATGACACAGCCATTTTTAAAGTATGTATAGCATGTGATGAAAATTAGCAACTGTTGCGGCAGATGCTAATGAGGATCCAATAAAATGAACAAATAAACAAACCATCAGTGAGGCATATGGGATTTGAAAAGACTTAGAGACTGCACCATCCTATGCGCATGCCATTGATGGATGTTTTGAACAGTTTCCTCTTCCACTGATACAGCTATAGTTTGTAGCACAAACTGCAGATTAATCTATACAGATAAAACTGACAGTAATTTTTTGTCCTAAATCTTTAAAATCCTTTCCTACCCAAGAGCTGAAAAGGAAGCCTGTGTTGCCAAACCTTACTGATATTTAAAGTCTCTGTGTCAGAGAGAAAACAAAACGTTTATCTAGAGATGCACAGAGATGATCCACTGACAGAAAACACCCAGTTTTCAGCTAGTCAGCCGTGACCGGTGACCAGTCCCAATCAGTTTCATATATCCAATTTTCAAATTTACACAAATGTGGTGGTTTACACACATGATGGTTTACTTCTCGCACATGGAAGCACAGACAGCAAGGTCACAGCCACACACTAGAACTAAATGATATGAATTGCAGCAGAGACTCACCCTCAACATTATTTTACCCATTTTATTTACCGGTAACATGTCACACACTGTCATCATGCCACCAACAGGCAGTGCTTATACAGCAGCCTGAACATAGTCTACACCCAGACCATCCCCAGGTGATTTTACCTTTTAAGGAAAAGTCTGACATTAATGTTTTATTGAAAATCAGTTGAGGTGTGTCTCTGTTCTTAATACTGCTACTGTTCTTATTTATATTTAATTTAACCTCTTTCTCATTATCTGACACACTGACATGGATCCTGCTGTGTGTTTCGATCTGTAGGGAAAATATAAAATAGTACATTTGAATTAACACAGCTGATAAATACTATTAATCAAGATATGATGACCAAATAAGTAGAGCAGATTTTTTTAAAAAATTACACATGTTGAGTGCTACAAATCACTATTAAAATGACACAAGAGTTGATATTTGCTATATAAGTAAAGTGCTTTTTGATTACACTAAAAAAAGGTAATATTTAGAAAATAAACTATTATAGGTGAAAAATAGGGTAGGAAAGTACTTTCTGGTACCAGCCAGGGTTTATCTGCACTAATGACAAATATTTAATTAGTATTTTACTTTGAGTTGACAATAAAGTTCATCATGTAGTAAGAAAACCAAATACTGTGTTCATGTTTCATGTTTTATATGAGCAAATGTTTTATCATAAACATATAATTGAATTTTCCAATAAAGAAAAGTTACAAAAATGTTTATGTATGCTGTCAATTATAGTTCTTAGAAAGAAAGATCTGAATCGGCCAGAATCAAAATTGGCAGGACTCAGCAGGCCAGACTTTTAAAAAGCCGTAAATTGAAATTGGCCAAAAAAATTGCAATCGGTGCATCTCTACTTTTATCCACATCATGGGACAGAAAAAAACTCAGTGCAGTGGCCATTGTAATTACACTGGCCATTTTAACAACTGTAATCTGTAATTCTCTCTCTATTCATCTATCCAAAGTGGTTGTTGCCCCACCGTTTTCCACCCACAAACACCACTGCAATAATGAAATCCTTTCAAAATGCCACTGGACAAACTGCCATCAAGCCAAAAGCAAGACTATATAGTATTTCTTAGATTCAGTCAATATTTTCAGTCCACATCATAAATCTGTATCTCATATAATAGTGAGATATTTCACATATTTTCCATTCCAATGACCATAACTACTACATTAACTTATAAACACATTATTATTAGGCACTCTGACATAAACAGCAAATAATATTTTTGGCTATACATCTGCACATTGTAGAGTTTGTGTTCATACGTTATGTGGGTGATGTGTGATGTAACTGTTTTGCTGCGTGTTTCCTGTTTACACTATGTGTGGGCATTACTGCAGTGCATGTTGCCAAGCTACTGAGCCATAGGGACTGAAGAGCAGACATTGTTCAGTTTGCTGTCAAAACTCACCAAGTAATAAGATGTGTGAAAAAGCAACAATTCAAGCCAAGTTATTAAGCAAAGAAGGGTAAATCTACGTGGAGTTGCTTATTTTTTATGTGTAAAAAATACCGCTGAGACAAGATTTCGTTATGTGACTGAACTTAAAAGCAGTGAAAATCAATTTTGATGAAAGCTTTCAGCAGGGATTATAAGTCATATCTGGGGTTAAATCAGTGTATACCACTTTAAAAAAATATAAGTTCTTTTTGGGAAATATGGAGGAAAAATGTCTCTGGTGTTGTGACATCCATCCAGTGGATCATGGCTTACACGTAGTCACCTCCTAAACATATAACCTATCTTTATACTCTCTTGTGGTCTGATAGTTGCTGTGGCCAAGAGCATCCATTTAAAGCCATGAGAGGTGGTCTGAGGTGGTGATCTGTTTTAAGTACCTGCACTAATCCTTCCACTTCAGGTCAATATCCAGACACTCTCTGAAAGCTGGCAAAAAAAAATCGTGTTAATGCAGCCAGACACAGCACACATGGCTGGTACTGCAATACACTCATACATCTGTTTCTATAAATAGATATCTTCAAAGGTGCAGGAGGAGCCATTGAAAATATATATCAATAGAGAATACAATAGAACATGTATTATGTAGAGGACTTCGGTTCATTAAGACATTTTATTCTTCACTGAGACAATTACAACATTATTAGTCCAAACAACATATTACACATTAATATTTTTAATAGTGTTGTGTTACTGCATATGAGAAACATCTATTGCTTCCTCTGGGGAATCAAAACAGTTTCTTTTATTGTTCAACAAAGAATTGTATTTAAAAATAGTGTTGAAATGACAGATTGATTGATTGATTGATTAATCATTTATCAAGAAAAAAATCCAATCATTATCTATTTTCAGGTTCTCTAGCATTAGGCTTTGCTGCTCTATTCTCACTTTTACATCACTGTAAATTGGATATTTGGTGGTTTTGCAAACCAGACAAAACAAGCACTTTGGAGATGAATCGTTGAAAAAAAAAAAAAATTGGCAGATTAAAATGTTGTTAGTTGTAGCCCTATTCGAAACATGTGTGGAATGTACACAGTAGTGAAGAATTGGGACCAAATTAAGATGTGATTGCTACCTTGGCTAGATGCTTTCCTCTGTCACAGTTGTTAGGGATTCCTCTGACAACTAAAACACTCTGTCACTCCTAATTTTCCTGGTGCTGGGCAGCCTGACAGAAAATTACGGCATTTAACCCAACCCTCCTTATACACTCAACTTTTCCTCCTTCATGATACTTAGATTTTACATCGATTCCTCCAAACCATCTGCTCGCTCACAGATAAACCTGCCACCCAAACATCTGGCCTATATAGCAATGTGGCTCTGCAAAACTGAATTTTTGCTTCTTTATGATATGCATGTGGTGAAGTCACAATCCTGGTATGAATTTACTCAACCACATAGATAAATGCTGTTCCAAATTTCATAGTAAGCAAGATTAAAACATCAGATTTTATGTTGATGGTCAATCTATTGATCCTATAAAGTCCTATAAAGGGTGTTACTGTATCATAACCTAACTTTAATGCATAGTGCATTGCAGATTGCCGAAGATGGGAAATCGGTAGCTATGCATGAGCATCACTGTGACTCAAAACTAGAACATGAGCAATCAGAACAGACTTGTATGTGTAATTGGCTGAAATAATTTTGCTATCACGCATAAGTATGAACATCACACTGAAGCTCTGAAAGCTGAGTAGTCTATCATCAAAAAACACAAAAGACACTCTCACACACATGCACACGCACGCACGCACATGCACACGCACGCACATGTAAACACTTACAGTAATGCACAAGTTTCACGGTCCCCACCCCACCATTTTCCTCCCTCTGTCTATCCTCCTGAGAATCATGAGAAACTAGGTGCAGACCAATTACCTCATACTCAAGACAACACTGTTCATTTTTCGTCTTTCATTACTGCATGCAGTGGCACTAAATCAATGTAATCAAAGGAGACCACCCCAGTGGTCAGACAGACAGTAGAAGACTAGTAATCAGGATAGGTACTGACACAAATAAGAATAAACACACACACACACACACACACATTGGTAAAGCAGCACACACATCACATACAAATTTGTGTGTATACATAATGCACAAACACAAAGGCACTGCTGAATCCACCAGATGTATTTGCAGAGTCTATATTTGCACACACATACGCACACAAATGCGAGCACATAAAAGATGAAAACACACCCTCATAAAGAGCAGGATATTGGAAGCAGCTGTGAAAAATGATCAAGGGATGACATCAATAACAGGATGGCTCTCACAACACAGGAGGCAGCTGCATCTTAATTGGACATGCAGCTCATTAGAACTGTTAGAGGTGGACACTCTGTCTCTCTGTGCTAAGGCCACATTCAGACAGACAATACAAGGTGCGCTGAAGACGGTAGGCAGGTTGCAAAAGCAGAAGAGAAACAGAGGAATTGCGACTTAGTGCACTAAAAAGTCAGAGGGACTGCAGATTAATTTTTCTTTGTCACTCAGTGGTTGCCTGTTGCAGTTTCAAAAGGTGTTTTCTTTTCAATGATTTCATTTTCGTCTATGACAATGAAAAAATGAAGTCCAGTGCTCTCTGCCTAACTGCTAGGAGTCACAGGAGTCTACAAGATTTGTGTCCTTCTTCCTTTTCCTGTCCTTTATCATCTTTGCAATCATTACATGGATGACAAGATGCAGCTTCTTGCATATCTAGCTAAGACCATCAAAAAGTTGAGTGAAGTGAATTGGACTGAATTCAAAGGGATGAAACAGGGTGGAGACCTTGTTGAGGATAAGCTGACCTCAGAGGAACCATACAGTGTACAATGCCTGGCTCTTCAATATCCGGCCAAACCTTGAAAAGTTGATATAAGATGAGGACAGAACAGCTATTGTGTGAGCAGTAGCCAGAGGAAAATAGAGAGTGAGAGAGTGGTGTAGACAAGAATGTAGAGAAAAGGCAAAACATTTTCACGACTTTCTGAGCAAGGACAAGTTTTTTTTTTTTTTTTGGGATAAAAAGATTATGTTTCTTTAGGGCATCATTTCTTATCAAGAGATCCACAGGTACATTCTTTACCTGACATCACAACATTTTTTCTCATCTCTGTGATAAACACAAGTCTGTGTCTTCTTTATGGCACTGCATTCATCTTCAGAACATAAAAAACTCATATTTTTTAGGTTAATTGGTGACTCTAAAAGGTATGAATGAGAGTGTGAATGGTTGTCTGTCTCTATATATGTGATTGACTGGCGACCTTTCCAGGGTGTGCCCCGCCTCTCGTCCAATGTCAGCTGAGATTGGGTCCAGCTCCCCCATGACCCTCTAGAGGATAAGCAGTAAAGAAAATGGATAGATGGACACAAACAAACAACGTACAACTAGCCCAATTAAAATCTTATTATTAGTAGTATACTTTGCATACACACTGTTACCTTTCCTTTTATAATATGCATTTGCATATTGCAACAGCTGTGCTAAAAGAAACAGATGGACTTTGTATCTCTGTACACCATATATTTATAGCTTCTGTGTGTGCCAAATCCAAATATTGGAAAACGTTTTCACTGAGACCAATTATAAAAAAAAATGCAGGTTTCATGTTTCTGCATGTGTGAATTAACACTGACCTAAAAAGACCCTAAACTAATGGTGCCTAAGTACAGAAAAATAGGCATTATGACTTGAGAGGGTTATACTTTCAATTATTCCTTAATAAGCTAAGCCTGCCAAGTATAATCAGACTTGACCAATGGATTTACTGCAGCCATGTATCATTAATGGATCTCACCTCAGGCTAATAAGGCGCTCTCAGGGAAAATGATAATGAAAGCTTTAGGCCTCATCCAACCATCATTTTAAGTTATCTTTCTCTCTGTTATTACAACACTTTTCACTATGGTAAGAATGGATCTGTGAAAAGGGATGGAAACGTAGCCAGTGCCTCTCAACCTCTATGGTGGCCATATCAGATATGCGTGAAAGAGTGCATGGCCATCTGCAGTCCATTATGAACACACTCATAGCTATTAAAAACTTCCCCTCACATTGGCACTCATCTTCCCAACTCTCTCCGTCCTCAGGCTATTTTGTGGAGGCTCTGGCGCAGCTGCATTTATCAGAGCAGCCCCCTAATCAGTAACTGAATTCTCCCTAAGCAATCAAGTCAAAGTTCTGGTGGCGAAATCAGCAGAAATAAAACACAGCTGAGGATAATGAAGGTGGAAGCATGAGAACAAAAGAGAGAGTGTGAGAAGGTGGGGTGGGGGAAATGAGAAAGAACGAACGCAGGGCAGGGACAGTCCACAAATTAGACCTCAGAAACCTTATTTACTGTATGTGGTGAAATTACTTTCTCGTATTCCTCACTGATTAACTGAGTCATAAAACAACTCAAATATGCTGGAAAAATGGTAACGAAACGTCCCATAACCTCCTCTCATTATATCCATTTTCCATCTGTCTGTATGTGTTTTTCGTAAACCCTATTCCTCTAACATTCATATCCCATTTATCTTGTGTGCTGCAGAAAAACTAAAGCCTCTAAATGAATATAACCAATGAAATAAATATGAATTAAATATTCAAATAAAATAATTAAGAAAAAAAAAAATGAATGGCTGACATGTTGGAGCTAGCACTGGCAGAATCTTCTAGTTATTTTGTTGAATCAAAAAGATATCAACATATCAAAAGGCCTTTGATGAGGCCCTGCAGCTGTGGCCTCTTCAACCCAGATTCATTCCAATCATCATTTAATTAAATCTGGTAGCTCGGTAACCACTGCTAAAACACCTTCATGTGTCTGGACCTGTTGGAAGGAAATGATTATCAATATGCCTATAACCCTTTATTTCAGTTCACTGGGGAGCTGCTGAACTGCACTCAGATGAACGTCACACGGATCAACATCAAATGACAATCCTATTTAGATTGGGTGGTATAATCACTTTTAACAGGTAAGAAAAAAAGGATCTGCCAGCAGAACTGGAGGCAGTGTTAGTCTCTCCACTGGTTTTCAAAAGGGTTATAGAATTTGACATGTAATGGATGTGAGTCTGACTACTTCTGGCATTGCACCAGGCTTGATCGCGATTTGAAGAAAATGAAGAGCGGAAAAAGTGGGGCCAAGTTGAAAGGCCAAGGATGCACAAATTTGGGAATATTCACTTTTTCACATTTTTCTAAATCGTTGAGTGTATGTGCGTGTAACTATTCCTTTTTCTGTCTGTCAGCACATCAAATATTCATTGTGAATACATGTACAGAATGTGTTCAAACATGTTTTTAAGGCATGTCTGACTTGCTTTGATACTCGGGGCTCTTTTTTTGTGGAGGCGAAATGACCAAATGCAAGCAGCGCTCCAACTTTCTGGTATTTTTCTGACCTTGAAACTTGTAGTATTTTGATGACTGGCGCAGAGCACATGGTGCAAAGGTGGGAGGAGATTCACAACCAGGTGGAATGTTCATTGAAATGAAGCAGCGCAAAGCCAGTTGGTGTATTTTGGTTGAAATTTGGTTGCATTGAAAACAGATGTGTCAGAACATTTATAAAGAACCAAAATTGGCACACACAATAACGTTAAATGTGGTTAATTCAGGAAAAGTCAGTAAATGAGTCTTCACTGATCTATAAATTAATATGAGTGACTCTTACAGTATCTGTTTTCCACAGCTACTTTATACTGTAAGAAAAGCTTCTACTTCAGTTCATTAAATCTCTGCAGTATCTGAAGGTAGTAGTACAGATATGTAGTTAAACCGCAGCCTTTGATTAGGAAAATGCTGCACCAGAACACAGTGCCATTACGCACAGTCGCTCAGAATGTTTACCTTCATTAAATCACCTGAAAAAACAGCAGGCTGCTACAGATTAACCATGCACACATCTTCACATCTATCTCGTTTTTAACTCGATATTCTGCGTTTTTATGAAGATGTTGGGTTACCAGGACTACTTCTTGAAGCTCATCAAGAGAATGCAGAGTGTGTGCAAAGCAGTGATCAGAGCAAAAGGTGGCTACTTTGAAGAAACTAGAATATAAGGCGAATTTTCAGTTGTTTTACACTTTTTTGATAAGTACATATTTCCACATGTGTTAATTCATAGTTTTGATGCCTTCAGTGTGAATCTACAATGTCAATAGTCATGAAAAGAAAGGAAACTCATTGAATGAGACGGTGTGTCCAAACTTTTGGTCTGTACTGTATAAGAATGCTTTTATTTTGGTTTCATATTTGCATGCTGGATGTTAAATAAGTGGAATGATGCGGGGATAAGTTTACATAAAGGAATATATTTTGCTAGCAAATGCAGTATGTGGATGTTTGTTCCATTTTGACCTTTCAAATTTTCAAGAGAACTCTTTCTTTCCAAGTTAGAGTTTTTACAGTGACTTAGTTCTTGATGTAATTGAACTTTTATAGGAGCTCATCAGCATCAAATAATTAGATGTGGGTGAAAAAAATTGCTTCACATAAGAATCTTGATTCTTATCTCCTAAGATTCTAAATCAATTCCAAATGTTAGATATTAAGGGAATGAAAAAAGCAGGACTCAACTACAAGGGCAATGCAGCACCCAGACAGTCTACATGCAAGAGTTATCTTGGAGTTCATCTTCAAAAATGGCAGTGGCTGCAAGCATTTTTTGTTTTAATGACTAAATATTGATAACATAATCATATTGATTTGCAAGACAATCATGAAGTATATTGTGAATACTTTCTATGGCATCAATCAGTGATGTTAGTAGAGCAGAGCAATGAACTCCAGCAGTAACAAACGAGACCAGCTGACCAGCACACACTGCAGCATTAAACAACTTTAACCAACTCTGAGGTGAAGAAAATAATTTGGCGCTCAGTCTGTTTCACCTTGAAAACCTGCGCCCACTCAGCGTGTTGGACAACGATGGCTTTCCGCTAAGCTAACGGTGCCGCAGCAGAAAGGCTGCTGTCCACTGCTGGAGATATGATGTTAAAGATCCCCTACAGACATGTTCTAAGATGTATATAAAATACTCTACTTTGAATAATAATTTGTGTCCAATATGTTTTTTCCACCAAAAAGTATAATTAGCTCATTAAAATCCTTAAAGTGACAACTAATCCTCCTCCCTCATTAAAAATTCAAGAATCTATGAATATGTAAATGTGTTTCATTTTAGAAGTTTAACTGCTGGACACAAAATGTCTCCTACTTTAATGTACAGTGCATTCTCAGTGTTTGTGTACTGGGCACTTCAAGCTTCTACATCACATTTGTTGAATATTGAACCAGGATTGGCTTCTGAACTATTGGTGATGTCACAAATCCTGCTCATAGGCCCACACCTTAAAATTAGATTTCCAATGAGCACAGAGAAATGTTTTACTTTCCTTAAATGAATGTGAAAACAGCCTTCTATTGTCAAATTCTGCACATACATCATTCTGTATAGTAAAATAAACATCAAACTGACAAGAAGAAAATACATATTTTTGAGTGGAGGGAGACATTAATAACAGCAGAGCGGAGCACTCTGCCTTCCCCTCATTTTGTTATTCTTATATAGGCAGGAGATTGTAAGATGCTTTCAAATTAATTCAGTCATTAATTAATTAATGCAGTTAACTTTTTAAATTAAAAAGGCTATAGACAATTTATCTTAACTGTCAGTTATGTTTCATATTGTATTTCAGTGGACTAAGAACACAAGTGAATGATTTGGCACACAGTATAATGGAGCAAGAGAATCAATCGAGAATCAGTTTTGAATCAAGAATCAATTCTGAATTGAATTGGACACCAGGAATCAGAATCAAATCAAACTGTGAGATTCCCTAACATTCACACCCATGCAAATAATGTTTTTGAGGTAAGTGGTTCCAAATAGAAGTCCATTTCTCTATGGAACCATAATATTTACAGCTTTAATTCAGATCATGTATGACTGGTCTGCAACCATCCTTGGTCATTCAGTGGCCACTAAAACAACATGGTACAATACAGTGTGGAGCATCAAATGTTCTATTTATAACAGGGCACAGATGTATTAATCTAGTTCTGTTTTATAACCCCATATTAAATGGGATGATTGGATTTCAGCAGGAATTCCATGGGGCTTCTATCTTTCTTTTTTTTTATTACTGTTGGTGGAATCCGAAATACCTTTCCTGAATATAAACCTTGAAAACTCCTTCCTCCATCCCCTTATACTTCACTCCCCATTCTTCTCTCTTTCACAGTCTCTCTCAGTCACACAGTTATATAATCTTAGATTTCTTATTCATCTCAGCCAGCACTGACTTGGCCATGAGTACAGAATGCAAAGTCAAAGCTGAGTCATATAACCAAGGTCCTGTCTAAATCTCTGACAGAGGTAGATGAAAAAAAAAGCAATTGCTATAAGAATCTCGATTCTTATCTCCTACGATGCTGAATCAATTCACAAATGTAAAAAAAAAAAAACAGTTTCCTAAATGTTAGTTAATAACGGAACAAAAAAGGCTGCGAAGTCAGTGCAGCACGCAGACAATCTCCAGCCTGCACACATTAGAGTTATCTTGTAATCCATCTTCAAAAAAGACAGTGAATGCAAGCATTTTTTTAATGACTAAATAAATGTAAATAATGTAAAATAAACAAATGTGAGGTATAATTTGGATACTTTCTACGCCATCAAACAAAAACTAACATTGGTGGAGCAGAGCAGCAAACTCCAGCAGAAACAAATGAGACTGGCTGACCAGCACACACTGCAGCATTAGACAACTTAAACCAAATCTACTGCACCAATGAGGCTGTTCTCCACTGCTGGAGACATAATTCTAATAGCATCACAGCGGAGTACTCTGCCTCCCCCTTCATTTTGTTATTCTCATACAGGCAGGAGCCTGTAAGATGCTTTCAAATTAATTAATTAATGCAGTTTTAAAATAAAAAGGCTGCAGACCATTTATCTTAATTGCCAGTTATGTTTCATATTGTATTTCAGTGGAATACAGTGAATGATTTCAAACACAGTATACTGGAGCATGAGACTAATAAATTGTGCCCCCTTTGCTATTCATTCAAACAAGAATCAGTTTTGAATCGAGAATCGATTCTGAATTGAATCGGGCACCCAAGGATCAGAATTGAATAGAATCATGAAATTCCCAAAGATTCACACCCCTAATCTCTAATCTCTAGAGAGAGAGTCAGATAGCACGATTTCCTAACCTTGAAACTTGTGGTATTTTGGTGCATAGCGCATGGTGCAAAGGTGGGAGGAGATTCACAATCAGGTGGAAGATTCATTCAAATGAGGCAGCGCAAAGCCAGTTGTATTTTGGTTGAAATTTGGTTGCATTGAAAACCGATTTGTCAGAACCACATCAGGATTGTAGTAAACATGTGTGCCAAATCTGCCTATTTTTTCAACTGAAACGTCTGTACTGTGCTGATGCATCATGTCGCCAGCACTGGTGGCACCGTAGCAGCAGTACTGCTGAATTGCTCATATGTATGCAAATCACAGGCGCTCTATTCTCCCGGGTGGAGAGCAGCATTTGGGCTGATAAAACCTGGAGAATCCTCCTTGCTGCACAGCAGGATGACAGCTGCAATCAAAAGCCAGCTCAGAGCAATGGATGGTAATTACTTAAACAAAGATATACACCCTAAAAACAAAAACATTAGGAAGTTGAGGACCATGGACTGGGAAATTGGAGAGACAAAAGAACAGGCAACATCACACTGAACAGACTATTAATAGAAATGTCATCTAAAGCCACAACCAGAGATAGGTGTAGACTCCTATTGCATCTGGAAAAGCCACTTATAACTGGCTGGAAACTCACTGCAGACACTCACTGAGGAGGCAGTAAGAGGGCTTCAGTCTTAAGGGGTAAACACATGGATGAGCAAATTGCTGCTGTATTAAGGTACTGAGAACCAGGAACAGGTTTGTGAAAGTCAGTGCTGAATCCAACCACATGAATCACCTCATATTTAATTTGGATTAACTAGGCAAGTTGACAGAGAAGTATATCATGTGTTTGGGCCACTGGGGCATTTTGTTACAGAAATGTGTTACTTGTTAAATCATCCTAAACACTGCACTGCCTAACCTAAACATTTGCACTGCCCTTGAAAGCTATTTTTTTTTAACTGTGAGGAAAATCTGCTGTTTTCACCTTCACTGGCTGTATTGACAGACTGCAATTTACAATTATTTTCATTATCTATCACTGCTGGTTCACTCATTATAATTTCTTGCAGCCCAAGGTGACATATTTAAATTGCTTTTTGTCTGCACAACAATCCACAAGCTAAAGACATTCAGCTATTATCATGTATGACAAGGAAAGCAGCTCCTTGCATTTGAGATGGAAAACACGGATAATATTTAACATTTTTGTTTTTAAAAAAAAGATTAATCTTTTATCGAATTTATGGCGCATTAATTTTCTGACAATTGACAAACTGATTATCGTTTCAGCTATTCTATTGATGATAAATCTCAAATATAAATAAAGACTTCTTGAAATATATATTCTACAACCTTGATGAATTTCTCAAGTTTTAATCAGAAGAGGAACAACTAGAAGTACTTGGAAACAACTGTGAGACCCTGACAATTAATGTAGGAAATCCATCATCTGCCTTAAAGAGAAAGCGGTAAAGACATATATACAGAGAGATGATAAAACAAAGTGAGAAGCATTAAGAGTCATGCTCTGCCTAGATTAGCACCACTGCGTTTAGCTTGATGTCCTTCACTCCCACACTCTCCCTCTCTTCTGCCCTGCTGCCTTCCCTCCATACCACTCTTTCTGCATGTACCATCCATCAATCATTAATAATTTATCCAGCTATCCATCATTCATTATGTCTACAACCCTCCAGCCATCCCCACCAAAACTCGCCAGTTAGCCAGAGAGGAAGCACTGGCATCAGCACCACCAGTAGGAGCCACCTGTTCTGCCTTCAATGAAATCCCCCTCTCCTGTTACATAAAGTAGACACTTGCACTGTTGCAATGCAGCATCAGACAGTGTTGTGCAACAGCATTAAAAATACCTCAGGGTCAGTGAGGAGGAAAGTTGAAAACAGGATATCAACATAGTTATTCTGCTGGAGAGAGTACACAAACTGAGTCGTGCGTGTCAGTCTGTCTGTCGCTTCAAGTTGAGAGTACACTGTTGCTGTGTATGTGCTGTGATTTTGTTAAGCTGAGAGCAATCAATGATCAACTTTGTGTGAGGGTATTTTTCGATCATGTCTTCTCACATGTGCACATGCAGAGGTATTTATTCAATAAAAGCTATCTAAGGCGCTGTCAACACAATCATTTTGGAGCAGACATGGCTCTTGAAAGCAATTAACCCTCCGTTACACTGTGTCACAAGTCCAAACATGTAAGCATGTTACAGAAGCTGCGGTACACTGGTAATGAATGTGTTCGTATGAAAGACAGTTGCACATTCCACACAAACAAAAAAGAGTCACTTACATTTAAGGTGATGGAATTATTAGTAACCTCTGTCTCTCTAGCAGTTAGGTGAAACCAATTTGCACATAGCAATACCATCAGCTCCGGTCCCAATCAAATAATGATAATATGCCTTAGCTATTGTTAAAAAAAAACAACTCAAACCCTAAAATATCTCTTTATAGTGAGGCACCATGTAATGCTGAGTCTTAAGTCTGTTGTCAACACACCCAGGTCTGCAGATACTGACTTAATTCCATACAGAAGCCTCACTAATGCTGCTGCTGGAGGTAGTTGTACAGCTTAGGGTGCAATAATACTGGCAACAATTGAATAAGAACTACCACACTCTACTTAAAATCCTCTCAGACAAATTAAGCCCCTGCTCAAATATTTACAGCTTTAAATAATCCATTATACCATCATCACATTTTGTCAACAACTGGAACTGTCTGTCGTGTTATGAGGCGAAACCCTTTTGCTTTGAACTCTGCAAATCGTTATATTCCATTAAATCCCCCAAAAGTACCGTCTTTGCAGTATGTTTCTGCAAATAATTACAGCCCATCACAGTCCTTAGGAGTAGAGAAGCCAATCAACTCTTGGGATGCATTTTCTGAAGCATTCTCAGAGTGACTGTAAAACAATTTGTATATGGTTTTCATGGTGTCATGCCTGTAAGAACAGCAAAGCAGTACATCAGGCCAATCGGTCCATGGAGAAGGATTGTCTTGTTAATGAAGTGTGGAGTGGAGCCACTGAGGGCTGTGTATGTCACCAGATTTACAGCGCAGCAGACTTGTGATTCCCTGCAGCTGTAAAACAATGAGGAGGTGATTGAAGTAAATTACACTGCAGTTGTCAACCTCCTGACTGCTTACAGCCATTTGATGGTGTGTCTCTCTCTTACAAATAGTCTCTTTCCCTTTCCCTTCCTAACACATATACGCACACAAGCACAACAATTTTTCTCCTAACCTCCCACACTCTCTTTATCTCTATCTGATATTCTGTCTGCCTGTTATTTTTTCAAATGTCAAGAAACAACAAAAGGTACATGACCAACAAGTCACAATGATTAAGTGGTCATTGTTCTTTCCTATCAGTCTTTTCCTATTTTGGCTCTCCTTTCACACCAACGGTCAAAGTCAGGATGCATCAACTTGTTTCTAATAAAATGTACATTTCACGTTCAGATTCACAAACATCTTATGTACGGAGATGTTTTCTCTAGCATACTCGGGTGAAGGCCAAACAGCATGAAACACTGACTGTGAAGAATGTGTGAGCGGAAACCAGGGAAGTGTAGCCAAGGATAAACACCACAGTGAGTGTTAACTACTAGCATTTTTGGAACTTTGAGATATCTAAATCCACAGTTTTAAAGGATAATGGTGGTTATTTTACCATTTGATTTTTATCAAGCAATCACTTGAAAACAGCAATATCAACAATGAAACAGACCTGCCAGCGAGAGAAATTCTCCAATGACTCTGCAATTGTTGGATGTATCTGGGGGGAGGATGTGTCAAAGTACCAGAGGGTGGTGGACAGTTTTGTGGATTGGTGTGAACTAATCTACCAGCAGCTCAACATCAGCAAAACAAAGGAGCTGGTGGTGGACATCAGGAGATCCTGGACTCTTGTTACTCCTCTTTCCATTAGGGGAGAGATGATGGAGATGGAGATACATGGAGTACAAATACATGGGTGTCCACTTGGACAGCAAACTGGATTGGACCAGGAACTCTGCAGTTCTTTACAGGAAGGTCCAGAGTCAGCTCTTTTTCCTGCAGAGTCTCCGGTCCCTCAACGTCTGCAGAACCATGCTGCGGATGTTTTATGAGTCTGTGCCATCTTCTACACTACATGGTCTGCTGACACAAACAACTCAACAAACTAATTCAGAAAGCTGGCTCAGTCCTTGGGGCGGGGCTGGATCCCCTGCATGTAGTCGCGGAGAGGAGGATGATGTCAAAACTCCTCTCGTGGATAATGTCTCCCACCCTCTACACAGTGTTCCAGTTAGCCAGAGGAGCACGTTCCTCAGAAGACTCAGAATGACAACAGGTTCCACTGAATGGCACAGAAGTTCTTTCCTTCCTGTGACCATCCAGATATACAATTCCTCCCCTTTCTGCTGAAGCTGAACAATTTTTACAACTTCCACAATCTACTGACACTATTGCACATTATAGTTAATTTACTGTTGAATTATTGTTAATTAGTGTTGTTGCATGTATCCATTTTTACACATTTTTGCACGTTTGTGTTTGTAATTTTTTTATTTACTTACTGTGTATTTATTATTATTACTATTTCATTTTATAGTCATTTTTATCTTTTTAGTTATTTACTTCCTCTTTCCTAACTGTGTGCTGCACAATGGAGCAATTTACCTTTTACACATTTGCATTTGTACATTTTTGTATTTATTTCTGTGTATTTATTATTATTATTACTATTTTACTTTATAGTAGTGTAGTTTTTACCTTTTTACTTATTTACTTCCTCTTTCCTAAACATGTGTTGAGCAATTGTAACAAAGCAATCTCCCTGCGGGGATCAATAAAGTTTTTCTGATCCTGATTCTGAAATTATCCTACTTGCAGTCTATGGAGCCACTATTTAATTAATCTAATCTAATTGGCTCTGTACCACAAACTCAATTTTTGTTCCAAAACTAATTAAAAAACATTTTGAACAAAAATCAGTGTGGCTGGTGTAGTTTACTCTAAAACAATTCTGCAACTGCATTTTCCATCTCTGGTGAGTTGTTCTGGTTTAGGAAGTCTCTAAACATATTTCAGGATGCAGTTCCAATATGGCTGTTTTATGTGTTTTTAATTTTTATTGAACTGCAGTAGCGCTCTATGGCCCGGGGACATCATCTCTGACAGGATTTGGCTGCACAGACAATACTTGTTAGCAGAATAAATTCTCTGTAGGTTCGGCATTTCCATGCAATTCATTTGATAACCATATAAAAGATGAAATAATGCCTACATTGTTCTTTCTTTACAAAGAGTATTTAACTACATGTATACTATATACAGCACAGGTGTGCAGCAGTAAATGAAAGGACAAAGAGAGCAAATCCAACATACATGGAAGGTGCTTAGAAGTCCTTGAGACAATTGAATTTTACAAGTCATGCTAAAGAGCACATCAACAGTAGATCTCCCAGATGGAGCGAGTGTGAATCTATGGTTTAGCAGTAATCTAAACTTGAAGTTGGGCACTATTTTAAATGCTTCACCCCGTAAAAGAATGACCTGAATATCCCCCATATGTGCAAATGTGACATGTGAATATGACAGAATTTACTGAGAAAAGTAATTTTTCATTAAATCATTTTCTGATCTCTAATGAATGCACTGTCATGCTACCAGTGCCACTTGCTCTTTTTCACACCTGCTGTTTTCATCAGATGCAGATATTTAGCAAGTGTGACTTCTTGAAAATTAGACTCACTTGCCCCACTGTTGTGCTGGTGACAAGGTTCAGTGTCATAACAGGGAACAGGGAAAATTCATTTAAAGAATGAAAGTATTTCTGCTTCTTAATATGGAACTGTGACTAATTGCTTTTTATTTAAAGCGGCACACACATTTCTACTTAAAGCAGCACAATGATGGTGGTGGTGTGTCAAATTATATAATCTGAATTAACAACCACGTAAAAACCATCTCATTTGCACATACACACACACAGGCACACTATGATTCTGCACACAGATAATTAATTCATAAAATGTAAATTATAGACACAAAGGATGCAGTGTGCCTTTAAAATAGCAAAAAGCTATAGGAGCCAAAAGATGAACTGTATATCTCCTTGAGCTATTAGTCCCATCAGTTATAAGAAGCAAAGGGAAAAGGAAAGAAGTGGGGAAGAGAGATGACAAATATAAAAGAGCTGAGGAAAGAGAGATGACAGAAAAAGGGACACTGGGAAGAGAACTGGAAAGTAGCAGTTAAAGAATTTCTGATATGTTAATGTCTGTATGGATATGTGCATTTTTCAATTACATCATCAGCCCGATCCAGATGCCAGAAGGGAGGTGTGTAATGGCAGAGATTGAGAGCAGAGGAAGTGGGACACAAGAACGTGAAGAGGGAAGAGAAAGGGAGATGAGTCGTAAAAAATGGAGAAGGAGATTAGAATGCAGGGTGCTGGGGGGAAGGAGGTAGTGGGAAAAAAATAAATTGGTTAAAGGGGAGGGGAAAAAATGAGAGTGGGAAGGACGCTAGAGTTGCAAGGGGGGGAGCGAATGGGGAATAGATATGAGACGAAGGGAGGGGATGAGGCGTGGGCGAGTGCAACAGAGGCTGATAGACAGCCAGGAATAGAAGACTAATTAATAGTCAAAAACTGCAGGCAGGCAGGTGTAGAGAGAAAACCACAGCAGGAGGGAAGAAAAATAGTGATGGATGGCTTCTGCCTACCTAACAAGACAGGCAGCTTTGGGGTATATCTCAAGGTATCTTCAGATATGTTCTATTGTATATCACACAAAGGTAAAAGCAGAGACAGAATAGGAGTAGGGAGGGCAGAGGAAGATAGGGGGATTGAGAGGAGTAAGAATGGGTAACAAACACAGAGGGGGGAGAGGAGGGAGAGAAACTCATTATCTAAGGTGAGAAAAGGGTTTCCTAGGAGATTTGACATGAATAACCTACAAGAAATTTGCACATGCTCACTGCCATTTCTCTGTGACAGGAAAGCATTCAAGTTAAATGGCAAACAAAGTTTAATTGCTCAAATGGCTTATCACACTCCCTTGCACACACAGCATTCAACACAGTCCTGACCTTGAAAGTTTGCCACAGGTGTGGTTTAGACCACATGTTGTATGACAAAAGACAAACAAGCATATGCACTTTGTATGCCTTTTCAGCTCCATATTCATCCATTCACCCACCTTCACACAGACACTGTCAATAGTAAACCTTCTTGTCACTACCTGTCCATCTAAGTCTCACCATGTGTGTGCAACAGTGAAGCGCCTCTGTTTGTGGATGTTGTTGTTGAGCAGCATGCGGCGAAGCAGTCGTGGCGAGTTGCGGGGGGAAAGGCGGGGGGAGATGGATGAGGGCGACCGCCGGTGTCCTCGTGGCCTCTCTGGCTGCAGCAGGTTCTCCCGCAGGATCTTCACCAGGTCTTCATTCAAGCCGGAGTGTTTGGGCATGGGGGGCACTGCCAGGGTGTCCTGGTGGGTCACCCCCATGCCTGCCTGCTGGGCCATGCCTGCCCCGGCTTCACCACCACCACCACCACCAGCACCAGTAAATGAACAGTAAATGCAGCCAAGATATGTCAGAATTTAAGTGATAAACACACTTAATGTATGCTTCGTCTCTTTGTGAGTCCAAGAATTTCCTCAAAATTTAGGAATCTGTGAAAAAAGCAAATATCCAAAAATCCTCTGGATGATAAACTGCACAAAAAAAGCTTAGGTGGTAATTCCTCACACCAGCAGCTCCCTCTTTACAAAAGCAGGGAATATAAAAGAAAAGAAAAATCCCCGTTCTTTCTCTCCCTTCCCGTCTTTTAAGGAGCCAGCAGATGAACAGAAGCACTGAGGGCTGCTGCCTTTGTCTGCTCTGCAACACTGGATGTCTGCTGTGAAAGAGCAAAGGAGAAGATGAGGGGAGGATGGAAGAAGGAGAGAGGGCGGGATGCAAAGAAAAAAAAAGGGAATTCCGTCTATCACAGCCCTTTTTCCCCTAGGCCTGCAGGCAAACTCAACACAGTCCACCGATATCGAGCCCAGCAAGAGTTTAGCTGAACTAAATCAGTCCTTTCGAGCCCCGAACAGCCCAGCTCTGTCTGGTAAAAGCCAACAGGGAACATGTGTTGGTTCACCAGTAAAATGCCCCAGCCCAATATGACTCAATCCAGTAAGGCTTGTTTGAGTTCTGTTCCATCCAGTCGAAGCAATATATCCTTCCTCCCACTCCCTACACAGAGAGACTGACTGCTGACTGCAGCCAGTTTATAAGCTACTGATCCTTTAGAGCTGAGCAGAGCGTGAGCATGTGTGAGAGTGTTTGAGTGTGTGTGTGTGTGTGTGTGCGCGCGCATATGTGTGTGCGTGTTTGTGTGTACACAATAGAGCGGAGAAAAACAGGGAGGTATGAAGAGAGATATGGTAAGCTTGAGTAACACTGCAAAAATTTATACATGCATGTCTCTGACAGTTGAGCCACATACATCTTTGAGGGTGCATTTCCTGATGCAGCACGCTCCTCTAAAAGCACACATTAGTTATTGAGTAACCCTCCATTCAGACACCGCTTGAGAGGATGAGTGGAACAGCAAAGGATACAGTGTGTATACCTACATGTATGCGGTTATACAAATTTGCATCTGCATTTTCCTAACATTTGCAAATATGCAAGGAATACGAGGGGAGAAGCAAGCTTTTTTTTATCCAAAGTCATCTTGCCTTCAGCATTAGCCACTCCCTGTCACTATATTTGCTTTTTAAATGAGTGTAGACATGCGGGTAAATACATAAGCATTGTGCTGAATCTAATACACTGCCCCATAGCCTTTATCCTCCTCACCCTAGCAACCAATAGCCAATCTCTAACGAGCTTTTACACCCTATTCTTGTTTGTACATCATAGTTGATGATGACCACGGCACGTCTCATTATATTGGGTTTTGGTGAGTGTGCAGATGGCTGAACAGACCAATCTGAGCCTGTGGCACAATGGACAGGTCAGAATTCTGAGGTGCAGCCACAAGTCTTTTCTTAGCAGGTTTATGCTGCTGCCTCTTCAACATAGCACAGGAGCTTCTCCAGCTCTCAGAGAGGACTGCACCTTCCTAGATTTTTCTTCTCCAGGCCAGTCTTGAGCTAGGGGTTCCTGGCTTTTCAGGTCAAAACCAAAGCTCTTCAAAGAGACTTTCAGGGTATCCTTGTAGCACTTTTTGGGGGCAACTTCTGCTTGCTTGTCATTTTTCAAGTCTCGCTTGAGACTTGGCAAGACTTGTTTTGACAATCTCATGCAGGGCATTGTCCATCTGAGTTCTGCCTTTGCAAGCAGGGCTTGTTAAGGACTTCAGTGTCAGGGATTCTGTCCTGCCACTTGATCCTCAGCAATTTCCTCAGAAACCTCAGGTGGAGACGGTTCAATTTCCTGGCATGATGTTGGTAGACTGTCCAGGCATTGCACCCATACAGAAGAGATGGTATTATGACAGCCTGGTGGTCCTTCAGTTTTGTCTACCGCTTGATGCCACTCCTTTCCCATACCGAGTCACCTAGACATCCAAATGCTGCACTGGCCTTGTTAATCCTAATGTTAACTTCATCATCTATGTGAAAAGCACAAGACAGAATACTTAAGTAAACTTGTCAATGGCTGAAAGCTTTTGGTTGTTCACAAAGACGGGAGGGGGGGGGGGGGGGGGGGGGGGGTTCCCTGTAACAGGTTGATATAGGACTTCTTCTTTGTTATTGTTGCCAACTGAGGAGGTGGTCCATACAAAAAAATTTAAACAGTGGCTTGTATGAAAATGGTAGATGAAGCTCGTCCCAATGTTGTTGTTCTGGAATGAGACTTGCAGCATGGTAGAAAACCTTGCTTCACCCTGTTTGTGATTGTGAGTTCTTGCTTACCTATGACACTGGCCATCATGTCATCATTGAGTTTGCGCACTGTATCGATAAACTTGTCTGGACAACCATACTTGGGCATGATCTCCAATAAGACCTCCTGGCTGACTTGTGTCAAATGCTTTTGTCAGATCAAAGAATGTTATATATAGATCAGCATTTTGTTCTTGGCATTTCTCCTTTAGTTCCCGGGCAGTAAATACCATGTCAGAGGTTCTGCTGTCTTTTCTGAAACCACACTAACTCCCAAGCAGCAGATTCTGGTCTACATGGACAATTAGTTGGTTCATTTACTAAGTGAGGCCCTACAGCCTCTGCTGGGTGACATTGGACTCTGGAGCTTGGGTTATGGTGAGAGGAGGTTTATTGCTTTCCTCAATGGAAGATGGAACTGCAAGGGACTGGTTTATTTCATAGTTGACTCCTCATTTATGCATGATGGCTGGTTGAGGAAGTGTTCAGCCCATCTTGCAAGTATTTTGTCCTTCTCTTGGAGGAGTGTTGTTCATTCTGCATTCAGCAAAGGTGAGGTTCCTGAGTGTGGTGGACCATAGACTTGCTTGAGTACATCATGGAAGCACTCGGTGTTATTATTGTAAGTGTAGGACTGAATTTTCTCAGCTTTTGGACACAGCCAGGTGTCTTGCATGACTGTTGGTGTTGGTGATGAGCAAGTCAAAATCAGAGCATGTTTTCAGCAGGCCGTTCCAGTTACATTTTCCAATGCCATGTGCACCTATGACTCCATTCCATGGTTGATGGTGACTTAAATGCTAGAGTTGGAAATGATTATCAGTATCAGGTGTTTATCAGAGCTGGCTATGGCAACAATAATGACTTCAAGGTCATCATAAAACTTGGTCTTGGTCTCATCTTTGGATCTCGCCAGAGTTGGTCATGGTAGGGGCATAGGCATAGGTGTTTAGTTGATCACTAAAAACACCCTTTAAAAAACTTACCTCTAGGTATCAACAATGCTACTGTACCATGCTTATATATCCAGTTTCTACAAGTACCCCCCAGCGTACACACTCCTAATTCTTCAGCACTCAACAAGAACTTTATCCTGGCCAAGCCCTAAAGTAACATAGGTGCTCATTTTTTTAGGACTAGTGGTTGTTGAAACATTTCAATATAAATGCAAAATATAGTCAAATTAATTATCAGTTTGGTTGTTCTCTAGCATAACATAGACTGCTCCATGTCAAAGCATTCCAGATGTGTAAAAAAGTGCAAAAAAAGTGAAAATTCTTATCAAAATATAATCTGAGGGTGTCCCTTTGGCTACCATTCACATTCCTGAGATTTAGGGCTACAAGACTAAAAGTCTACTGCCACGCTAACATCACTGAAGGTTCTATAAGAGGTCCTCTAAACTAAATGCTTCATTGTGGCAATATACACACTATGACAAGCATACTGAAATTTAGCAGCTATTGTTACAGTCTTAATTAAGCTTGTTAGCACGCTAACATTTGCTAATTAGCACTAAACAAAAAGTACACTTGATGCTAATTGGAATGACATTATTGTCATTATTATCATTTATGGGATCCATCCAATAGTTGTTGACCAAAAATGTCAACTTCATGGTGGAGCTAGATGAAAAGTGGACGGATCAACAAAAGGTACTATGCTTCATCCTGCAGGAACCACAGTGGAAGACTGGCTAACTGATCATTACCAGCATTAGAGCCCTGCTCCTAGCAGCAAAGGTTTTTACTCATTTCAACATTATATAGTGGGGCCCAGTGAACAATCAATAACACCATGGCAACTTCATAATAACAGCATTTACAATTTACAAATGAAATAATACTTTAAAATCAACATGTTATTGAATGTTTGCAGTGTTGCACCAACTATAGTTAAATAATGCTTCAATTATACTCCTGAGAAGATGCATACATGGACAGCTGTGGACACCACAGACGGGTAGTTGCTCTGTTTATACTACCTTATGGGATCCCCTTGGAGGATGCATTTCACACATGTACAGTAGATCGTCATCAGTGTTGTACAAAATTTACATCACACGGACCCTCATGGATTTGTGTATGTATTAAAGTTTGAAACTATCACATGAATCTTTAGGAAAAATGTTCTAGTTAAACCTGTTAATACACTGTACACATTTCAGTACAATGAACATTTCCTCACTGGTTTTACTGTATCTTATCTATGAACCTTGAATGAGTTTAGTGTCAGCAGATAAAGAAACGGTTTATGTCACTGTTCAACAGGCTTAAGACTTGGCATTTACAGCTGCAGAAATATGGTGACATAGGGCAGAAGACTGATGTCTTCCAAGTCTACAAGACTCCCTAATAAGAAAAAAGCTAGGTTACTATAATGATGATTGTAGATGACATTTGACTCTTATGACAAGGGCTTATTATTATTGTTCCAGTAACATATATGCTAGACAAAACTTGATCCCTGCCGCTTGTCGTGCACTCTAACACATAAATGGCTGTGTTTGTGTCTGTTGCAACAGCATAGCCTACTGGTTGGTTGGAATTCCTTTACAGAGAACGGTGGATTTGGGATTGAGGACATATTTGAACCTCCATTCATGTTAACTCCACCCAGTGAAGCTTCTCACTGGCAGGTGATTACAGAGGAAGCAAATGTCCACTTCCTATTTACATCCATGGTAATTGGATGATTACACGCTCCTTGATGATCTGGAAAATTATATAAAATTTAGGCTTATGAAATCCTTTTTAAAATGAATTATAAAAACTGTTAGTTACTACAATGTGGCATTTTCTGAAGTTGTAATGATTGGTGCATTTGTCATGTCAACATCATCAAAATGCAACCCTCATTCAAAGGCACGCTGTGGCAGTCAGAGACAGTTGTTCTTCATTTGACAGCTTGCATTGTATCATCACCTTAAAAAAATCAAAAGAGATAAATGTTGTTCCTTGCTTTATTCGTTTTTCTCTCACATGATAAAACACAATTCTTTCCCACTCCTTGTCATCTCCTCTACTTCTTTCTTTGTTTTCCTCTCTTCCGATATCCATCTTCCTACTTATCTCTTTTTCTTTGTAAAACATTTTTCTTAACCCCTCCCCATTGCTGCACATGACGTCTATGTGCAATTCCCCCTGGTTACCAGGGGCAACATGGATGGAGACGGACAAGTGGATTTATCAAGAACTAAGGGCTGCAGGAACAAAAGCTAGAAAAGGGAAGCCAGTCTTCAGGAGAAGACTCACATGTGCAGACACTCAAACAAACTGGCACCACACAAACACTACACATACAGACACACCAGCACACAATTCTGGCACACAGAGAGGACTCAAATAAAAGCAAGGCACACAATGGTATGACAATTGCTACTAGAGGCCAACCAATATATCGACCAGCCAATATTATCAGCCAATATTGGCCTATCATAGATATATCAGTATCGGCTTATATGTTGTCCAGTATGTACTGATATATATTTTTTTATTTTTAAAAGTTATATAGGCAGAATTTTATGGATATTTGATTCTTTTTCTTAAAGTTTAATTTTTAAGTTAAGTTTTTTATTGTTTTTTTTTTAATTTATAGTTATTTATAATCATTAAATTCCCAGTGAAGTGTACTGCTTCAGTGCACTTTCATTTTATACAATAAAGTTTATTGTTAAACTGTAAAATATCATGCCTCTACTACATATCTCTGTCATAAGTGTTTGATAACTACATTTGAGGGATCATTGCAAAAAATGTGTCTTTATGTATATATCCTGTATATATAAGATTATCAGTCAATATATTGATATCTCATTTTTTTACTCCCTAATATCAGTGTCAACATCAGTCCCAATAATCCAGTATTGGTTGGGCCCTAATTGCTACACAGAAAGTATACAGTAGTTGGGATGACTTTCACTTTAGTCTCCAACAAAATTCCAGTTCATCACTGGAGTCAAAAATAGTGGGAATGAGACACCAATTTTGGCCACCTTCGTTCACACACAAGGAGTGGACACAATAGTGTAGACATAAAATGCAATCCAATAGCCCTCCAAAAATATTACATCCATTAAAATGCAGTCAAATCTGACAGTCTCAACAAAAAGAACATTATAATCTTCACAAATGCAGCTTTTTGCGTAGGTGTTGATGATATTGTATCAAACCTCCTGTACATTATGTACTAGCCTACAGGATATATAACAGATGTATGATTCATACCAAATTGACAGACAAGTATAGAGCAGTTACTGCATATTGCAACTTCACCATGCATATAAAGAAACTGAATATTAGCATATTTAGTGTTGTCTGTATTCACCTTCATATATAATTTTGCTCTGAATCCGTTTTGATAAATGTTTTGCCCAAATGCTTCCACTTCCCAATTCTCTACTTTGTAAAACAAACCCGTAAGAGCTCATTGCCCACAAGCTTCTTGCAGAATATTGTTAAATCTTGACAGATTTTATGGCTCTCTCCTGGCAGTACACAGTATGCTGTCTACTCACAGAGCACAGTCTGGAGTCTGGATTGTTATTGGCGAAGGATTCTCTGTGTGACACGTGACTCTCAAATCAGTACAATTAATTTCATATTATGTTAAGGATATCTAAGATGACTAAGACTGAATACATGTACCCATTGCTATAGGTACAGAAATTTGTGTATCAGTCATGAACGGGGAGGGGACAGTACTGAGATAGTATTATATACTGTTCAATTCAGCTGGGATTGTGGTGGCTACTAGTTAAAGAGCTGACAAGAGGGCCTGAAATGGTGATTTAAAAGACAATTTCTCTGCAGTTCAATGTAAATCCAAAAATTGCATTAACAAAATACTTACTAACTACTACTACTATTACTAACAGACACGATGCAGCCAAAGCCTTAATGCAGCTCTGCCTCCCTCAAGTGGACGTTTTATCACTGTGAGAATCAGTGACTGGTCCAGGAAGCAGACAGACTATGGTTAGAAATACAACTGTGGCCAAAAATATAAATGTTCTCAGTATTAAGTATTAAGTATTAACTGACAGAAGTATATGGTACCCATCATTCTTTATTTAACATTGAATATAACTGAAACTTTGCTTTGATTTACAACTTAACATATTTAAAACAATAAAACAAATGAACATGGCATGGCCAAAAATATTGGTTCCCTTAACTTAATATTTTGTAGCACAGCAGGCATACTGTGCTTTTCTTTGAAGGTTTCATTTTTCTTCTGTAAACATATGGTTGGTGTGATTTACCAAAAAGCAATTTTGTTTCATCTGTCCAAAGCACATTCTCCCAGAAGGAATGTGGCTTGTCAACATGCATGGCTTTTTTGTGTCTCCCTCTTAGAAGTGGGGTCCTAGGTCTTTCACCATGCAAGCCCATTTTCATTCAGACAGCAACAGATGGTGTGACTTGAAACTATTGTACCTTGAACTTGATGATCAGCTTGGCTCTGTATTGAAGTTTTCCTTGGTTCTTTCTCGATCATTCGAACAATCCTTCTGTTCAATCTGGGGCCAATTTTCCTCTTGCAACCATGTCCAGAGATGTTGGCTGCAGTTCCATGGGCCTTAAACTTCTAAATAATATTGGCAACAGTGGTCACAGGAACATCAAGCTCTTTGGAGATGATCTTGTAACCTTTACATTGGCCATGCTTGGCTATTACCTTTTTACTAATGTCTCAAGACCACTCTCTTGTTTTCCTTATGTTTTCGATGTTCAATGTGATGCGCACAGTGGTACAAATCAATATAGTGAGTAATTTTCTCCTTTTAAATTGGCAGAATGGGTGATTATACGACTGAAAATACCTGTGATACTAATTAAACAATTATTTCTTACAACTTCTAAAGGGTACCAATAATTTTGTCTGGGCTATTTTAGAATGTCTGTGAAAATAAATGAATTCATGCTTATTCTACATAATGTTTTTGGTTTGTTCCACTGCAAACCAAACATAGACATGCACTGATAAATAAAATATCTTTTTATTTTCAACACTGTTCAGGGCAAACAGTGCATTATTTTCATAAAATGCAAGGGTACCAATCGGCCACATTTGTGTGTGAGAGATAGAGAGATCATGAGAGATAACTAATCATTACATGGAGACATTTTTAATATGGGTCTTTTATATTTTAATGAAAAGTCAAAGATAACATCTGCACTTGTGCAATTCAATATTTAGAAATATGCAATTGGAGTAGCAAATCTGTGGAATATTCTCTCACATGATATTTTTCCTCTGCAAAAATAAATTCCAGTGCAGCTGCCAAGACAGGGTCTGCTTCAACTACTCTATCCCTGACACACAGGGGCCATCCTTATTTTACTGCTGCTCAAGATTTACATGTGTGAATACTACAATCAAATCTACAAATTCATGTGTAGGCATGAGCAGATATTTTGTTATATATGCAGAATTCAGCTTTTTAACATTCCATTGCTTTCTTCCTTACTATGAAAAAATGCATGAATCATTTGAGGACCCCATTTGCAGCAGCATTTAGCCTTTGCAAACTAAACTTATTTTGTATTTATGTTCAAATTGACAATAGTACAGGAACATGTCTATCATTTGCACTGAAACTATTGCCACTGGCATCACTATTGACATTATTATATATATCTTGGTCAATTCAGATTAGTACAAATGTGCCTTCAGTGTTCATTTGTACATAATTTTTTAAATGGGCCGGATGTGATGTGTGCTCTTTCAGGTAACAGAAATGTACCAACAATCTACACATCATAAAAGCAGATTCTGGTGGAGAATACAATATCTAGGACAAAGTTAATTTTATATAGTTGACCAATAGATGGCAGCATTTATTCAGAAATGTTTTCTAGTGAACAGAGTTTTTAGAAAGATGCAGACCATGACTAAATACCGGTTGATATAAACCATTTACAGGGAAGTTAGTGTGCTACCAATTTTCTGAGGCCAAGAGCGATGTGAACTTATGTATTTGTACCTATACTCCTATACTCTTTGATTTGACATCCACTTTTCTCTTTGCTCAACTCCATCATGGGCCATGTGGGATCAGTACAGCTAAAATTTCTTAAAAATTGGTGTTATTTTATATCAACAGTCATTAAGATAATGCAGTGCTGTTAAGAAGCGCTGTGCAAGAGCAGTGAAAAAATTCTTTATAGTTTTAGCATTTGCTTTGAATGACTCACAGCCCAAGGTGAAAGCAGTCAGCCTTGTGAATGTAAAATTGAGCCATTCCATCTTTTGAAAAAATGAAAAAGTGGGAAACAAACTAAAGAATGAGTGTGAATTATCAGTACCTCTCACAGGTTTTTACAGAGGACAGTGTGGTGCAGTGAGTGGAGCAAAACAAACCCTCTGAAATGCACTTGAAGAGAGCTGAATTTGGAGATAAAGTACGTCTTTTTATAGTGACCTGTTTTTATTTCTTATTTTTATTCAAGCGCTTGAGGGATTTCAAGTCTCAATCTCTCCTTCATTCTCCCTCTACCTGAGTGAAACCAGATATTTAAACCTACTTTTCCTGTTTGTTTCAATCTTTACATTTCTACTTGCCATTTCTCCTCTCCCCATTATCCAGGTACACCACCTATTGTCCTGAATAGCCGGTCTCTCAGCCACTGTGAGGTTATCTCGTGGACACTCACAGCTGTCATAGTGACCCTGACAGAGACTGTGGTCGAATTCTCTCTCTCCCACTGCTGGTTAAAAGTCCCACCCTCTCCCCCTGGCTTTAAAGCACACAGACATGCACACATACACTGGCACATACACAGAGATGATTTATAATTGACAGGATGGCTACGGTAGAACTGGGTTATTCTGTAAATAATAAGCAGCCAATGTTACAGTTGAAATGTGTAGATCTGAGCATCAGACTGCAATTAGGTTCCCTCTGCCTGTAGCCACTAAATAAGGTATGTGTTATGTTTTCACATTCATTATTACAAAATCAAGATTGCTGGCACTCTCTATTGCAAGCAACAATGTTTTAAATATCTGTGATCCAACAGGAACCCCAAATGGCTCAAGCAACCTCAAGACTGGTTTATAAAAAGAAAAAACCAAGAGAAAGGGGAAAAACTGAGCAAATA